>JAOPSE010001274.1:0-159764 GCA_029449295.1 Zea luxurians
GTATGCGACTCGCTCTGCCAAGGTTGATTTGTCCCCTTGGGGAGGAGTGCGGTACATTTAGGAAACCTAACGGGCGGCTACAGCCCCGGGCGAATCTTTGTAAAGGCTACGTAGTGATATCCTGCTGGGGTCACCTTGGTAGTGATCAATGGAGAGTCATGACTCTCCGGGCAGAAAAGGGAAATCCGGCTTGTGGGGTAAAGTGCACAACCTCTGCAGAGTGTATGAAAAACTGATATATCAGCCGTGCTCGCGGTTATGAGCGGCCAAGGGAGCTCCATCCAGTGCCTATTAGTCCGGTACTTGATCAAGAGATGTTCGGATTTGCATCTGTGGCAATGACGATCGATGGTTTCTAGTATTGACTATGGTAATGGTAAGTGTATTCTTTTCCGTCTCGGAAAGAGTACTGTTTGGGTTAATAACATGGATCTAATTCTAAAACTTCGGCTTTCTCTACTAGTAATAACAATCTGCACCAACTAAAAGCAACTGCTTGACTTACCCCCACATAAAGCCAGTCCACTACAGCCAAACAGGATACTTGCTGAGTATGTTGATGTGTACTCACCCTTGCTCTACACACCAACCCCCCCCCCCCCCATCCCCAAGTTGTCAGCATTGCAACCACTGCTCAGGAGAAGATGAAGCCATGGAAGGAGAGTTCCAGGAGTTCCAAGACTACGACGAGTTCTAGGTGTGGGTTAGCGGCAACCCCCAGTCGGCTACCTGTGAAGGCGGCTTTTATCTACGTTTCGTTTTTGCACTTTGATTTATTGTAAAGACTATGTGGATGTCTCATACATATGATGTAACTGACTATTATTTCCTTTTTAATACTATTTGAGCATTGTGTGATGATGTCCATGTTATGTAACTGCTGTGTACGTGAATTGCTGATCCCTGGCACGTACATGGTTCGCATTCGGTTTGCCTTCTAAAACCGGGTGTGACATAGGTGGTATCAAAGCCGTGCTGACTGTAGGACCGCCTAACCTAGAGTAGAATGGTCGTTCTAAGGGACTATAGACCTCTGTCCTTGCCTTGACTTTGGTATCCCTTCAAAAGTTGGTCATATCGACCAAAACTATGTTCTACTATATATTATACCTTGCTGAAAATTGTGTTTATTCTAATCCTTCATTTATTTATGGTTCATTATTTGCTGGTCATACTAGTTCTGTTCTCACTCTTTTGCTTACGGTGTCTTTTGTAGATGGCTCGTCTTAGACACACCGCACGGAAGTCTGTCATCCCCTTCTTACCCTCTCGTCTCGTGGAGCGTCCACTTCGCCGTCCCGTGGCCGGTCAGTCCAGCCATTTGGAGAGGCTGCACCACTGCCTGCATGAGGAGTAGGAACGTTGACGACAGGAGCAGGAGCAGCAGGGCTCTTCTTTCTCGCTCCAGCAGGAGATAGAGTTTGTGAGGAGCTGCTCCCTTGTGCTCCCCCTAGAGGCGCCCCCTGCACCACCACTGAGCGCCCCAGCCCCTGGAGTAGCTGCTGGAGGAGACCCAGACGACGGAGGTGGCGACGACAGCTCGAGCCACGACACTGACTTTTCTGCTGACCAGGAGCCAGAAGGATGGGTTGCTCGACCCATCACTCGCGACGCTGCTCGCGGGTGTCACTTCCATGATGCGCTCGACACCCTACTACGTCGGGCACTTGACCGGCGTACTTGGTCCATCGAGTATCGCTGTGTGGTCTACCAGCATAGTCGCGGGGTCTACCCGGACCGCTGGGAGGCGACCTGCTTGGTGCGCCGTCCGGAGAACAGTCTCTGGGGTGCTGAGGTCTGCTCGGAGCACTATTCCATCTCTGAGCGAGACTCAGCTGAGGCAGCCATGCAAGATGCCGCACGGCGTGCGCTTTCGCACTACTGTTCAGTGCTCGATGGGGTAGCTGATGGTCTCAACCTGAAGTACTACCCCCGCCATCCATCTGGCAGCACAGGAGGCGTGATTGTCTCACCTGTTGGTGAGGACAATCCTAGGTTGAGCAGCACAGTCAACCTAGCCGCCGTGTTAAACACGGAGCTGGACCATGCGTTAGATGAGCTGAGTAGGGCTCGTGCTGAGATCGCCCAGCTGCGGGCTGAGCGCGCGGAACGTCGTCACCCGGATGATGGTTCCCCCGCTCCCGTCGGGACTCAGCACCCGTACCGCTCACCTCGGCGTGGACACCAGTCTTATGGCAACCTCGACTGCAAGACCAAGATAAATTTAGAGCCATAGATCGTCAGAGTCGGATCTTGTAATTAATACGAAATATATACATAGAAGCTATAGTCTTAGCATTAGTCTCGCTCTTAGTTAGTCTTGGTTAGATAGGGTAGTTTGCTATATCCTGTGCATTTATGTTTGTCATGATGAACTATGTTTGATTTGGATCTTTGTAATGACTGTCACCAGGATGTGGGTATCCCCTGCATTTTGGTTTACCTGTTATATGTTAATGGAGTTAGCTATTTAGTTGGGAAGCCTTTTATTCCACTTTTCTCTTTATCTGAGGAGCTGTGTTGGTCTGTGTTGGAGATCAGTGAAGATGCTCGTCTGTTCAGCGTTGTGGAGAATTCTATACTCTTTTCTTATGCTGCAAGATTTGCAAGATCAGTTCTGATGTGTGATTGCATTCTGCATATGTCAGAAAACAGGCACAGAGGAGGAAGGCATGCTCAGCAGGAGCAGGTAGCTCAGCAGGATGAGGCACCCCAACAACAGCACCTGCCGCCCCCGCCCCAAATGTCCATCGAGCAGAAGTTTTTGATGCAGACTCAGGCAGTTCAAGCCATTGGTCAGACTCTGGCTGCTATTCAGCAGCAGCAGCAGCAGCCACCACCTCAGCCTCAGATGCCTAGGGACAAGCGTGCTGAATTCATGAGAAGTCATCCCCCAACGTTTGCTCACTCTTCTGACCCCATGGATGCTGAAGACTGGCTGCGCACCGTGGAGCGGGAGTTGCATACCGCTCAGTGTGATGACAGGGAGAAAGTCCTGTATGGTCCTCGTCTGTTGAGAGGAGCAGCCCAGTCATGGTGGGAGTCTTATCTCGCCACCCATGCCCACCCTGACACCATCACCTGGGAAGAGTTCAGAGGTAGCTTTCGTCAGTACCAAGTTCCTGCAGGTCTAATGACAGTGAAGAAGGAGGAGTTCCTGGCCCTCAAGCAAGGGTCATCGTCTGTCAGTGAGTACCGGGATAGGTTTCTGCAGTTGTCTCGCTATGCTCCTGAAGATGTCAACACCGATGCCAAGCGACAGTATCGTTTCCTGAGAGGCTTGGTTGACCCTCTGCAGTATCAGCTGATGAATCACACCTTCCCAACATTCCAGCACCTGATTGACAGAGCAATCATGACAGAGAGGAAGCGTAAGGAGATGGAGGATCGCAAGCGCAAGACCAGTGGACCCCAACCTAGAAGCAGCAATCGTCCTCGTTTCTCAAGCAATCAACCTCAGCAGTTCAGGCAGAACCAGCGTCCACCTCAGCAGCAACACTTCCAAAGGTAGAATCCTCAGCACCAGTATCAGAATCGTCAGAACAATCAGTTAGGAGGAGGTCAGTTCCAGAGGTAGAATCAGCAGGCATCTCGTCTTCCTGCCCCAGCAAACCAGCAGAAAAATCAAGCAACACTAGCTCAGGTTGGAAACAGAGCATGTTTCCACTGTGGAGAGCAAGGCCATTGGGTGATGCAATGTCCAAAGAAGGCAGCCCAGCAGCAATCAGGCCCCAATGCCCCAACAAAGCAGAATGTGTCTCAGCCTGGAGCAGGAAACCGCTCTCAGCCACGTTATAATCATGGGAGACTGAACCACTTGGAGGCTGAAGCAGTTCAGGAGACCCCCGGCATGATAGTAGGTATGTT
This sequence comes from Zea luxurians, assembly GCA_029449295.1. NCBI lineage: Eukaryota > Viridiplantae > Streptophyta > Magnoliopsida > Poales > Poaceae > Zea > Zea luxurians. The sequence continues at coordinate 3,868 of JAOPSE010001274.1, forward strand.
CCTAGTCGACTCCCATATTGCAGAAGTATTATTTGATACTGGAGCAACACATTCTTTCATTACTGCATCATGGGTAGAAGCACATAATCTTCCAATTACTACCATGTCAACCCCCATTCAAATTGACTCAGTCGGTGGTAGAATTCGAGCCGATTGCATTTGTTTGAATGTAAGTGTGGAAATAAGGGGGATAGCGTTTCCCGCTAATCTCATAGTAATGGGTACTCAGGGAATAGATGGGATCCTAGGGATGAATTGGCTAGATAAGTATCAGGCAGTTATCAGTTGTGATAAGAGGACAATCAAGTTGGTGTCCCCACTTGGAGAGGAAGTGGTGACCGAGTTAGTCCCGCCTGAGCCAAAGAAAGGAAGTTGTTATCAGATGGCTGTCGATAGCAGGGAAGCAGACCCAATTGAGATTATCAAGGTTGTGTCCGAGTTCCCAGACGTGTTTCCAAAGGACTTACTAGGTATGACACCAGAGCGGAAAGTTGAATTTGCCATAGAGCTTCTTCCTGGCACCGCCCCTATCTTCAAGAGAGCTTACAGAATATCTGGGCCAGAGTTGGTTGAGCTTAAGAAGTAGATCGATGAGTTATCAGAGAAAGGTTACATCCGGCCAAGCACCTCGCCTTGGGCCGCCCCCGTCCTATTTGTGGAGAAGAAAGATGGCACCAAAAGGATGTGTATCGATTATCGAGCTCTGAATGAGGTCACCATCAAGAACAAGTACCCCTTGCCCAGAATAGAAGATCTGTTCGACCAGTTGAGAGGAGCCAGTGTGTTCTCCAAGATAGATCTGAGGTCGGGTTATCATCAGCTCCGGATCCGACCTTCAGACATTCCGAAGACGGCATTCATTACCAAGTATGGGTTGTATGAGTTCACAGTGATGTCTTTCGGTCTAACCAATGCACCGGCCTTCTTCATGAACTTGATGAACAGTGTATTCATGGATTATCTTGACAAGTTTGTGGTGGTATTCATTGATGACATTCCGATATACTCTCAAAGCGAAGAAGAGCATGCGGATCATTTGAGGATGGTATTGCAGAGATTACGAGAGCACCAGTTGTATGCGAAGTTGAGCAAGTGTGAGTTCTGGATCAGTGAAGTCCTGTTCTTGGGTCATATAATCAACAAAGAAGGATTGGCCGTGGATCCAAAGAAAGTGGCAGACATTCTGAACTGGAAAGCGCCAACAGATGCTCGAGGAATCAAGAGCTTTATTGGAATGGCCGGATATTATCGGCGATTCATTGAAGGGTTTTCGAAGATTGCGAAACCAATGACAACTTTGGTAGGCAACAAGGTTGAGTTCAAGTGGACCCAGAAATGTCAAGAGGCCTTTGAAGCGCTGAAAGAGAAGTTGACTACCGCGCCTGTCTTAGTCTTGCCTGATGTGCACAAGCCCTTCTCGGTGTATTGCGATGCTTGTTACACCAGTTTGGGATGCGTGTTGATGCAAGAGGGAAGAGTTGTGGCTTACTCGTCCTGACAGCTGAAGGTTCATGAGCAGAATTATCCAATCCATGACCTAGAGTTGGCAGCAGTGGTTCACGCATTGAAGACATGGAGGCACTATCTGTATGGACAGAAATGTGATGTTTACACAGACCACAAGAGTCTGAAGTACATATTCACTCAGTCAGAGCTGAATATGAGGCAAAGAAGATGGTTAGAGCTGATCAAAGACTATGAGTTGGAGATTCACTACCATCCAGGCAAAGCGAATGTAGTGGCAGATGCTTTAAGCAGGAAGAGTCAAGTCAATCTGATGGTCGCTCGTCCGATGCCTTATGAGTTGGCCAAAGAGTTTGATAGGTTGAGTCTCAGATTCCTGAATAATTCGCGAGGAGTCGCAATTGAGTTGGAACCTACCCTGGAGCGGGAAATCAAAGAAGCGCAGAAGAATGATGAGAAGATCAGTGAGATCCGGCAACTGATTCTGGAAGGCAAAGGCAAAGATTTTCGGGAAGATGCAGAAGGTGTGGTATGGTTCAAAGACTGCTTGTGCGTTCCCAATGTCCAGTCTATTCGGGAGTTGATTCTCAAGGAAGCTCATGAGACAGCTTATTCGATTCACCCTGGTAGTGAGAAGATGTATCAGGATCTGAAGAAGAAATTCTAGTGGTACAGAATGAAGAGGGAAATCGCAGAGCATGTGGCTATGTGTGATAGTTGTCGACGGATCAAGGCAGAGCACCAGAGACCAGCTGGATTGTTGCAACCGTTGCAAATTCCTCAGTGGAAATGGGATGAAATCGGCATGGACTTCATAGTCGGATTGCCTCGCACTCGAGCCGGCTACGATTCCATTTGGGTAGTGGTGGACCGCTTAACCAAGTCAGCCCACTTCATACCAGTCAAGACCAACTACAGCAGTGCAGCATTGGCAGAATTGTACATGTCTTGGATCGTTTGTCTTCATGGTGTGCCAAAGAAGATAGTGTCAGACAGAGGAACGCAGTTCACCTCTCATTTTTGGCAGCAGTTGCATGAAGCTTTGGGCACACATCTGAATTTTAGTTCAGCTTATCATCCGCAGACAGATGGTCAGACCGAAAGGACCAATCAAATCCTCGAAGATATGTTGAGAGCCTGTGCGTTGCAAGATCAGTCCGGATGGGACAAGCGATTGCCTTATGCAGAGTTCTCCTATAACAACAGTTACCAGGCCAGTTTGAAGATGTCACCATTCCAGGCGCTCTATGGAAGGACTTGTAGAACTCCGTTGCAATGGGATCAGCCTGGAGAAAAGCAGGTGTTTGGGCCAGGCATTCTGCTTGAAGCTGAGGAGAACATCAAGATGGTTCGAGAGAACCTGAAGATAGCGCAATCAAGGCAGCGAAGCTATGCAGACACAAGAAGAAGAGAGCTGAGTTTCGAGGTTGGAGACTTTGTCTATCTGAAAGTGTCACCGATTAGAGGAGTTAGAAGATTCAGAGTCAAAGGCAAGCTAGCACCCCGCTACATCGGTCCGTATCAAATCCTCGCAAGGCGTGGAGAAGTGGCCTATCAGCTCAGTTTGCCAGAAGGTTTGTCCGCAGTGCATGATGTCTTTCATGTGTCTCAGTTGAAGAAGTGTTTGCGTGTGCCAGAAGAGCAGTTGCCAGTGGAAGGTCTTGAAGTCCAGGAGGACTTGACCTACACAGAGAAACCAGCGTAGATCCTTGAGACGGTAGATAGAGTCACCCGAAGGAAGACCATCAAAATGTGCAAAGTCAGATGGAATCATCACTCTGAGAAAGAAGCAACCTGGGAGCATGAAGATGATCTGATGGCTAAATACCCTAAGCTCTTTGCTAGCCAACCCTGAATCTCGAGGGCGAGATTCTTTTAAGGGGGATAGGTTTGTAACGCCCTGAATTTGGGGGTAGAATTTTTTTCTTCTTTTCTCTCACCAAATTCGGGTGTTACTCTCTTTTCTCTTCCTGTTTCGCTCCTTCTTCCTAATTTCAAACCAGTATAGTGACAGGTGTCCGTGTCATGTATAAACCAAAACCTAAGTGTCATGGGTGTTGCATCATGCCGAAGCACATTTCTTTGTCTGATGTTGCGTGTCCGTCTCGTTCCGCCTTGGTTTTTGGTTCGCGATTGGAGTCTGTTTGATGGTCGTGCGTGTCGTGGGTTTCGACCCGCAAAGTGGCTCGGCCCCAACCCAACCCAGCTCAGCCCGACCCGGTCCGGCCCGACCCTGCGCGCCCCTGGCGCCCCACACCCCCCCATGCGCCCCCTCCTCTCCTCTCTCTCTCTCATTTGGATTTCTCGCGCAGCAACCTCCCTCTTCCACCTCTCTCTCCCTGTGGTGCCCTAGGTTTTGGAGACGGTGATCGCCGGAGTTGGATCCCGAGGTGAGCTCCTCTCCCCTCCCCTTCCCTTCTCCTCTCTCTCCCTCCCCTCCCCTTCCCTTCCCTGCGCCCCCCCTCTCCCTCCCCTGCGCGCGTGCCCCTGCCCGCGGCGGCGCCCGCCCCCTGCCCCTCCCCCGACGCGGCGACGCCCGCCCCCTGCACCCTCCCCCGCGCGATGGCGCCCGCCCCGACCTCCCCCGCAGCGGCGCTCGCCCCCCCCCCCCCCCCGCCTCCGTCCCGGCCCCTGCGCGGCGGCGCCCGCCCCTGCCCCCTCCCTGTGGCGGCGCCCCCGGCCCCGGCGTGGTCCGTCCGCCCTTGCCCCCGGCGCGGCTCGGCGCCCCAGCGCGGCCCAGCCCCAGCGCGGCTTCCCCTGCCCCGGCGCGGCCCCTACCCCCGGCGCGCAGCCCCCTGCGCGCGGCATCCCGGCCCTCGGAGTGGCTCGCGTGGCCTTGGCGTGGCCTCGCGCTCCCCCGTTTACCCCTAACGCGTTCCCGCGAGCGCAACCCCACGCGCGCGATGATTATTCTTGATTTTTAGTTAGTTTCAAACTCTGTTATTTAGTGTGCTGCGTCGTGCGCTCGATCGCGCGACGAGTTTGTCTAATTTCAGATTCTATTAATGTGTTGCGTCGCGCGCTTCGTCGCGCGACGACTCAATTTAAATTTGTGTTTATTAATGTGTTGCGTCGCGCGCTTCATCGCGCGACGATTCTTTTAGTTTATATTCATTAAAGTGTTGTGTCGCGCGCTTCGTCGCGCGATGATCTATTTTAATTTCAGGTTGTTTAATGTGTAACGTCACGCGTGTATTCACGCGACGTTCCACTTTAGACTCAGTCCAGTTGACGTATGTCGTCGTGTGTTTCATCACGCGAAGCTTAACGTCTCTTTATAATTAATGCAAAGTGTCTCGTTGTGCGCTCGGTCGCGCGACGAGTCGTTGATTTCCTTAATTCAATTTAAAGTGCTATGTCGCGTGTCTCACCGCACGACAATCCTTTTAATTTATCTTCATCTTCTTATAATGATTAGACATGAAACATGACTTTACTTTATGCTAAACGTAGTGTCTACATTAATGCCTTTCAATTGAGGGAGTGATTTAATTCATAATAATGTAACGTGATCGTTTCTCGACTGTCTTTTCCTCTTTCTCTCTTAACCGTAATTGCAAGCCCGCGTGGAACGTCTGTTTACTTACTGCATTCTATTGTATGGTGTACTGTTCTTTTGTATTAAATATGTGGATGTATGTATGTTTGCGCTCGCATAAAGAACGATTCGGTCGGAGAGCCCGAAGAACTCGCAGGAGAAGCTCTTGAGCAGCAGTCGGTTGGTGGAGGCAAGTGTCCCTTGACCTATCTCTGTCCTATACATCCTTTAATTCACCTCCCGCATTACACATTTATACCTAAGGATTGACTAGCTTTTGTTGTCCATGTCCTTGTTTACCTATTTGGGTCGGATTATTATTACTTAGTCTTATGCTATTGCTCAACTCTAATCAATGAACATGATGAGAATTATCAATGATACGCCGTTTTCCCCTCTTTTATTATGATGTTATACTTGTGACCTTCAAGGGGGCTCGAGCGGTTTCTCGAGTGCCTCTCCGTAAGGACCTGTTCGTTGGATGACCGCCCGGGAAAACAGTGCAACCATGAGGGTGGAGTGGGACGCCCTTAGCTGAATAATTAGAGGAACCGGGGTGTAGTTCGCTTAGCCGTTGTGCCGTCAATGGGGCTCGGTGTATGCGACTCGCTCTGCCAAGGTTGATTTGTCCCTTGGGGAGGAGTGCGGTACATTTAGGAAACCTAACGGGCGGCTACAGCCCCGGGGAATCTTTGTAAAGGCTACGTAGTGATATCCTGCTGGGTCACCTTGGTAGTGATCAATGGAGAGTCATGATCTCCGGGCAGAAAGGGAAATCACGGCTTGTGGGTAAAGTGCACAACCTCTGCAGAGTGTATGAAAAACTGATATATCAGCCGTGCTCGCGGTTATGAGCGGCCAAGGGAGCTCCAGTGATTAGTGGTACTTGATCAGAGATGTTCGGATTTGCATGTGGCAATGAGATGGTTTCTAGTATTGACTATGGTAATGGTAAGTGGTATTCTTTCCGTCTGGAAAGAGTACGTTTGGGTTAATAACGTGGGTTAATTCTAAAACTTGGCTTTCTCTACTAGTAATAACAATCTGACCAACTAAAAGCAACTACTTGACTTACCCCCACATAAAGCCAGTCCACTACAGCCAAACAAGATACTTGCTGAGTATGTTGATGTGTACTCACCCTTGCTCTACACACCAACCCCCCCCCCCCCATCCCCAGGTTGTCAGCATTGCAACCACTGCTCAGGAGAAGATGAAGCCGTGGAAGGAGAGTTCCAGGAGTTCCAAGACTACGACGAGTTCTAGGTGTGGGTTAGCAGCAACCCCCAGTCGGCTGCCTGTGAAGGCCGCTTTTATCTACGTTTCGTTTTCGCACTTTGATTTATTGTAAAGACTATGTGGATGTCTCAAACATATGATGTAACCGACTATTATTTCCTTTTTAATACTATTTGAGCACTGTGTGATGATGTCCATGTTATGTAACTGCTGTGTATGTGAATTGCTGATCCTGGCACGTACATGGTTCACATTCGGTTTGCCTTCTAAAACCGGGTGTGACAGGCTTGTAATCCTTCCCCCTCCTTTGCTTGAGGATTTGGCGAAAGCTCTTGATGATGAGCGCCATTTCCTCGTTGTCGAGCTTGGAGGCGTCGATGGGGATTCTACTTGGAGTAGAATCTTCTTTCTTCTCCTCCGTTGCTTTGAATGCAACGGGTTGTGCTTCGGGCACGGAGGAGGATGCGCCTTGCTCGATGATCTTTTTGGAGCCTTTGATCATTAGCTCAAAGCTCACAAATTTACCTATGACTTCCTCGGGAGACATTAGCGTGTATCTCGGATCACCTCGAATTAATTGAACTTGCATAGGGTTAAGAAAAACGAGGGATCTTAGAATAACCTTGACCATCTTGTGGTCATCCCACTTGGTGCTCCCGAGGTTGCGCACTTGGTTCACCAAGGTCTTTAGCCGGTTGTACATGGCTTGTGGATCCTCCCCTTGGTGAAGCATGAAGCGACCGAGCTCCCCCTCGATCGTCTCCCGCTTGGTGATCTTGGTCACCTCGTCTCCTTCGTGCGCGGTCTTGAGCACGTCCCAAATTTCCTTTGCGCTCTTTAACCCTTGCACCTTATTATACTCCTCTCGACTTAGAGAGGCGAGGAGTATAGTAGTGGCTTCGGAGTTGAAGTGTTGAATTTGGGCCACTTCATCCGAATCATAGTCCTCATCCCCTACGGATGGTACCTGTACACCAAACTCAACAACATTCCAAATGCTAGTGTGGAGTGAGGTTAGATGATGCCTCATTTTGTCACTCCACATATTATAATCTTCACCGTCAAAAACTGGTGGTTTGCCTAATGGAACGGAAAGTAAAGGAGTACGCTTTGAAATACGAGGGTAGCGTAAGAGAATCTTACTAAACTTCTTGCGCTCATGGCGCTTAGAAGTTACGGACGGCGCGTCGGAGCCGGAGGTGGATGGCGATAAAGAGTCAGTCTCGTAGTAGACCACCTTCCTCATCTTCTTCTTCTTTTCGCCACTCTGATGCGACTTGTGTGAAGAAGATTCCTTCTCCTTCCCTTTGTTGCGGGACTCTCCCGATGGAGCCTTCCTGTGGCTTGTAACGAGCTTGTCGCCAGTCACCATTTCCTTCTTGGCGTGATCTCCTGACATCACTTCGAGCGGTTAGGCTCTAATGAAGCACCGGCTCCGATACCAATTGAAAGTCGCCTAGAGGGGGGGTGAATAGAGCGAATCTGGAATTTACAAAGTTTAAGCACAACTACAAGCCGAGGTTAGCGTTAGAATTAAAATCGAGTCCGAGAGAGAGGGTGAAAACAAATCTCAAGCAAATCAAGAGTGTGACACAATGATTTGTTTTACCGAGGTTCGGTTCTTGCAAACCTACTCCCCGTTGAGGTGGTCACAAAGACCGTGTCTCTTTCAACACTTTCCCTCTCTCAAACGGTCACTTAGACCGAGTGAGCTTCTCTTCTCAATCAAACGGGACACTAAGTCCCCGCAAGGACCACCACACAATTGGTGTCTCTTGCCTAGGTTACAATTGAGTTGATCACAAGAAAGAATGAGAAAGAAAAGAAGCAATCCAAGTGCAAGAGCTCAAATGAACACAAGTCACTCTCTCACTAGTCACTATTGATTGGAATTGAACTAGAGACTTGGGAGAGGATTTGATCTCTTTGGTGTGTCTTGTATTGAATGCTATAGCTCTTGTAATGTGTTGGAAGGTGGAAAACTTGGATGAAATGAATGTGGGGTGGTTGGGGGTATTTATAGCCCCAACCACCAACCTAGCCGTTTGGTGGAGGCTGCTATCGCATGGCGCACCGGACAGTCCGGTGCGCCACCGGACACTGTCCGGTGCGCCAGCCACGTCACCCGACCGTTAGGGTTCGATCGTTGGAGCTTCTGTCTTCTGGGCCACCGGACAGTCCGGTGGTGCACCGGACAGGTCCTGTAGACTGTCCGGTGCGCCTTCTATGTAATACCCACTTTGTAAGGAAGAATAAAAGGAGAAATTGTTTCCTTTATATATGTATGTGTACCTCCAGTTATCATTACATGTGACCACTCATGTAAAAAAATAGATCCTTAATAAGACACAAATAAACCATTGCATCATATTGGATTTTTGTTTGTGCATTAAAAGCAATAATAATATGAATTTAATAAAAATGATAATGAGAAGAGGATTTGAGAAAAAAAAGAGAAAGAAAGAGATAAAATAAATTATAAAGCAAAATTTATAAATACACAAACTTAACCATATTGGTATGATTAAAATCTATTTCTAATTTGAGTACAAATTCAAAGTCATACTTGAACTTCAAATTGGGTACTAGTTTCACACTCATATTTTGAAGTTCAAATTGGGAATTGAAAAATAAAAAGAAAAGAAAACAGAAAACAGAAAATATAAAAAGAAAAGAATAAAGAGGCTTCATGGGCCAATTCCACTCTATTCGGCCCACTCAGGAAACTACCCCGCGCGGCCCAACTGCCCTCCTCTTACCGTGCGCGGACATGTGGGTCCGCGACGCCAGTGTCCCCAATCACGCGCGCACTTCCCTGGTCACCGCAACGGGGGACCCACGGACCCGTTATCCCGTCATGCGCGGAATCGTGAGCTCCAGACACGACGGCCCTACCTGTCAGCCAGGCTTCCCTTCTTCTCCGCCAGCCAAGCTCCGCGGCGCGCCGTGCGCAGAGTCCGCGGTGAAATCGCGATGCCAGGCCCTCGTCGCGCGGAGCTAACGACCCGCGCACCTCGCAACCGAATCCGCCCAGCCTTCCTCCCAGCTACCCATGCGACTGGGCTTTTGCGCGCAGCCTCTGAACGCGGGACCCGCGGGTCGTCTTCCACCTCCGCAATGGTCAGATCCACGCCGCCATATCGGCCTCCCCGTATGCGCCGGGAATCCGTTCCCAATCCCAACTACTTGAGTCCGCGCTTAGCCATCGTATTTAACCGCACCGAACCCCTTGTCGGGTGCCCACTTCCCCCTTCCATCGTTGTTTCTGTTCTTCTCCCCGCTCGTATCGCGCTCACGCAGCAGATGTCGTCGTTTCTTCCTTTGATGCCTTGGCTCGCGGTTTTGCGGCTGTGGGGTCTCGTCTGGGTGCGGCGAGAGTATTAGAAGCCTCCGCGTGCGGAATCGGTGATTGGCGTGCAACAAATTCCTCACCGGAGCGTTCTCCGTCGAGTTCTTCCGTCGGTTACCGTGGCCGCCTCGCTTGAGTCGTCACTGTGGGTTAGTATTCATCCCATCTGCATCAGGGCATTCCCAGCATAGAGTAGCACTTACTTCCTCGGAGAATAGTGGTCAGGGTAGGGAAGACTGCGTGCGCCGACGATGGCGCCGCCGCATCACGGCGGGTGCGCCGCCGCACCTCGCATTGGTTTGGGGACGTATACTCCTAGCCGTTGGATGACCGTTCAGAGGATCAGATTACTCCGGGCGCATCGATTCAGGTTGGGGAGATGAGAGCCGTCCGATTTAGATCGGACAGATGAGAGTTTATTTTAGGGTTTTGAATCTGGAACGTAGAGCGTAAATCGTGCGGTTCACATTGCCTGTTGTCTCAGGCGCGTTGGGATCTAACCTGCGCCGCCCGCGCGAGATCCAACGGCCAGATTTAGACGATACCCCTTCGCTTTTTCACTTTGCAGAAAACCCCTTATAAGTTTAGAGATTCAACCCGCAGTCTACTTGTACTATTCTCTGTGTCTAGGAGTTTTCTTAGATAAGCCCCTGCGCTTTCTGGAATTTGAGGCCCAGTCCAGAGAGCATTGAAAATCAGAAATTAATATCAGAAATTAATTTTTAGTGCATAAATAAAGGTTAAAACTTGTTTAATTTGTAGAAAATGCAAATGAACTCCAAATTGCTCCATTCCAGTTTTTAAAATTTTGTAATTTTATTGTCTATCACTTAGAGTCTCTGTTTTGACATGAAAACAGTTAGAAAATTAATTTATCATTTAATCCTATTTCAAGCACATTAAACCTTAGGAAATTCATAACTTGAAATCTATAACTCCAAATTTAATGATTCCAGTTCCTGTGATCATATTTTAATGTCTAGTTTGTGACTGTATATTTCATTTGCATGTTTGATGTGATGTTAATTTATGCTATACTATGTATGTATTGTGTTGATGCGAGTAGACGAGCAAGCCACTGTGGAATCTGAGGTTCAACAAGTAGAGACTGCTGAGCAAGAGCTCGTTGAAGGCAAGTTGTGCCCTTGATCACTTCTTTTACCCATTCAAGTTCTTATTATTCATAATGATCTGCATAGGATAATTTTGATGGGACCCAATAGGATACCCTAGATTTGACTATCTTTATACCTTGTTTCACCACTGGTTTTACTACTAAACTTTTGGGTAGTACATGCTATTGCTTTATGTGGCTTTGGGTATAGAGATATTCATCACTCATTTTTACACTTGTTATTATCTGTTCATTATTTTATGTTCATGATAAGATCATTATGTTAATGGGAACATGGAGAACCACCCGGGAAAACAGTGCTACCACAAGGGTTTAATGGGACGCCCTTGGCTGATTAACTAGGAAAGCTAGTGGAGGGCTACCTTACCCGAAAGGGGCAAGGGCAGTAGGGGAGTGGTCAGTGTAGGGAGGTCCTTGGTTGATTTTGCTGCGATGGCGGTCAGGCAAGAACCCTGCATTGAAGCTTCCTATAAACTGTAGCGGGTAGTCTGAAGCTAGTGGAACTTTGTAAAGGCCTCGTAGTGGTACCCTGCCTCGCTTCCTTGGTAGAGGTGTATGGAGTCTGATCAACTCCGTGGCAAATGGGTAACACGACTTTTGGGTAAAGATGTGCAACCTCTGCAGAGTGTAAAACTGGTATACTAGCCGTGCTCACGGTCATGAGCGGCTCGGACACTCACATGATTAGTTTATGGAACTTAAACTTAATTTGTCATTTCATTGCATTTGGATTATTTTATTATTACTTTTACTTATTATTAATATGGTTTGGTATTCACTTACACTTAGTAACTGCTAATAAAATTTTGACCAACTTATAAAAGCAATGCTCAGCTTCAGCCTTTATTTCATTGATCAGCCTTACACTTCATGAACTCCCACCTTTGGTGAGTTCATGCCACATTATTCCCCACGACTTGTTGAGCTATGAATGTATGTGAGCTCACTCTTGCTGTCTCACACCCCCCCCCCCCACAGGAGAAGAATAGGTGGTCGAAGAGGAGCCGCCTAACACCGAGGCTTTCGACTTGATCTAGGTGGCGTTTCTCAGTTGACATTAGAGCCGACGATCCTTAGTGCGTTTTATGTTTATTCTTTTATTTTGTATTAAGTCTTCCGCTATGTAATAAATACTCTGATTTTATTGTGACATTTATCTCTATACACTCTGTTATTATATATGTTGTCTTCTTGGTGCATGTATGAGATGCACCTGGCTTTGTTCCTTAAAGCCGGGTGTTACAGAAGTGGTATCAAAGGAAATGTTGACTGTAGGACGAAACCTAGATAGAAATGGACAAACCCTTACCTACTTATCTTATTCTGATTCTTTCTATACTTACCTCACTCTGATTCTTTCTATACTTATCTTGATCCTGTCTCACCTTCTATTGTTCTACTCTGATCATTCTTATCTTTTCTACTCTGAGACAAGATGGATTTCACACCTTGGAATCCTACATTTATGAACTTTTTAAGAGATAGGAGACCTAAGACAAAAAAAAATTAAAATTATTTTCTCTATAACAAAAAATGTTGGTTGATTGTTCTGATGATAAATGCTTGATTTGCTTCTTTGATTGATTGAAACATTATAGTTGGGCATCTTAGCATGTACCACCATAAAGTAATGTATTAGCTTTAGTGGATAACACACTAATCTGCTTAGCTAATAAATCCCCCAAAGTAACATGAGTCGTGATTACTGCCTTGTCTACTGCTCTCTCTTACCATATGTATCTAACTCAGATGGTCAATACCAGGAAAGGAAAGATTATCACGCAACAGCAAACAGAAATGAATCCTCCAAATCCTCCACCTGTTGAAATCGATCAAGTGATTGCAACCCAAAGGCTGGTAATACAACAATTGACAGACATGGTGACCGAAATGCAAAACCAGATAAGACAAGAACGTGAGGAAATACGTCAGGCCCGTCTGGAGATACATCAAGAAATAAGGCAATCACGGTTGGAGAGACAACGACAACAACAACCACCACCTCCACCACCACTAGCTCCACCAAGCTACATAAACATATATATAAATTACTACTATTTGTAAGATCTACATGTTCCTTTAGTTAGTATTCGGTATGATACTATTTTAGGAGGAATAAAAAGGTCTATCTGACCCCATGTGTCGCTAATAAAATTATGCATCATGCTGAGATTTTGGTTTGTGCATATGTGTTGGACAATATGAGAAAACCCATGATAGTAATTATACCTAAAGGGCCTGTTGAGGCGAATCAAATGACATGTAGATTGACATTGACCATTATGGGTAGAGAATTTGGAGCTACTGCTATAATATTAGAGTCAAGCAGTATAGATCTGATCCTTGGTATGTCATGGCTAAGAAAGGCAAAGGCCGTTATAGCATGTGGTAGAGGTACCGTAGAACTCGCTACCACTAAAGGAGAAAGATTTCAAGTTAATATTACAGTAACCTCCTCATCCATGCGTGCAATGTTCTTTATGCCTGAGGAGTTTGTTGGTGACAACATCCGGGTGGTTAGAGATTTTCCGGATGTCTTTCCAGAGGAGTTACCAGGGATGCCACCTGATAGAGAAGTTGAGTTTGTTATTGATCTCTTACCTGGAACTGCCCCTGTTTCTAAACGGCCATATAGAATGTCCATAGAGGAGTTGAAGGAACTTAAGAAGCAGTTGACAGAGTTACAAGAGGCTGGTTACATTCGTCCGAGTTCCTCACCTTGGGGAGCACCGGTGTTATTCGTACAGAAGAAGGATGGATCGCAACGAATGTGCGTGGACTATAGATCACTTAATGATGTCACGGTGAAGAACAAGTACCCATTACCCCGTATTGAGGATTTGTTTGATCAGATGAGGGGAGCCAGGGTATTCTCGAAGATTGATCTCCGATCGGGATATCATCAGATGAAGATTAGACCATCAGATATTCCTAAGACGGCTTTCTCAAACCGATATGGATTATATGAGTTTACTGTTATGTCGTTTGGATTAACCAATGCACCGGCTTATTTCATGAATTTGATGAATAAGGTGTTTATGGAGTATTTGGACAGATTTGTCGTGGTGTTCATCGACGATATTCTTATCTATTCTAAGAATGAAAGTGATCATGAACAACATCTAAGGTTGGTGTTGTAGAAGCTACGAGATAATCAACTCTACGCTAAGTTCAGTAAGTGCGAGTTTTGGATTGACAAGGTGCCATTCCTTGGTCATATTATTTCCAAAGTTTTGAAAATCGTCGATTACGACGCGCCTAGGCGCGCCTAGGCGCTAGGCCATGGGCTTCCGCCTGGACTAGGGGGGTAGGCGACCTCCTAGTCGATCGGAGCGCCTAGGCGGCGCCTAGCGTGGATTCCGCGGCGATTCCTCGACGCCCAGGTGCCAAGTCGTCGCGGAGGCGAGGCTAGGCGCGCGCGCGCGCGAGCTGGAACGCGCGGGACTGCGGGAGAGAAATAGCGCGCGAGCGGGAAAGCGCGCGGGAGGGAAATAGAGCGCGCGCGGGAGGGGATTAGGGAGCGGCGCGGTAGGGAAATAGAGCGCGCGCGGTAGGGAGCGGCGCGGTAGGGATTAGGAACCCCCTCCCTGCTTCCTTCTCCGCCGGGCGCCAGAGAAGCCCCCGCCGCCGCCAGAGAAGACCCCGCCGCCAGAGAAGCCCCCGCCGCCAGACTCTGCCCTGCTGCACATCCTCTGCCCTGCTGCTTGCTTCTCTTCTCCCCTGTTCTTCGCCGACAGAGACAGAGAACTCCCCTGGTTCTTCCCCGGCAGAGAAGGTCTGTATGTTCCTCCTCCCCTGCTTCTCTCCTCTGTTAATCTGTTATTCACTGATTCACATATGATGGCTTGAACTTAGATGACAGAGGGTCAATCTGAAGAAACTGCAAGTGCACCAGAGGGAGTTAGTGTCCTTAGAAGAAATTCAGATGATGTGGGATGGGAGTATGGGGTTCTTGTTGATGTAAACAATAAGGACAAGGTAAAGTGCATACTGTGTGACAAGCAAATGTGTGGAGGGGTTTATCGGTTGAAGCAACATATCGCCCAGGAAGGAAAGAATGCGAAGAAATGCCAAGGCATTAAGACCACCAAAGAGAAATTGCTGGAGGCTCAAGAAAAGTGCAAGAAAGCACTAGATGGAGCAAAAAGGAAAAGGGAGGTGAAGACTGTTCGTGAGCTAGAACTTAGAGAGGAAGTTCATGTGTCTAGGGTTGGAGGATCAGAAGAAGTGACTTGTGTTGGAAGTTCAGAGCCTCACAAATTAGGCCCCATGGACAAATGGACAAAAGCTATTGATCCTACAGCAACCAAATCTGAATCTTTGACTCAACAGAGGCTGAACAAGGAACTTTGGAAAGAAAGATTACATGAGGTGCATAAATATATTGCAAGATGGGCCTTTAACCATGGTAATTTCCTTGCTGTTTTTTAATTTCAGATTTCATATTCATCAGATTTCCTTGCTGTTTTTTAATTTCCTTGCTGTTTTGTAATATTGATAGCAATACCATTCAATGCATGTGACAACGATGAGTTCAAGCAAATGTGTGAAGCAATTGGACAATTTGGGCCTGGAATTGAACCTCCAACTATGTTTGACCTGCGAGGGAGATTGTTGGAAGAAGAATATGCAAGAACCAAGAGTTTGCTGCAAGAACGTGAAGCCGAGAAGATGAAGAATGGGTGCTCTATTATGACCGATGCTTGGTCAGATAAGAAGAGGAGAAGCATAATGAATGTGTGCACTAATTGTGCTGATGGAACTAGTTTTATTTCCTCAAAAGAGATGTCAGATGTGTCACACACAAGTGAAGTGATCTTTGAACTAGTGGACAAAGCAATCGAAGACATTGGTCCAGATGATGTGGTGCAAGTTGTGACTGACAATGCTTCTAACAACATGGGAGCAAAGAAGCTACTGCATGTGAAGAGACCACATATCTTTTGGACCTCTTGTGCAACTCACACAATTAACTTGATGCTCCAAGGAATTGGCAACATGCCTCGGTTCAAGAAGGTGATTGACCAAGCAAAGGCATTCACCATATTTGTCTATGGGCACACAAGAACACTAGAGTGCATGAGATACTTCACTGAGGGGAAAGAGATAGTAAGGCCAGGAGTGACTAGGTTTGCTTCAAACTATCTAACTTTGGACACCATACAAGAGAAGAAGGACCAGCTAAGAAAGATGGTGGTTCATAGTAGGTGGGACTCACTGAAGGATGTGAAATCAAAGAAGGGAAAAAATGCCACAGCAACTATATTGAATCCAACCTTTTGGAAGGATGTGAAATTGACATTGGCAGTTTTTGCGCCATTGTTCAAAGTTCTCCGTTTGGTTGATGGAGATGTGAAGCCATCTATGGGCTTTGTATATGGAGAAATACTGAAGGCAAAGAGACATGTCAAAGAGGCCCTTGGCAATGTTGAGACCCGTTTCAAGGATGTTGTTGCTGTTATTGACAAGAAGATGGCTGGAAGACTTGATTCTCCATTGCATTTGACAGCTTATTTGCTGAATCCACACTACAGTTATGCTGACCCATCAATCTTTGATGTTCCCAAAATAACAGAAGGTTTTATCAATTGTGTGGAGACTTTTTATTATCATGACGACGAAATGCAAGAACAAGCAGCCAACATCGAACTGCAGAAGTTTCAGAATAGAGAAGGTCCATTTAGCAAGAAGCTTGCAAGGACTTTTGAAAACTTTGATTATAATCCAGGTAACAGTTGTTTGTAAATAGAGAGGTTTTTTATTTCAGCATTGTAACAAGCAATCTGTATAACACTAACTAATAGAG
Organism: Zea luxurians; assembly: GCA_029449295.1. NCBI lineage: Eukaryota > Viridiplantae > Streptophyta > Magnoliopsida > Poales > Poaceae > Zea > Zea luxurians. The sequence goes on from JAOPSE010001274.1 coordinate 20,399, forward strand.
AGGTATTTTATTTCAGCATCATGGTGGCGGCTTTATGGAACTGAAACACCAGCTCTACAGAAGATGGCTACCAAGATCCTATCTTTAACAGCAAGTTCTTCTGGTTGTGAAAGAAATTGGAGTGGGTTTGATGGGGTAAGTACCTATCTGTTATCAAAATTACAGCAGCATTACAATAAAATTGCAGAACTAAAAGTGCTCTTATTTTTAATTTATAGGTGCACACTAAGAAGAGAAATAGGCTTACTACAGACCGCCTCAACAAGTTGGTCTACATTCAGTTCAACAACAGGCTAATTAATAAGAGAGCAAAGATCAAGTCCAAGAAAATTACTGATGTTCTCTTGTCTAGTGGTACAACTGAAGCTCAAGGTTTCCTCCAAGAGAATGGAGATGAGTGTGCATTAGTCTCCTTTAGAGATGACGAAGACGAGGAAGAAGTCATGGAAGGTACAGGGATACCTTGGTCTGTGCTTGGAGATGCAGTGGGAGCAGAAGAACAACTAGAGCTGCGTAGAAGTGCAAGGGTGAGAGAGCTCAATGAAGAAGAGTTTGAGTCCGAAGAAGAAGAGTTTGATGAAGATGAGGATGAGGATGAGATGGATGAAACCGGCGTGTGAGCCAGCTTCATGTCATGTTTTAGCTTTTATTATGCATCCATGTATCTTTAACTTGTGAACTTAGAACTCCTGGTGTGCGCATGTGTTTTGTGTTGTGGCTTGTGAGAACTGAATCATGCGCATGCGCTTGTTATTTTATTTCGTGTTGCTGCATTTTATATGTGTTACTGCCTGCTGTCCCTTCATGTTTGTGATTTCTAAAGGCTATCCTATGGTGCTGATCAGTACTTAATGGATGGGAGAAGGGTCAGACCTCAGATAAGTACCTAACTTGCTATTTCCTATTTTTTTATCACTTGTATTGATGCCCAATTGCATCTAAAAGTGTTGTCCACTTCTATTGCAGCAGTGCTTGAGGATTCAGTGATCAGCAGATATGCAAGGACAAAAGGTATGTCTACTGATCCTTCCCTATTTTTTATCTATAAATGTATATATGTATATATTATATAAGTTGGCAAAACGCCTAGAAAAACGCCTAGCATCGCCTAGGCAAGCCTAGGCTGGACTAGTCTCTAGGCTAAGGGTCATCGCCTAGATTCCGCCTAGCGCCTAGCAAAACTTTGATTATTTCTAATGGAGGAATAGCAGTGGATCCTGCTAAAGTCAAGGAGATTATGGAGTGGAGAGTGCCCACTACAGTTACTGAGATTCGGAGTTTCTTAGGGCTTGCAGGATATTATCGGAGATTTATTGAGGGATTCTCTAAGATTGCCAAACCTATGACATCGCTTCTGGAGAAAGGAAGAGAATTTAAGTGGGATGAGAAATGCCAAGAGAGCTTTGATCAATTGAAGGAGAGATTGATGTCACCACCAGTGTTGGTTATGCCAGATCTGCAGAAGGGATTTGACATTTATTGTGATGCATGTGGCCAAGGATTGGGATGTGTGCTTATGCAAGAAGGACATGTGATCGCCTATGCGTCTCGTCAGTTGAGGAAACATGAACTGAACTACCCCACTTATGACTTAGAGCTGGCAGCCGTTGTACATGCACTGAAGATCTGGAGACATTACATTATGGGAACTAAGTGCCAAGTGTACACGGATCATAAGAGTTTGAAGTACATATTCACACAGAAGGATCTCAACCTTAGGCAACGCCGTTGGTTGGAGCTCATTAAGGATTATGATTCGGAGATTCACTATCACTCGGGCAAGGCGAATTTGGTTGCAGATGCCTTGAGTCGGAAGGAGCATGTTCACTCCGCTTTTGTCGTTCAGCTACCCGATGAATTAGCAAAAGACTTTGAGAGACTCAATTTGGGAATTGTTACTCACACTGAAGGAGTTACCATTGAGTTGGAACCTACCTTGGAGCAAGAGATTCGTAAAGGTCAAGTTGGTGATGCTAAAATTCAAGAGATTAAGGATCTTATTACTGAAGGTCGAGTTCCAGAATTCACGGAGGATGAGCAAGGCACTATATGTTTCAAAGATCGGATATGTGTTCCAGAGATTGATAGCCTCCGTGAGACTATATTAAAAGAAGCCCATGATTCTGATTATTCTATCCACCCTGGTAGCACTAAGATGTATCAGGATTTGAAGCAAAAGTATTGGTGGTATGGACTGAAAAGAGATGTTGCTGCACATGTGGCTAAGTGTGATGTGTGTCAAAGAATCAAGGCCGAACATCAGAGACCCGCTGGACTATTGCACCCGCTTAAGATTCCTGAGTGGAAATGGGAAGAAATTGGTATGGATTTTGTTGTTGGACTACCCCGCACTCCAGCAGGATATGACTCTATTTGGGTAATTGTGGACAGATTGACAAAAGTGACTCATTTCATACCAGTGAGGACTAATTATACGGGAGCCAAGCTAGCAGAATTGTATATGACTCGGATAGTTTGTCTGCATGGTGTGCCTAAAAAGATCGTGTCTGATCGAGGATCACAGTTTACTTCTCGATTTTGGAAGAAATTACATGAGAGCTTAGATACAAAGTTGAATTTTAGCTCAGCCTACCATCCCCAGACTGATGGACAGACAGAGAGAACTAATCAAGTGCTGGAAGATATGTTAAGAGCTTGTGCTCTCAAGCATGGTGGCAGTTGGGAGAAGAGCTTACCCTATGCTGAGTTTTCTTATAATAATAGCTACCAGGCTAGTTTGAAGATGTCAACATTTGAGGCTTTGTATGGCAGAAAATGCAGGACTCCCCTATATTGGGACCAGACTGGAGAAAGACAGTTCTTTGGGCCTGAGCTTATACAAGAGGCAGAAGAACAATTTCGAATGATAAGAGAAAATTTGAGGATTGCACAATCCAGGCAAAAGAGCTATGCGGATAATAGAAGGAGACTACTAGAGTTTAAGGAGGGTGATCACGTGTATCTGAAGGTGTCACCAATCCGAGGTATGAGGAGATTTAAAGTCAAAGGAAAGTTGTCCCCTCGCTTCATTGGACCTTTCTTGATCTTAAAGCGAGTGGGAGAAGTTGCATATCAACTGAAGTTACCCGATCATCTGTCAGATGTACATGATGTATTCCACGTGTTCCAGCTAAAGAAGTGCCTCAGGGTACCTGAGGAGCAGCTACCACGGGAGGACCTCAGTGTTCAAGATGATCTAACTTATGCTGAGTACCCAATCAAGATTTTGGACACTTTGACTCGAGTTACAAGGAATAAGGTGATTAAAATGTGCAAGGTTCAATGGAGTCACCACGGAGAAGATGAAGCTACTTGGGAGAGAGAAGAAGAGCTTCGCATAGACTTTCCCCATCTTTTCCCTAGATCTTCTTAAATCTCGAGGACGAGATTCTTTTTAAGGGGGGTAGGATTTGTAATACCCACTTTGTAAGGAAGAATAAAAGGAGAAATTGTTTCCTTTATATATGTATGTGTACCTCTAGTTATCATTACATGTGACCACTCATGTAAAAAAAAATAGATCCTTAATAAGACACAAATAAACCATTGCATCATATTGGATTTTTGTTTGTGCATTAAAAGCAATAATAATATGAATTTAATAAAAATGATAATGAGAAGAGGATTTGAGAAAAAAAGAGAGAAAGAAAGAGATAAAATAAATTATAAAGCAAAATTTATAAATACACAAACATAACCATATTGGTATGATTAAAATCTATTTCTAATTTGAGTACAAATTCAAAGTCATACTTGAACTTCAAATTGGGTACTAGTTTCACACGCATATTTTGAAGTTCAAATTGGGAATTGAAAAATAAAAAGAAAAGAAAACAGAAAACAGAAAATATAAAAAGAAAAGAATAAAGAGGCTTCATGGGCCAATTCCACTCTATTCGGCCCACTCAGGAAACTACCCCGCGCGGCCCAACTGCCCTCCTCTTACCGTGCGCCGACATGTGGGTCCGCGACGCCAGTGTCCCCAATCACGCGCGCGCTTCCCTGGTCACCGCAACGGGGGACCCACGGACCCGTTATCCCGTCATGCGCGGAATCGTGAGCTCCAGACACGACGGCCCTACCTGTCAGCCAGGCTTCCCTTCTTCTCCGCCAGCCAAGCTCCGCGGCGCGCCGTGCGCAGAGTCCGCGGTGAAATCGCGATGCCAGGCCCTCGTCGCGCGGAGCTAACGACCCGCGCACCTCGCAACCGAATCTGCCCAGCCTTCCTCCCAGCTACCCATGCGACTGGGCTTGTGCGCGCAGCCTCTGAACGCGGGACCTGCGGGTCGTCTTCCACCTCCGCAATGGTCGGATCCACGCCGCCATATCGGCCTCCCCGTATGCGCCGAGAATCCGTTCCCAATCCCAACTATTTGAGTCCGCGCTTAGCCATCGTATTTAACCGCACCGAACCCCTTGTCGGGTGCCCACTTCCCCCTTCCATCGTTGTTTCTGTTCTTCTCCCCGCTCGTATCGCGCTCGCGCAGTAGACGTCGTCGTTTCTTCCTTTGACGCCTTGGCTCGCGGTTTTGCGGCTGCGAGGTCTCGTCTGGGTGCGGCGAGAGTATTAGAAGCCTCCGCGTGCGGAATCGGTGATTGGCGTGCAACAAATTCCTCACCGGAGCGTTCTCCGTCGAGTTCTTCCGTCGGTTACCGTGGCTGCCTCGCTTGAGTCGTCACTGTGGGTTAGTATTCATCCCATCTGCATCAGGGCATTCCCAGCATAGAGTAGCACTTACTTCCTTGGAGAATAGTGGTCAGGGTAGGGAAGACTGCGTGCGCCGACGATGGCGCCGCCGCATCACGGCGGGTGCGCCGCCGCACCTCGCATTGGTTTGGGGACGTATACTCCTAGCCGTTGGATGACCGTTCAGAGGATCAGATTACTCCGGGCGCATCGATTCAGGTTGGGGAGATGAGAGCCGTCCGATTTAGATCGGACAGATGAGAGTTTATTTTAGGGTTTTGAATCTGGAACGTAGAGCATAAATCGTGCGGTTCACATTGCCTGTTGTCTCAGGCGCGGTGGGATCTAATCTGCGCCGCCCGCGCGAGATCCAACGGCCAGATTTAGACGATACCCCTTCGCTTTTTCACTTTGCAGAAAACCCCTTATAAGTTTAGAGATTCAACCCGCAGTCTACCTGTACTATTCTCTGTGTCTAGGAGTTTTCTTAGATAAGCCCCTGCGCTTTCTGGAATTTGAGGCCCAGTCCAGAGAGCATTGAAAATCAGAAATTAATATCAGAAATTAATTTTTAGTGCATATATAAAGGTTAAAACTTGTTTAATTTGTAGAAAATGCAAATGAACTCCAAATTGCTCCATTCCAGTTTTTAAAATTTTGTAATTTTATTGTCTATCACTTAGAGTCTCTGTTTTGACATGAAAACAGTTAGAAAATTAATTTATCATTTAATCCTATTTCAAGCACATTAAACCTTAGGAAATTCATAACTTGAAATCTATAACTCCAAATTTAATGATTCCAGTTCCTGTGATCATATTTTAATGTCTAGTTTGTGACTGTATATTTCATTTGCATGTTTGATGTGATGTTAATTTATGCTATACTATGTATGTATTGTGTTGATGCGAGTAGACGAGCAAGCCACTGTGGAATCTGAGGTTCAACAAGTAGAGACTGCTGAGCAGGAGCTCGTTGAAGGCAAGTTGTGCCCTTGATCACTTCTTTTACCCATTCAAGTTCTTATTATTCATAATGATCTGTATAGGATAATTTTGATGGGACCCAATAGGATACCCTAGATTTGACTATCTTTATACCTTGTTTCACCACTGGTTTTACTACTAAACTTTTGGGTAGTACATGCTATTGCTTTATGTGGCTTTGGGTATAGAGATATTCATCACTCATTTTTACACTTGTTATTATCTGTTCATTATTTTATGTTCATGATAAGATCATTATGTTAATGGGAACATGGAGAACCACCCGGGAAAACAGTGCTACCACAAGGGTTTAATGGGACACCCTTGGTTGATTAACTAGGAAAGCTAGTGGAGGGCTACCTTACCCGAAAGGGGCAAGGGCAGTAGGGGAGTGGTCAGTGTAGGGAGGTCCTTGGTTGATTTTGCTGCGATGGCGGTCAGGCAAGAACCCTGCATTGGAGCTTCCTATAAACTGTAGCGGGTAGTCTGAAGCTAGTGGAACTTTGTAAAGGCCTCGTAGTGGTACCCTGCCTCGCTTCCTTGGTAGAGGTGTATGGAGTCTGATCAACTCCGTGGCAAATGGGTAACACGACTTGTGGGTAAAGATGTGCAACCTCTGCAGAGTGTAAAACTGGTATACTAGCCGTGCTCACGGTCATGAGCGGCTCGGACACTCACATGATTAATTTATGGAACTTAAACTTAATTTGTCATTTCATTGCATTTGGGATTATTTTATTATTACTTTTACTTATTATTACTATGGTTTGGTATTCACTTACACTTAGTAACTGCTAATAAAATTTTGACCAACTTATAAAAGCAATGCTCAGCTTCAGCCTTTATTTCATTGATCAGCCTTACACTTCATGAACTCCCACCTTTGGTGAGTTCATGCCACATTATTCCCCACGACTTGTTGAGCTATGAACGTATGTGAGCTTACTCTTGCTGTCTCACACCCCCCCATAGGAGAAGAACAGGTGGTCGAAGAGGAGCCGCCTAACACCGAGGCTTTCGACTTGATCTAGGTGGCGTTTCTCAGTTGACATTGGCGCCGACGATCCTTAGTTTGTTTTATGTTTATTCTTTTATTTTGTATTAAGTCTTCCGCTATGTAATAAATACTCTGATTTTATTGTGACATTTATCTCTATACACTCTGTTATTATATATGTTGTCTTCTTGGCGCATGTATGAGATGCACCTGGCTTTGTTCCTTAAAGCCGGGTTTTACATTCTAGCGCTGCTCTGACTCTGGCGCGCACTGTAGCGCATTAAATGCGGTTTGCAGACGACCGTTGGCGCGAAGTAGTCGTTGCTCCGCTGGCACACCGGACAATCCGGTGAATTTTAGCGGAGTGGCTCCCAGAATTCCCGAGACTGGCGAGTTCGGATTTGGAGTTCCCTGGTGCACCGGACACTGTCCGGTGGTGCACCGGACAGTCCGGTGCGCCAGACCAGGGCTGCCTTCGGTTATCTTTTGCTCCCTTTGTTTGAACCCTTTCTTTTGACTTGTATTGGTTTATTGTGAACCTTTGGCACCTGTAACACTTATAATCTAGAGCAAACTAGTTAGTCCAATTATTTGTGTTGGTCAATTTAACCACCAAAATCAATTAGGAAAAGGTGTAAGCCTATTTCCCTTTCAACTAACAATCAAGCCGAATATGAGGCCCTTTTGTTCGGCTTGGAGCTTTTAAATTGTATGGGAGTAAAACATGTGAAGGTATTTGGTGATTCTCAGCTGGTTGTCCAACAAGTGTTAAAAGAATATCAATGTTTTGATGGTACTTTAAATAGTTACCTTGAAAAGTGTTGGGACATAATTCATTCTTTTGACGAATTTAGTATTCGGTACATCTCTAGAGTTGAGAATCACAGGGCTAACAATTTGGCACAAGATGCATCAGGTTATCGAATAAAGCGAGGAAGATTTCACAACACTGAAAATCTGATAACCGGTACAGGGCCAATTCCCCAGGCCGCGGACCGTCCGAGTGAAAACTCCGGACCGTCCAGGGTTGCTAGGAAAGTCCTTCTAATTGATTTGGCTGATAATAAAGCCGATACAAGTGATTGGAGGACACCCATAATTAATTATTTACGGAATCCCAATATTAAGACGGATAAGAACATTCGGCGTACAGCTTTCAAGTATGTTTTAATGAGTGATGAACTCTACCGCCGAACGGTTAACGACGTCCTGCTTAAGTGCTTGAGCCCAGATGATGCTATATTAGCCATGGCCGAAGTACATGAAGGGATTTGTGGTACCCATCAATCGGCTCCAAAGATGAAGTGGTTGTTGCGAAGATCTGGTTTCTATTGGCCTCACATGATAGCTGATTGTTTCAAGTACTATAAAGGATGCCAAGTATGTCAAAAATTCGGCGACTTACAATTGGTCCCTGTAGCCGAATTACATCCTATGATCAAGTCTTGGCCTTTCAGAGGATGGGGATTAGACTTTATAGGAGAAATTCATCCTTCATCATCAAAGGGGCATTGGTTCGTGTTAGTTGCCACTGACTATTTTACCAAATGGACCGAAGCCGTTGCTCTAAAGAACATGACACACAGAGAGGTAATTGAGTTCATAACCGAACATATTATTCATAGATTCGGCATTCCTCAGACCTTGACTATAGATCAAGGAGCTTCTTTTATGTCAAAGGAGGTACGTGAGTTTGCTGAATTATATAGAATTAAATTGCTCAATTCATCTCTGTATTATGCTCAGGCCAATGGACATGCCGAGTCTAGTAATAAAACATTGATTAACTTGATAAAAAAGAAGATATCTGATAATCCTAAGTATTGGCACAAGATTTTGTCTAAAGCTTTGTGGGCTCACAGAATATCTAAACACTGTGCTACTAAAGTTTTTTCATTTGAGCTTGTCTATGGGCAGGAAGCAGTTTTACCTGTGGAGATAAGTTTGAATGCTGTCAGAATCACCAGGCAAAATGGCTTAACTGTCGATGATTATTATAATTTGATGATGGACAGTGTTGATGAGGTGACCGATAAAAGAGTGGCAGCCTTAGGAGAGATAGAAAAGGACAAGATCATGGTAGCCAAGGCCTACAACAAGAAGGTTAAAGCTAAATCATTTCAGGTAGGGGAACTAGTGTGGAAGACCATCTTGCCTCTAAGAAATAAATACCGAAAGTTCGGGAAGTGGTCGCCAAACTGGGAGGGTCCATATAAAGTAACACAAGTAATATCTGGTAATGCCTATTTACTGCAAACATTGTAAGGCAAAGATTTGCCTAAGGCTTTGAAAGGGCGTTTCCTTAAGCAGTATCATCCTAGTATGTGGCAAGATGCTTAAGAAAACCGATGTGATCACATCGAGTTAGTTGCTTTTGAATCGCTGAGCCCCACCAAAAGGCAGGGGGCATATGTTGAGCACCAAATAGAGGCCGGACGGTTCGGCCCTAGCGCCGAACGGTCCAGACGGTCCGTGCCGCGGGTCCGGACGGTCCGCGCGTGCGCAGAACAGATTAGGGTTCCGAGTTTCTTGCTGTGTTTGTTGGGTAGATTCTCGGAATTAGCTCGGGGGGTTTGTTTGTAACGGGTCCAGCCCCCCTCCTCTATAAAAACATAGGACTACGGCTGATTAGAAGCAATCAATCGAACCCTCAATCAATACAATTTACATTTATTCTTAGAAGTAGTTCTAGTCTAGTTCTAGGTTAGTCTTCCCATCCACAAATTCTTCGCTTCTTTTCGACTCTACGTTGATTAGAGGAGTCTAAGTCGGTCTACTCGAGCCTAGATACCACCTAGGATCTCTACTCCTCGACGGGGCCCCTCCCAGGAGCGAGATCCAGACGCCGCCGGCGACCTTCCGCCGCCCCTGCGCACGCGCGGACCGTCCGGCCGTCAAGCAGGGAACCCTAGCCCTGCGCCAGGTCGCGGACCGTTCGGCCCTTGGCCGTAGATCGTCCGCGCCTGACCAGAGAGAACCGCCGCTGGTTCTTTGAGTGTTTTGTGCTCGAAAAAAGGTGCTAACAAGTGGAAACCGGTATTTTTACAAAAGCAACGACGGTAAAACTGTGAAATATATAATGTATTCGTTACGTTGAGTTACATTTAGAGTGGATACTCCCAATAACCAATCGTTTAGAGTACCGTTCCCAATTTTAGATTAAAATATAGATTTAAAAGTGATTGGAGTGTTTTCCGAACTGCAGCTACAATCTATAGATGCCGTTTCGGATTAAAACCAGCCAAACGAACAGCCTGCGCTTGAGACTTCGCAGTCCAGGAACATCGAACATGTCGATCACAGCAATACTTGGATCTGACATAAGTTTAAACTCACACATGACACACCTGACAGGTAGATGATACTGCAGCCTGCAAGGGCCGGACCTAGCGCCCCCATGTACATGAAAAAAAACTAGTACATGCCTTTCGTCAGGGGCGAACGAACCCACCCACCCAGCCTACAGCCTGCCCGGGCGATCCAGGTGGTCGCTGCAGTTGGTCGACGCCACGGCGGAGAGCTCCAGCTTCCCCGTCCACTCCTCCCCGGGCTTCAGCGTAATGGCCCTCTCGACCGCGGCCGCATCCACGCACAGCATCTGCTTGTACTCGTCGTCGCCGAAGTCTGCCATCGTCTTGGACTTCTTCTCCCAGGGGTTCCACACAACTGATTGCAGCCGGCCAAGATAAAGTGCAGGAACACGGTTACGAAATTATGTGTCTTGTTCGACGAGGCAGCAAAAAAGCGTACCATCTATTCATCTTACCAATATCAGGAAGCCCTTCTTTCCGCACGATGAATGTGCGTTTCTTTCCATGGTCAAGAACAGCTATTACGCCTGGGCAGCCGACATAGACTCGATCAACCTGCACGGTAGTTACCATCTTCAGGTCCCAAATGGAACAATTAACGAGAGGAACTCAAAAACAGGCAAAAAGAATAAGCAAACTTCGACGTGCTGAGCTTCCATATGCTTGTAACCTATTAGATTTTAAAATAATTTCAGACACCACTCTTTAGTCTTTAAGCCTTCGTCTCAACAAAAGAATTGAGAAACCACTCGTACTTTAGCAGTGGGGCCAATTTAAGCTCGTTGCAAGTTCCCAGATGGCAACTACCAGTTAAATCTTAAAAATATTTCAAGCCAGGACAGAACGGTAGGTTAGAGCTACTTGCACATAGTCATTACAGAGAACTGCAATACAGTAAACTCAGCGAACTATTTACAATCACGAGTTGATGTGTGCAAATTCATGAGTGCATTGCAACCGTACCCATGCAGGCAAAAGATAAATGGTAGCAAAGTTACTCTCAACAAATTAATCCATATAGTTGAAATGCTCAAATAACCCCCAGATGTTCATGTTGCATGTGTATCAAAGCAGAGAAAATGTACCTCTGATTCAAATGTTATGGCATCTCCCTGTTCGGTAAAACGTTCCCGCTGGCTAAGGTTGTCAAGATAATCAAGGGTCTCCAGACCTTCTATCCTCACTTCACTGGAATCAAGGCACGAAGATCAACATGTGTACAATATCACATGTAAAAAAATGTCTAATATCATCTGGAAAACTGGATGCTTCTTTGTTCTTCTGAATAGTAACAGACCATTGACTGAGAAGAATACTTCTATGCTTTACTGTTTGTGGAAGTATGTTAGGCATAGCTCAAAATGTAATTTTTTGTGATGACTAAGCCGCAAGTTAGGACTATACATTTCTTCATGATAATAACAACATATCAGATTTCTTATTTGACCAATCGGATTTTTGGAATTAGAAATGTTGTAAGCAAGGTATACTGACCAATTAGGCTACCCAACAAGACTTGATGTCAAATTCAGGTTGTTTCATTCTGAATTTGCATGAACATTGTCAATTTACAGCACAAATTTCACTTCAACGGTTCATATAAATTTGAAGGCTTGTACGCCTTCTGGTAGGAAATGTGTTAACCAAGAAAAAAAATCAAAGATTCTAATAGTCAGCTCTATTTTCCCCCATAGGAAAACACACTAGTTTCAAACCCTATTATGCGAAAAAAGCCATTAATGTGATGACCTAAAGTATGTATTGACATAAACCAATAACTTAACCGAAAAAGGAGTGAAAATCATCACATCAAGTTAAGCATTAAGAAGGAACTCAATTGAATAAAATAGGATTACCATCCAAATTGGGATACCTGATGTCAGAAACAGAAAGGTATGTATGGTAAGCAAATGCGAAACTGAATGGCTTCCCATTAACATTTCTGACCCGTGATATCAGTGAAAGGTCTCCATCCATTGAAAGAGAGACTCTGAGACGTAACTCAAAACTGTAATTCAAAGTAAAACCAAATCAGGAAAAGAACAACCATATTGAAACTAACTAACATTTTCACTTAAATCATAACCTTGTCTATAAAAGACTGAATTATATTTGCAGAAGGTACAGGTTCACAGCATACATAATTTCATCAGATGGGTATGCTTGCTAAGAAATAGCCATTACTATCTGTTGTCTATGTACTCAAAGAAATCTAACATATTATTTTCATTGCAAAACTCAGTGAATAAGCTTTGGGTAGAAGCACTGAATTATTGTGCACAGAGCATCCCGTGAACAACCCAATAGGTGTAGGCGTGTAGCCTGTTCAGATTCCTTTTTTAAGCAAAAGATGCACATGGAAAGGAATCATGGAAGAAGCAACATGCCTTTGAATTGATCACGGATGATTGAGGGAGAGAAAGAGATAGAACTAAATAAATAGTGGTTTCTTTAATTTATTACACATTGCTAGTCCCTTATATACACCATGAAAAAATGACACAGAGCCAGGTTATGATAAACCATAACCATCTGCAAAATTTCTACATCGAAATCCAAAGGGAATACAAGCCACCATACCAGTGTGGCCAGCACTTCAGGTCATCTTCAGATGGCTTTAGCAGAAGGTCAACAGAAGCTTTGTTGCTGTTATTATCACCATAATTTAGAGGTGGAGCCTCATCGTCTATTGTCCATATCTTGTTCCTTGCAAATCCATGCTGCTCCAATGTTCCACAGTTTCCAAACTGATAAATTGAAACATTAGTATTGTCCTCACTTCGAAAGCAGAATTGCATGCATGTTCAGTATATTGTCTTAGTGCAAAATATAGTGAACACTGAACAGGAATACTGCAGTACCTGTGGGAAGCATATCGGAATGCCACCACGGGTTGCTCTTGGCGGCTTGAAGATTGCCTGCATGGATAACAATAGTTGCCAAAATTCATAAACCAATGTTAAAAATAAGCAAACTGAAACCTACTATGGTCTCACAGCAGGGGACATCATAATTGATAACAACTCTCTAATGCCCAAAGCAGAAGTAGAGAAAAAAAATGTTTTCTAGTATTATAAGGATAAAAGGGTAACAGATAACTAGTCCAAATGGCGATTCTGATATCTGCAAAAGAAATCTGCCAATCCACAATACAGAGGGAATCAATGATTTGACATTGGTTTTGCCCAGTCACATAAAGTAGCTCGTATTTACAGGCTCCGTGATCAAGAAATAAAGTAGGTAAAGTACTTCATCGACACTAGTCTTGCTTTTTCTAAATTACATACAATTGTAAAAGCAAACAAAAAAATGTTTCTTAAACACTCGTATTAAATATTCACGAGAACAGTAATCAGGGGAGTGCATTCACAGTTGGTCATAGTTACTCCACCGATTCGTCCCCCCGAGTAACAGAAAGCTGCATTGCAAGTTGCAACAGATACGGGTCAGCATAGGCAGCCGAGACAAGCTCACCTTGCTGCTGCTGAAGAGGAGCTCCTCGCCGCGGTGGTTCCTCCACGAGACGACCTGCCCGCCGTGCAGGCAGACCTGCGCCGACAACCGAACGCTCGCATCAGACCGAGAGAAGTTTTTTCTTCTGCCTAGAGCAGAAATGCCGAGTCGATCGCCCGTCGGAAACAACAGGAAAAAAAAACAAGGAAGAACAGAGACGACTACTCACCCGAACGGACGCCCCCCGCGGGGACCGGATCGCGAACTGGTCGGCGCCGTTCCAGTCCTTAGTCACCTCGAACCCCGTCCTCTGCTCGGAGCAATGCCCCATGCTCATCAACCGGGGGAGGAAGAACAGCACCAGCAACCTCTCGCGAGAACCGACCAGCCACCCACTGCCTTCCCGGCGCACGCAAGCGAGGTAGAGAGGCACAGGAGCGAGCGAGCGCGCGCTCGGGTCACGCGCAAAGCTACAACCACCTACCAACCTAGTACTGCTCCGCTCCTAGCGCTACCACCGCCCCAACAAAGCGCTGGCGACGAAAGCAACGGCAGGGGTCGCCATTGGAACAGCTCGGATGTTACGGCTCGCTCGCTCCCCTCCCCAACGTCTCCTTCGCCCCTCGGTCCCTTCCCTTGTGAGCGAGAGGAAAAAGGAAAGCGAAAGGCTAGGGCCAAATCTCGTGACACCTACGGAAGCAGAGCAGCGCAAAGCGGCGGGCCTTTTTTTTTTCTTTCTTTCTTTCACGCCGCGCACCACCAACCACCGCTGCCACCACCACCACCCCCGGCGTCCCGCGAACGAGATCAGCGGACCACAACACGCCCGCACGGCAACGAACGGCGCGCGGCAGCAGGTAGCAGCAGCAGCAGCACGGGGTTAGCTCTAGCTAGTGGTGCTGGAGGAGCCTTCGCAGGGGGAGGGGACGGAGGGCCGGGGACGGGAGATCTGCCTCGTCCTCTTCTGTCAAAAGCGGCACGCACATGGCGGGGTGGCGTGGCGAGAGCGCCCATCATGGCAGCCACAGCCACCTAGGCGTTGCCATGGGACGGGCAAAGGATCCGAGGGAACAGCTGGAATCCGAGAAGCGCGGGGTGGGCCGTGCCCGTGGGTGATGATGGACCGGTGGAGCGGGTTGGGGAGCGAGGATACCCGCACCCGGGAAGGTAGGCCGAGCCGTCGAGACGAGGCGGTAAAAGTGTGTTTGGTTTGAAGAATGAAGTGATCAATCTTCTACTCACTTTTCATTTTTTTTATTTGGCTTGTGGAATATAATGGGTTGATCCATCACCACTCTATTTCTCATAAGCTAATAATTAGTATATACATGAAGAGTGAATTGATTTCACAAAAAATAATAGAATAAACTTATGATGCATCACCTCATTAAACATAGAGTGACTCCACAAACCAAACACATCATAAGCACCTAGCACGGTAGCACCCCCATGAGCCATGAGTGAGTCATGACGATGGCGACCCTATCTCCGATTCCAGCGCTCTATCAGAGAATAGAGATAGAAAAGATTTTTCTTCCACAGGATGTAAATAAAATGTAAACAGAAAAAAAATTCTTCCTCAATGAATACACAAGATAGAGATGGAGAAGCATTCTCTATTCCGGTTTACCGCTGTCGGGGACCATAATTAGGGGTACCCCAAGACTCCTAATCTCAGCTGGTAACCCCCATCAGCACAAAGCTGCAAAGGCCTGATGGGCGCGATTCAGGCCAAGGCTCCGCTTAAGGGACACGATCCCGCCTCGCCCGAGCCCGACCTCGGGCAAAGACAGCCGACCCCGGAAGATTCACGCCTCGCCCGAGGGTCCCCTCGAGCAACGGACGCACCATCGACTCGCCCAAGGCTCAGCCCGGGTAGGCTTCGCGGAGAAGCAACCTTGGCCAAATCGCCACACCAACCGACAATATCGCAGGAGCATTTAATGCAAAGATCGTCTGACATCTTATCCTGACGCGCTCTCTTCAGTCGACAGAGCCGAAGTGACCGCAGTCACTTCGCCGCTCCACTGACCGACCTGACAAGAAAACAGCGCCGCCTGCCCCGCTCCGACTGTCGTGCCACTCGCCAGAGTGAGGTTGACAGCGGCTAAGTCCAGCCTCGGGCGACATAGGAAGCTCCGCCTCGCCCGACCCCTGGGTTCGGCCCCCGTCTTGGCCTCGGAAGAAGGACTTCGCCACGCCCGACCCCAGGGCTCGGACTCAACCACGACTTAGAAGACGACGAACTCCGCCTCGCCCGACCCCAGGGCTCGGACTCGGCCTCGGCTCCGGAAGACGACGAACTCCGCCTCGCCCGACCCCAGGGCTCGGACTCCGCCTCGGCTCCGGAAGACGACAAACTCCGCCTCGCCCGACCCCAGGGCTCGGACTCGGCCTCGGCTCCCGAAGACGATGGACTCCGCCTCGCCCGACCCCAGGGCTCGGACTTGGCCTCGGCTCCCGCAGACGATGGACTCCGCCTCGCCCGACCCCAGGGCTCGGACTCAACCTCGACCTCGGAGGAATCGCCACCTCGCTCAAACTCAGGTCCAGACCGGCCACGTCGCCAGGGGGGTCATCATTACCCTGCCCCTAGCTAGCTCAGGCTACGGGGACAAGACCGGCGTCCCATCTGGCTCGCCCCAGCAAACAAGTAATGATGACACCCCGCACGCTCCATGACGATGGCAGCTCCCAGCCCCTTACGACAGCCAGGAGACGTCAGCAAGGATCCGACAGCCCCGACAGCTGTACTTCCGCAGGGCTCCAGCGCTCCTCTGACGGCCACGACATCACATGAACAGGGTGCCAAAACCTCTCCGACTGCCACGATGGCATGTACTTAGGGCTCTAGCTCCTCTCTGCTAGACACGTTAGCACATTGCTACACCCCCCATTGTACACATGGACCCTCTCCTTACGCCTATAAAAGGAAGGTCCAGGGCTCTCGTACGGAGGAGGTTGGCCGCGCGGGAGAACGGGCCGACGCATAAGGCTCTCACTCTCTCTCTCTCTCCCACGCGAACGCTTGTAACCCCCTACTGCAAGCGCATCCAACCGCCCTGGCGCAGGACAACACGAAGGCTGCGATTTCCCCTCACTGTTCTCCCCCCTTTGTGTCCCGTCTCGCGCCGACCCATCTGGGCTAGGACACGCAGCGACAATTTACTCGTCGGTCCAGGGACCCCCCAGGGTCGAAACGCCGACAGTTGGCGTGCCAGGTAGGGGCCTGCTGCGTGTTGACGAACAGCTTCCCGTTAATCTCCAGATGGGTAGTCTCCAGCAACCTTTCCAACCCGGGACGATGCTCCGTTTCGGGAGTCTTGAGTTCATGTCCCTCGACGGCAGCTACGACATGATACTCCTTCCTCCGCCGCGCGTCAGCGACAATGGCGGCCATCAGCCCGCCCGCCGGCGGCGGAATCAACGACATCTTCGCCACATGGCGGAAGGACAACATCCGGGCTTGTTCCGTCACCTCCCCCACCGACGGAGGAGGAGGCGGGGCAACCATGGCCAAGCAGGAGGCGGCACCTCGTCGGCTGTCAAGCAAGTCGACAACGCCGGCGCCCCAGCGCGGGACACGTCGGGCGTCGACCCTGCGTCTGAGACGAAGACGAGTGTCGTTTCCCGCAACACGCCAACCCCAAGCAGACGAACGATGCCAGCACGCTCGCGAAGGACTTGCTGGGCGTCACCCTCGTACCTGAGACAGCGGTGCAGTCCGCCCCTGACGCGACTTCGTCACCGCCCGTCGACCAAGAGGTACCGACCGATTCCCATCTCATGCCTTTTGGATTCAGTTTCGATCCACCAAGCGACCTCGCTTCGGTGGAAGCCTCCACAGAGGCATGTACCAACCCTCCGGGGTACCATATGCGGTCGCCCTGGGACAGACTGACGGCCGTCTCGACCTACGGACCCTCGGGTTCCGAGGAAGATGACGAGCCCGACTTTTGTTGGGATTTCTCCGGGCTCGGTAACCCCAGTGCCATGCGGGACTTCATGACCGCATGCGACTACTGCCTCTCCGATTGTTTCGATGGTAGCCACAGCTTCGGCGACGAGGACTACGGCCCAAGTCGTGAATGTTTCCACGTCGATCTAGGGGGTCCCGGCGAAGGCAACCATCTTGGTATGCTGGAAAACGGCGATCCCCCTAGGCCTGCGCCTCGCGTTGACATCCTTCAGGAGCTAGCTGTGGTCCCAGTCCCTACGGGGGGTCAGGACACACAGCTCGAGCAAATCCGCGAGATGCCGGCCAAGCTCGACGAGAGAGCAGGAACACTTGAGCAGTTCCGGCGGAACATCGGGCAGGAATGGGCAGACCAAGTTCCGGCCGGAGAAGCGCGTCATCTACCCCAGGGCATCCAGCACCGCGTTGCCAACTACGTCAGGGCAAGGCCGCCACCAGCTTCCAGTGGGGTCGGCCAGAACCTGGCTGCAGCAGCAATCTACTCTGCGCGATGCCGGAACCATCAACCACCAAAGGGCGGCGTATCCAGGGAGACCTCAAGAATCTCCTGGAAAATGCCGCGGTCCGACGGGCCGAAAGCTCTGCCTCCTGAAGGCACTTCCCGATTCGTGCGGGAAGCCTCGGTCCACACCGGGCGCACGCGCAACACGGCGCCTGCGGCCCCGGGTCGCCTCGGCAACGAGCACCACCACCTCCACCGTCGAGCCCACCTCGACGAGAGGGTGCGCCGAGGCTACCACCCCAGGCGTGGGGGACGCTACGACAGCGGGGAGGATCAGAGCCCCTCGCCCGAACCACCCGGTCCGCAGGCTTTCAGCCGGGCCATACGACGGGCGCCGTTCCCGACCCGGTTCCGAACCCCGACTACCATCACAAAGTACTCGGGGGAGACGAGGCCAGAACTGTGGCTCGCGGACTACCGACTGGCCTGCCAGCTGGGTGGAACGGACGATGACAACCTCATCATCCGCAACCTCCCCCTGTTCCTCTCTGACACCACTCAAGCCTGGCTGGAGCATCTGCCTCCGAGGCAGATCTCCAATTGGGATGACTTGGTCCAAGCCTTCGCCGGCAACTTCCAGGGCACATACGTGAGCCCTGGGAACTCCTGGGATCTCCGAAGCTGCCGCCAGCAGCCGGGAGAGTCTCTCTGGGACTACATCCGGCGATTCTCAAAGCAGCGCACCGAGCTGCCCAACGTCACCGACTCCGATGTCATCGGCGCGTTCCTCGCCGGCACCACCTGCCGCGACCTAGTGAGCAAGCTGGGTTGCAAGACCCCCACCAGGGCGAGCGAGCTGATGGACATCGCTACCAAGTTTGCCTCTGGCCAGGAGGCGGTTGAGGCCATCTTCCGAAAGGACAAGCAGCCCAGGGCCGCCAGCCGGAAGACGTTCCCGAGGCGTCCGCTCAGCACGGCACCAAGAAGAAGAACAAGAAGAAGTCGCAAGCGAAACACGACGCCACCGACGCGGACCTTGTCGCCGCCGCTGAGTACAAGAACCCTTGGAAACCTCCTGGAGGTGTCAATCTCTTCGATAAGATGCTCAAGGAGCCACGACCCTATCATCAGGGGCCCGTCAAGCACACCCTTGAGGAGTGCGTCATGCTTCGGCGCCACTTTCACAAGGCCGGGCCACCTGCGGAAGGCGGCAGGGCCCACAACGACGACAAGAAGGAGGATCACAGGGCAGAGGAGTTTCCCGAGGTCCACGACTGCTTCATGATCTATGGTGGGCAAGTGGTGAACGCCTCGGCTCGGCACCGCAAGCAAGAGCGTCGGGAGGTCTGCTCGGTAAAGGTGGCGGCGCTAGTCTACCTAGACTGGTCCGACAAGCCCATCACCTTCGACTAGGGCGACCACCCCGACCGCGTGCCGAGCCCGGGGAGATATCCGCTCGTTGTCGACCCCGTCATCGGCAACGTCAGGCTCACCAAGGTCCTCATGGATGGGGGTAGCATCCTCAACATCATCTACGCCGAGACCCTCGGGCTCCTACAGATCGATCTGTCCTCGATCCGGACCGGCGTGGCGCCTTTTCACGGGATCATCCCCGGGAAACGCGTCCAACCCCTCGGACAACTCGATCTGCCCGTCTGCTTCGGGACTCCCTCCAACTTCCGAAGGGAAACCCTCACATTCGAGGTGGTCGAGTTCCGAGGAACCTACCACGCAGTACTGGGGAGGCCATGCTACGCCAAGTTCATGGCCGTCCCCAACTACACCTATCTCAAGCTCAAGATGTCGGGCCCCAACGGGGTCATCACCGTCGGCCCTACGTACCGACACGTGTACGAATGCGATGTGGAGTGCATGGAGTACGCCGAGGCCCTCGCCGAATCCAAGGCCCTTGTCGCCGACATGGAAAGCCTCTCCAAGGAGGCACTGAACGCGAAGCGCCATGCCGGCAACCTCGAACCAGTAGAGGCGATTAAGTCCGTCCCTCTCAGCCCCAACAATGACGCCTCCAAGCAGATCCAGATCGGCTCCGAGCTCGACCCCAAATAGGAAGCGGTGCTCGTCGACTTTCTCCGCGCGAGCGCCGAGGTTTTTGCGTGGAGTCCCTCGGACATGTCCGGCATACCGAGGGAAGTCGCCGAGCACTCACTGGATATCCGAGCTGGAGGACAAGCTCTACGGGTTCGAGCTCAACCACGTCGCCTGGCGGTACAACGAGACTACGGACGAGCTGGCGAAGATAGCTTCGGCGCGAACAACGGTTCCCCCGAACGTCTTCTTTCGGGACCTACATCAACCCTCAGTCAAGACCTACGACACGCCCGAGCCCGAGAAAATCTCGGCTCGGCCCGAGGCGCCCTCGGCTCAGCCCGAGGCACCCTCGGTCCCCGAGGGTGAGGCACTGCGCGTTGAGGGAGAGCAGAATGGGGTCCCGCCTGATCGAGACTGGCAGACCCTGTACCTGCAATATCTCCACCGAGGAGAGATGCCCCTCGACTGAGCCAAAGCGCGACGACTGGCACGGCGCGCCAAGTCATTCGTCTTGCTGGGTGACGGGAAGAAGCTCTACCACCGCAGCCCCTCCGGCATCCTCCAGCGATGCTTATCCATCGCCGAAGGCCAGGAGCTCTTACAAGAAATACACTCGGGGGCTTGCGGTCATCACGCAGCGCCTCGGGCCCTTGTTGGAAATGCTTTCCGACAAGGTTTCTACTGGCCGACGGTGGTGGCCGACGCCACTAGAATTGTCCGCACCTGCCAAGGGTGTCAATTCTACGCGAGGAAGACGCACCTACCCGCTCAGGCTCTGCAAACAATACCCATCACCTGGTCGTTTGCTGTGTGGGGTCTGGACCTCGTTGGTCCCTTGTAGAAGGCACTCGGGGGCTACACGCACCTACTGGTCGCCATCGACAAATTCTCCAAGTGGATCGAGGTCCGACCCCTAAACAGCATTAGGTCCGAACAGGCGGTGGCATTCTTCACCAACATCATCCATCTCTTCGAGGTCCCGAACTCCATCATCACCCACAACGGCACCCAATTCACCGGCAGAAAGTTCCTGGACTTCTGCGATGATCACCACATCCGGGTGGACTGGGTCGCCGTGGCACACCCCATGATGAATGGGTAGGTAGAACGTGCCAATGACATGATTCTGCAAGGGCTCAAGCCAAGGATCTATAACGACCTCCACAAGTTCGGCAGGCGATGGATGAAGGAACTCCCCTTGGTTGCCTAGAGATTGAGGACAACGCCGAGCCGAGCCACGGGCTTCACACCGTTCTTTCTAGTCTGTGGGGCCGAGGCCATCTTGCCCACAGACTTAGAATACGGTTCCCCAAGGACGAGGGCCTACGACGACCGATGCAACCAGACCAACCGAGAAGACTCACTGGACTAGCTGGAAGAGACTCGGGACATGGCCTTACTACACTCGGCGCGGTATCAGCAGTCCCTGCGACGCTACCACGCCCGAGGGGTTCGGTCCCGAGGCCTCTAGGTGGGCGACCTGGTGCTTCGACTACGGCAAGATGCCCGAGGGCGCCACAAGCTCACGCCTCCCTGGGAAGGGCCATTCATCATCGCTAAAATTTTGAAGCCCGGAACATACAAGCTGGCCAACAATCAAGGCGAGGTCTACAGCAACGCTTGGAACATCCGACAGCTACGTCGCTTCTACCCTTAAGATGTTTTCAAGTCATTCATGCACCTCGTTTCCATACCTAAGCAAAGTCTAACCTTCAAGGAAGGGTCAGCCTTGCCTCGGCAAAGCCCGACCCTCCCTCGGGGGCTAGAAGGGGGAACCCCCTCCGCGTCAAAATTTTCCTCAGAAAAAGTATTTTCGCCAGAATATCTTTCATGCTTTTCGACTACTTCGGTAGTGGGATCATGAAAACGATGGAGTACACATAAGCAGGCAAGGCCGACCAAGCCGAGGGACTCCTACGCCTCCGGGATACGGATACCTCACTCATCACCTTCTGCGAGAAGTAACTCGCGTTCGGATGAGCGATCCTGCTGACTAAACAAGCCTTAACGCTCAAAAGAATTTCTGCCGAAACGATTTTTCGGGTTTTCTCGGCTACGCCGATAATAGAATCCCGCGGACGAGCAAGACTACACGTAAGCGACAAGGTCGACAGAGCCGAGGGATTCCTACACCTCCGGGATACGGATACCTCACTCATCACCTTCCGTGAGAAGTAACTCTAGCTTGGATAAACGATTCTGCTACCGACGAGCAAGCCCTGATACTCGAAGCAAGAGGAAAAGAGACGCAACTTTACAACACGACGACAGTATGTTTGGGCCTCGGCGGCCGCAAAAAACATATGCATACTACAGGCGAACCGATCCTGCAGGCTCAGACGTCGATGGAGGGGGAGCAGCAGCACCCTAGGCGTCAACTCCACCATCGGCGAAGTCCGACCGAGCCTCGGCCGACAACACGGTTGGAGGATCCCCGCTCCGAAGGACGACGTCAACACCACGCCCGGGCCATCGCTGCCAGGGTCTCCTCTAGGAACCCGGCCCGAGCAGACGGCTCGGCCGGCCGCCCCGAAGCCTCAGCCAGCTGTCCCCCGAGGACACCAGCCCGGCTCGTGGCCTCGGCAACTCGACTCCGGCGTTGGTCCCGCCAGGGGACGACTCGGCCAAGCCCCGGCCAACGAAGCTTCCTTTTTCGAGTCGACTCTGCCTCTGTCCGTGCTGGCACCGCTGCCTCCGGCTCCAGCTCATCGCAGAGCGGCCGAGGGTTCCTCTAACTAAGCAAGAGAAGCCTCGGGCGGCAAGGCCGACTGAGCCAAGGGACTCCTACGCCTCCGGGATAGGGATACCTCACTCATCACCTTCCGCACAGAGCAACTCACACTTGGTTAAGCGGTTTAGTTAGCCGACAGGTGAGTCCTAGTGCTCGAAATGAGGAAGAAACATGGTATTATGCCAAAAATACCTACATGTTCAGGCCCTGACAGCCACAATGAACAAACACCGGCACTCAAGGTGCCATTACAAACGGAACTTCGGTTCCATTCCCGCGGGTACGAACAACCTCCATACCAGGAGGCCCGCGGGACGACGAACTCCAAGCGGCTCACCGCTGCCCGCTCCGACAGCAGCGACAACGACCTCCGTCGCGGGCGGCAAGACAGCTGCAGCAACGGCTTCCGGGCGGACGCTGCGGCAGAAAGGCTCTCGCCCACGAAGGAAGAGAACCAGCCATTCAAGCCGGGGGACGGAGGTCCAGGGGTGCAGGCGGAGTTGGCAATCTCGTCGGCAGAGAAACCTTCTCCGGCTGCCACCACCTCAACACCGCACCAGCGGGCGTCGGGCGCCCCAAAGCGCACCGGCAGGTCCTCGCTCCCACCCTCGCCGGAGCCACCCTAGAACATGAGCACCGCCCTCGCGGCGCACGACATGCTGGGCGACCCTCTGGCGCGGCTGTCGGCGCGAGGAAGACCTGTTCGTGGCCGGCCCGTACGCGGCGCGGCCATCGCCCGGACGGAGGACGGAATGCTGCACCCTGGCTGGGCAGCAGCAGTTCGCCTTCCCCGGTGTGGCTGAAGGAAGCCTCCGCGGGGCTGGAGGATGCCTTTCTCCCCCAAACGCCGGGGGAAGAGAAGGGTTACCGACCCACGTGGAGGCAACCCCCCACTCGGTGCACTCCTCCGCCTCAGCCCAGATGACGAAAATCCTTGAAGCTGAGGGCAGGGCGGAGGCCGCAGCCCGGCTCGCTTCTCCCCACCATCGAACTGGTGGTCACCGTCTTAGGTGACCACCGGTGAGGGGATGCAGCCGGGCTGCCTGATGAAAATCCTTGAAGCCGAACGATGGCTAAAAGGTACCAACTTCCGCGAAGTTGCGTTCCTCCGACGACGACAAGACGAAAGCAACGCGAGCGCTCCCCACCCAGGGGCTCGGAAGGTGGAAGGGCACGATGCATGAGGAGAGTGCGAAGGCATGGTTGCCATCCAAGGGGGTCACCCTCCTTTTAAAGGCAACTCTCCCCACTTGCGTCCTCAGCCGGCGCGGACTGAGTCTTCTCCAACACGCTCCAAGGTCCTCCCCCTACGACACGGGGGCTAGGTCCCACGCATCGTACAAGCTGGCCTAGGACAGAAGAGGCCAAACCGCTGCGCGCGGTACGCGTAACTGCCCAACGGTTACAAGCGCTCCTCCGCTTTCGCCCAGACCAGCGGGTGAAAGCACGAACCGCCATGCAGGCGGCATGCAACTGCACCAAGGGGGCGCACCCTTTTGGCTTCGACGCGCCCAGCATGGAGGCCCAGGCCCACACGTCATGTAACCGGCACCGGTTACTACGTGCAAGAAACTGCACCGCCACTCGCGCCAGTGCCGCGTCTTCTCGACTACGGAACCGGTGCCGCGACTCGAGGCGACCCTGCGCACGACCCAACAGCGCCAACCAAGCGCACCGGTCACGGGTCAGTCAGCCGCGGGAGAAGGCGCGACGGTCGATACGACCAGAAATGGGCTGGCAATAATGGCGGTGGCAGGCGGGCGGAAGCAGCAGTCAAGTCGTCTGCAGGCTCTCGTCCCCTCCTGGGACAGAGAAAGAGCCCTCCCCCACGGCGTGAAGACGACGCGCCCGTGCTCCGTTCCTCGAACGACTCGCGCACGCACAACAGCTACCCCGCCAACCACTCGTCCCATCGCATTAACTCTGCGGCAGGGCAGGCGGCACCTTTGGCAGGCGAAGCGGGCGACGCTTCACCTCCGCCATGATGACCGCGTAAAAAAAAGGTGCGCCACGTCGCTCAATTTCGTATCCTTTTCCACTTCCTCTTTCTCTCTCTTGCTACAGGGATCGGGAAAGGGGATACTCCGAAAGGGATCCTTCTCCGCGAAGGAAGCGGGCCCCGAGCCCCCCTACTGATCAGAGGTTCGAAGGCTGGCCCCTCGGAAGGGTTCAATAGCCGCCTCAGAGCACTTGGGCTCCGCGCCCACTACTGGTCAGAGGTTCGAAGGCTGGCCCCTCGGAAGGGTTCAATGGCCGCCTCAGGCCACTCGGGCTCCGCGCCCCCTATTGATCAGGGGTTCGTAGGCTGGCCCCCGAAGGGTTCGACAGCCACCTCAGAGCGCGCAGAGCGAGGGATGACCCTGGGTACGTTCGATACATAACCAAGGCTTGGGCTACGCTCCCGAGGCACCCTAGGACATTTCCGAGACCAGCGGGAGCGATTTTGTAACAGAATCCCACCAGAGGGAGGCATCGAGCCCTCGGACCCTGTCAAAAGGGGACCGGGTCCGGCGAATCACCCGCAGGTACTTTTGGAGCGCGCCTCCGGGCCACTAGCCGACCCCTAACGAATGGGGCACGAGTGTCCACTCGGATTACCCGCTAGCAACTCACTGGAGACACCATGTTCGGTGCCCTCCGAGGGCAACATGGCGCTTTCCCCCCTCCTCCTTGCGGAAATGCGACACAGTGGCGTATGAAAAAAGCCGAGTCTGTCCTTGACCGTCCTCTCGCTCTGTGCGGAGGCTCGAGGGCTGCTCTCGCAAACCCGGCTCCGGCCAAACCGTTGACAGCGTCAATATACCAGCCCGAGAACTTGGGACTCGACTATGCACCCGGGCTCCGGCCAGCTCGCATGAGGGAACAACCAAACCGGCCGAGCCATCACGAAAGGCATTAAGACCTCGAAGGAGTCAAAACACTCCTCCGAGGCCTCGGGGGGCTACACCCGGCGGGTGCGCTCGCGCGCACCCATCGGAACAAAACGCAACCGAGAAAGGTCGGTCCCCTTGCAAAAAAGTGCGACAAAAGCCTCCAAGCGAGTGCCAACACTCCCTTTGAGGCTCGGGGGCTACTGTCGGGGACCATAATTAGGGGTACCCCCAAGACTCCTAATCTCAGCTGGTAACCCCCATCAGCACAAAGCTGCAAAAGCCTGATGGGCGCGATTCAGGCCAAGGCTCCGCTTAAGGGACACGATCCCGCCTCGCCTGAGCCCGACCTCGGGCAAAGACAGCCGACCCCGGAAGATTCATGCCTCGCCCGAGGGTCTCCTCGAGCAACGGACGCACCATCGACTCGCCCAAGGCTCAGCCCGGGTAGGCTTCGCGGAGAAGCAACCTTGGCCAAATCGCCACACCAACCAACAATATCGCAGGAGCATTTAATGCAAAGATCGCCTGACATCTTATCCTAACGCGCGCTCTTCAGTCGACAGAGCCGAAGTGACCGTAGTCACTTCGCCGCTCCACTGACCGACCTGACAAGAAAAAAGTGCCGCCTGCCCTGCTCCGACTGCCGTGCCACTCGCTAGAGTGAGGTTGATAGCGGCTAAGTCCAGCCTCGGGCGACATAGGAAGCTCCGCCTCGCTCGACCGCCGGGTTTGGCCCCCGTCTCGGCCTCGGAAGAAGGACTTCCCCACGCTCGACCCCAGGGCTCGGACTCAACCACGACTTAGAAGACGACGAACTCCGCCTCGCCCGACCCCAGGGCTCGGACTCGGCCTCGGCTCCGGAAGACGACGAACTCCGCCTCGCCCGACCCCAGGGCTCGGACTCGGCCTCGGCTCCGAAAGACGACGAACTCCGCCTCGCCCGACCCTAGGGCTCGGACTCGGCCTCGGCTCCCGAAGACGATGGACTCCGCCTCGCCCGACCCCAGGGCTCGGACTCGGCCTCGGCTCCCACAGACGATGGACTCTGCCTCGCCCGACCCCAGGGCTCGGACTCAACCTCGACCTTGGAGGAATCGCCACCTCGCTCAAACTCAGGTCCAGACCGGCCACGTCGCCAGGGGGGTCATCATTACCCTGCCCCTAGCTAGCTCAGGCTACGGGGACAAGACCGGCGTCCCATCTGACTCGCCCCAGCAAACAAGTAATGATGACACCCCACACGCTCCATGACGACGGCAACTCCCAGCCCCTTACGACAGCCAGGAGACGTCAGCAAGGATCCGATAGCCCCGACAGCTGTACTTCCGCAGGGCTCCAGCGCTCCTCCGATGGCCACGACATCACATGAACAGGGTGCCAAAACCTCTCCGACTGCCACGATGGCATGTACTTAGGGCTCTAGCTCCTCTCTGCTAGACACGTTAGCACATTGCTACACCCCCCATTGTACACCTGGACCCTCTCCTTACGCCTATAAAAGGAAGGTCCAGGGCTCTCGTACGGAGGAGGTTGGCCGCGTGGGAGAACGGGCCGACGCATAAGGCTCTCGCTCTCTCTCTCCCATGCGAACGCTTGTAACTCACTACTGCAAGCGCATCCAGCCGCCCTGGGCGCAGAACAACACGAAGGCCGCGGTTTCCCCTCACTGTTCTCCCCCTTTGTGTCCCGTCTCACGCCGACCCATCTGGGCTGGGACATGCAGCGACAATTTACTCGTCGGTCCAGGGACCCCCCGGGGTCGAAACGCCGACAACCGCGGAACCTTACATATGACGATGTTTTCATGTAATAGCTCATGATAAAAATAAATAACTGTCTTATCAAGAGATTACTTATTCTATAAATGTGTTTATTTTAATGTACACATAATGATTTCTTACATCTAATAATTGTATAAGTGACAATGTTTTACATTAATAACATATGAAGTAATTATAATTTAAGTGAGGAAGGGGATCCTTCCCATGAGAAATAGGAATGGAGAAAAAATATCTTCCGCAAGTGTTCATAGGGATTTTCGCGTAGAATTTTTTTTGTCGCGGGGACAGAAGGAGCTAAAACCCGACGGATTCGAAGTGAGTGTCTGAGTGCCTCGGTGGCGCACGAGAGGAGAGCCAGGGAGGGGTGCCGCTGCCGCATGTCCTAGAAACGCGCACACGTGCTGACCTGTCGTCGAGTGGCCGAGCATGTTCGCGTCACCCTTCTCCGGCTCCATAAACAACAAATTTAAACCCTCGACACGTGTTGACACGTCCGATCCAAATTTGAACCTATAATAACCTATGTAAGGTTACTATTTCAGCATTCGAGAATGCAAAGTCTATTAAAGGAGTACGATTCACTCTACAACAGCAAAATGACATATAGATAGACTTTACATTATATTTAATGGACAATTCACTCTATATGAGGTATTTAGTTACAAGGATATGATAGGATGGGATCAAACAATTTCTTAGATAATATTGTTTGGTTGATAGTTATGGGTTAGGACCGCACCATCTCAACATTATTCCCACCTATTTGTTAGAATTGGACCGACGTACGTGGGGTAATAATCTTTGCAATCAAACACACAATTAAGTGTTAACTCAATAAAGAATATAATGTCAAGATCTACTTAGTTTAGCTGTGAGTTAGAAAAAATACTGTAAACTATAACTCTTACTTTCACCTGTTTTAAAAGGCAGGCAGCCAAAAGAAATTGAAAACCATGAACGTCCAATAAATCACTCTAGCATTGATGGGTCACCTGCGCGTACAACCTTACTAAACTTTTTTACTTCCTCTACTAAAACTTTTGTCCTGCTTTGTTGGCAACAGATAGGCACATCAGAATTTGAACATTTAGTGATGCACATGCATGTATTACTGTACACAGTAGAATACTAACCGTTGAAACATTTGGCAAATGAGTCAGCTACAACTTTGTTAAACTTCATTTGCCCATCTTTTCACTTCCTTTGTTGCCAACTATCTTACTACTGTTTGATTTGCTGTCAACCGGCAAGCACGCTAGAATTTGAAATTTAGGGTATGTTTGGTTAGACTGTAGCCGTGAAAAAAAAATTTGTTGTGATATGTGGACGGCTAAAAAGCTAAAAATCGTTTGGTGTAAACCACTAAAAGCCGCTAAAAATTCTTCCATATATATTTTCACAGTTCCATTTAAAAGCCGCTATAAGCATGTCCAGAGCTGATTTCAGTGTTACACTGCTAGAAAATCAGCTTTTAGAAAAGCTGCTTTCTGGATCTAGCCATTTGGTTTGGTTTTTCGCTATTATGGAGCAAAAGCCAAAACCAAACACACTCTTAGTGTTGATTACAAATGAGCCGGTTGTATCTTTGCTAATGGCAAATATCATAATCTCTTGTGGCCCTGTCGATACTTCTAGCTGTGAGGCAACACTATGACTGGCTCCAGCAGGAACCTATAAAAGCTCATGTTATCTAAATATAGAGGTCTGTTAGATCCTTCATCCCTCTAACAAAAGACTCTAAAAGGTCCTCTAAAATTTAGAGAATGGCATGAGCCCGCTATGCATAGAGAGTGTATGGTGGTCCTCTATCCGTTGTGTTGATTCTTGTGTCTATGTGTTCACGTGCCCACGAGCGGTAAAAAATAATATAGAATGTTAAATTTGGTAATACTGTTACTATAGAGAATGAAATTTAGAGGATGTTGCTGGAGATGGAGAAGATATAGAAGACGTAATCTTTTAGAGAGTGTTGTAAAGAACAGAAAATATTTTTGTAGAAGATAAATTTTAGGTGACGTTGCTGAAGGCAACCTAAGCAGTCTCGAAGCAAGAAGTTTGGATCACTTGATGGCGACCGGTCGCAAGCCCTTGCTCAGTTGCACTAGCAATTGATGCGAGGTGAACGATTACATCGACACATGCATGTTTGACGACTGTGGTTATAGGGTTCAATGGTGGAGCGATGCCAGTATTGTTGCCAATCCAATGGTTGCCCGTTGCAACAACCTCTGCGGTCTGCGCACACCGCGGACGACAACCTTGAGCGCTCGTCGAACACCCTTACACCCGCATGTTCCTCTTCCTTCCGGTGCACCATGATGCCAGCAGAAGAAGAGCATTGAAGCCCTTTTGATGCAGGGCCGGGATCTCCAGCCTGCATCGGATCCACCAGCATCAGTCCACCAAAGACGTCACCGGGATCGCGAGCAGGTGTGGCCGAGGCCCAAGGGTGAAAGCAGCCGATGTCAGGTCTCCACCGTGAACTGTGCACACTGCCTCGCTGCCTTGGCCAGTCCACAGAGCGCACAACTGTCATCGTCCTGTAGATGGTGCTACAACCTTCGCTAGCTCGGTTGTCCATACGCCACTCGTGAATGTCCAACTAGTAGAAAAACGCGAGGCGGCCCTCAGCTCGCGCGCGCCACAATTCTCTAGCGCCCATAAGCTTTATTTAACATGCCAAGGAGAAGGCGGAGGAGTTTGCACTCTCCGTCCATCTCGATTATCTAGCTGGTAGTCCTCCTGCGCGTGTCCCTCACTGTCCTCCGCGCGCGCACGCGAAGGAATGACCATGAAAAGAGCAGGCACGATTATTTCACCGGCCCTACATGAACTCCTGTAGTTGTCGATCTCCTTGATGGCTCGCCCATAGAGAAAGATAGCAATCGAAATATGGATTGGCTTGGCCGATGGGCTGGCCTTGGTCAGCATCATCCTTCCCACTTCTGGGAGAAGGTCTGATTTCTAGTTCCAGGTTGGAATCTTGCTTGCCAATGCTGAAAGTGTCATACGTGAACTAAAATTTACTCCAGTGTTATCCACACTCGCGTTGTCATAGTAGACGAGAGAGATGAGGTGCGCGCTGAAGTGAGTGTCAGTGCTAAAGCGGGATAAAATATGTTGATATTTGCTGGATCAGAAGATGAGGTTATCACCTAGAAATATAGCATAACTTGGGTGGATCTACGAGTATCAAGACAACCGACCTAGTCGACTTCAGTGTAGACAGTGGGAGCGGTCGAGGAAGAGATTAAAGTCAAAATTGCCCTAAAGATAGCGAAGGATATGCTTGATTGCTATGAGATGAGGCTCTCGAGGGTCATGCATATGCAAACGGACCTGTTGGACTACATATTGCATATTTGGTCATGTGAAGATCAAATATGAAGGGCACTGACCAGACTACGGTACGCGGAGGTGTCACCAACACGTGGGCCACTCCGGACAGCTTGTCCTGAGTGTCGACAGAAGTTTTGTATGTCTTACACGCAGTTATCATAGCACACTCCAATATCTAGAGGGCATACTGATGCTGAGAAAGCAACATGTCAGCACTAGATCGAGTCACAATGATACATAGAGAGTGGTGAAGAGGACCGAGATTCTTTATAGAGAAGGATGCCTACAAAGAAGCAATCATCCAGTGAAGAGGCACAACAGAAGAAGCAATCAGAACAATACCATCCATGTAGAGCAGTAGATATGCGATGTCTAAGCCACCACGAAAGATGAAGAGCAACATATAAGACTTAGCCTCTAGAAATCCTAGTGACTGCAGATGAGTGACGAAGCGGCTATACCACGCATAGGTCAATGAAACTGAATAGCTGTGAGCAGTAGACTGTCTCAGAGAGTGTCGTGGATGAAGGTGTTCTTTATGTCAAGCTGATGAACAAGCCCGTTGCGAGAGAGAGCCGAGCTGAGAATAGTGTAAACTATGGCTAGCTTGACCACTGGGCCAAAAGTCTCATCAAAGTCGATAATGCGACGTTGAGTGAAACCATGAAGGATCCATCGAGCCTTGTAGCTAGGCCTCAATATCGAGCCAACTCAACTCAACTTGGCCGAGTTAGAGCTGGTATGTTAATTTAATGAGTTGGCTCGGCTTGTTAAGGAATCGAGCTAGAGAATCAGTTTGGCTCGACTCGTTTATGAGCTCGATTTACCTAGTTTAGCTTATGAGCCACAACAAAAAATAGATGTGTGCACGCGCGCACACATGGATATACAAATACAAAAATATAATCGATTACTAGTTCATTCCAAACCAATTTAACACCAAAAATTATTAATTATTCTCACAGGTTCACATACCACATTAATTCGACACCAAATTAACACAATTCATCAATACCAGTTTGGTACTTCAGTTCATCACATTTTACAAGTTCACAAATCACATTTCACAATCAACATGTGACTGGATAGTTTGTAATGAAGCAGCCTTGTTTACAAAAGTAGCTACCAAAATTAGCATAGTTTACCAAAATATATGGCCCATGAAACATAACCACTATGTAACACCCTAAATCTCATTTTGAGAATATAGCACAATTTCTCAAAGATCTCGTATTAGAATTTTTCTTTTTCTCTCTCTTTAGAACTCTCATAACATTTGAAGACTCATCTCCCTATTTAAAAGCATTTGCTTAAGTGAATAAAATAATAAATAGAACCATATTTGGCACTCATGTTGGAGTTTTAATTGTATGTGCATTTAAAATAATAATAAAATATAATAATGGAATTGAGAATTTGAAGTTAACCCAAAGTTGCACTTTAGGGTTTTGGAAATATTATGTAGAAGAGAAAAAGAGAAGATATATATATAATATAAAGGAAATTTATATATTTCCAAAATTTATACTTTTAAAGTCACATTATAAATTAAGAATAAGCTTGACACAAGTTTGAATTCAAGTTAGAAACTCAAATTGAACTTGAAAATAAGAAAGAAAGGGGAAATCAGAAAAATAAAAGGAATAAAAAGCTTACTGGGCCAGACTGCACCATTTCGGCCCACCTTTCCTTCTCCTCCGCGCAGCCCATCTTGCATCCGCAGGCGCCCGCCGACAC
Organism: Zea luxurians; assembly: GCA_029449295.1. NCBI lineage: Eukaryota > Viridiplantae > Streptophyta > Magnoliopsida > Poales > Poaceae > Zea > Zea luxurians. The sequence goes on from JAOPSE010001274.1 coordinate 52,761, forward strand.
GTTGGGCCCACAGGGCAGCCTCACTCGCGTCGACCGAGCCCCCTGCGCTTCCCTCGCTGCTCCGCGGGACCCACACGCCAGCCGCTGTGACTCCGCGTCGCGCATTTGCTCTACCGCTGCACTCGTGACCCCACCTGTCATCCCTGCGGTCTACCGTCAACGGAGCTCGCGAAATCCGCGGCGGCTATCTCCCTGGGATCTCGCCGACGCCGTTGCTGGCCGGACTCCTTCTGCGGGCCATATATCTGTTGTGCGCCCCCTTTTCCGTCCCATCTATCCTCTTGCACTAGCGCGAGCACCTTAGCCAACTCGCCACCACCACCGCCGTGGGGAAGAAGTCTCGCCGCGGGGGGGAAACTCCGGTCTGGGCGTTGTCTGCGTCGTCGGTGTGGTCAGGGACCTTCCCTAAGATTGGAGAAAGATACTAGTGGCCGCTCTGCCCGGAATTAACTGCCTTCTTCACCGGATTTCGTCGCCGTCGATTCACCGCCACCATCGTCCGCGCATCCTTGGTGTCAGAGACCTCTGCGCGGCGATTTTCGGTACAAACTACTTGCGCGTATTCGCTTTCGTTCCTAGTAGGCGTAGTGAGGTTTAGATTAGGGTTTAACGTGCGCAGTCGCGGTTGTGGCTGAGCGCCGGTGATGGCCGCCGCGAGCGCGGGCGGCGCTGCCGCGTTTGGAGAGGGAGAGAAGATGGATCGGCTGCCGTCGATCTGTTGATGGAGGGCGGAGATTAGAAGATAGCATACCTATTGGCGCGGTTAAATCGTGACCGTTGATCGGAATCGAGGGCTGTGGGTTAGTGACTGACGTGGACGATTTTGAACCTTGGATCCTAGATCCTGTGGTCATAAGCGCGTACCGGTTCGTTTAAGGTGAAGATCTAATCTGAGCCCTCCGTTTCTGATCGGGCGGCTCAGTTTCGCCCGTACCCCTTCGCGATGTAATATTTTCTAAAGAGACCCTGTAAAATCATATAAATAACCCGCAGTCCAAACTGAGCGAGGCCTGTGTCTAGGAAATATTTGTAGTTTAGCCCCTGACCTTCCTGGATTTAGGTGCTCAGTGAAAGTCGCCTAGAGCGGGGGGGTGAATAGGGCGAAACTGAAAATCACAAAAATAATCACAACTACAAGCCGGGTTAGCGTTAGAAATATAAACGAGTCCGCGAGAGAGGGTGCAAAACAAATCGCAAGCAAATGAAGAGTGACACGCGGATTTGTTTTACCGAGGTTCGGTTCTTGCAAACCTACTCCCCGTTGAGGAGGCCACAAAGGCCGGGTCTCTTTCAACCCTTCCCTCTCTCAAACGGTCCCTCGGACCGAGTGAGCTTTTCTTCTTCTCAATCAAACGGGAACAAAACTTCCCCGCAAGGGCCACCACACAATTGGTGCCTCTTGCCTTGGTTACAATTGAGTTTTGATCACAAGAACAAGTGAGAAAGAAAGAAAGCGATCCAAGCGCAAGAGCTCAAAAGAACACGGCAAATCTCTCTCGCTAGTCACTAAATGCTTGAGTGGAATTGGAGAGGATTTGATCTCTTTGGTGTGTCTAGAGTTGAATGCCTAGCTCTTGTAAGTGGTTGGAAGTTGGAAAACTTGGATGCAATGAATGGTGGGGTGGTTGGGGTATTTATAGCCCCAACCACCAAAAGTGACCGTTGCTGGAACCTGTCTGTTCGATGGCACACCGGACAGTCCGGTGCACACCGGACAGTCCGGTGCCCCCGCCACGTCACCATTGCCGTTGGATTCTGACCGTTGGAGCTTCTGATTTCTAGGCCCGCCTGGGTGTCCGGTGCACACCGGACATGTACTGTTTGATGTCCGGTGCACCGGTATGGGCACGTCTGACGTCTGCGCGCGCTGCGCGCGCATTAAATGCACCGCAGGGAGCCGTTGGCGCCGAAAAGAGCCGTTGCCCCGCTGGTACACCGGACAGTCCGGTGCACACCGGACAGTCCGGTGAATTTTAGCGGAGCGGCTGCCGCGCGAACCCGAGGCTGGCGAGTTCCGGAGACCGCGCTTCCTTGGAGCACCGGACATGTCCGGTGCACACCGGACAGTCCGGTGAATTATAGCGCGCAGGCTTCCGAGAATTCCCGAGGGCGAAGAGTTTGAGTTGGAGTCCTCTAGGCGCACCGGACACTGTCCGGTGCACACCGGACAGTCCGGTGCCTCCAGCCAGAGGTGCCTTCGGTTGCCTCGTTGCTCCTTTGTTGAATCCAAAACTTGGTCTTTTTATTGGCTAAGTGTGAACCTTTTGCACCTGTATAACTTGAGTACTAGAGCAAACTAGTTAGTCCAATATTTGTGTTGGGCAATTCAACCACCAAAATTATTTAGGAACTAGGTGTAAGCCTAATTCCCTTTCAATCTCCCCCTTTTTGGTGATTGATGCCAACACAAACCAAAGCAAATATAGAAGTACATATTTGAACTAGTTTGTATAAGATAAGTGCAAAGGTTGCTTGGAATTGAGCCAATATATACTTATATGATGCGCATGGATTGTTTTCTTTGTTTTTGACATATTGGACCATATTTGCACCAAGAGTTTTGTTTTTGCAAATTCTTTTTCAAAGTCCTTTTGCAAGATAGTCAAAGGTAAATGAATAAGATTTTGCTAAGCATTTTCAAGTTTTGAAAGTTTCTTCCTTTGTTCCAAATGCTTTTCCTTTGACTAAACAAAACTCCCCCTAAATGAGATTCTCCTCTTAGTGTTCAAGAGGGTTTTGATTTAACATTTTGAAAAACTACTTCCTCCCCCTTTAGAACATAATAAGATACCAATTTTGAAATTGACCAATTTGAAAATCTCCAAAATTTTGAAACTTAGGTGGTGGTGCGGTCCTTTTGCTTTGGGCTAATATTTTCTCCCCCTTTGGCATGAATCGCCAAAAACGGAATCATTAGAGCCCAATGAAGTCCTTTTCTCCCCCTTTGGTCATAAAATGAATGAGTGAGGATTATACCAAAGTTGGAGAGTTGATGCGGAGCGACGGCGAAGGATGAGTAGTAGAGTGGAGTGGAAGCCTTTGTCTTCGCCGAAGACTCCAATTCCCTTTCAATATACCTATGACTTGGTTTGAAATACACTTGGAAACACATTAGTCATAGCATATATAAAAGAGACATGATCAAAGGTATATTTATGAGCTATGTGTGCAAGACTAGCAAAAGAAATTCCTAGAATCAAGAATATTAAGCTCATGCCTAAGTCTGGTAAAAGATTGTTCATCAAGTGGCTTGGTAAAGATATCGGCTAATTGATCTTTAGTGTTAATGTATGAAATCTCGATATCCTCCTTTTGTTGGTGATCCCGAAGAAAGTGATACCGAATGGCTATGTGCTTAGTGCGGCTATGCTCAACGGGATTGTCGGCCATTTTGATTGCACTCTCATTGTCACATAGCAAAGGGACTTTGGTTAATTTGTAACCGTAGTCCCGCAGGGTTTGCCTCATCCAAAGCAGTTGCGCGCAACAATGACCTGCGGCAATATACTCGGCTTCGGCGGTAGAAAGAGCGACCGAATTTTGCTTCTTTGAAGCCCATGACACCAAGGATCTTCCCAAGAACTGGCAAGTCCCCGATGTGCTCTTCCTGTTAATCTTACACCCCGCCCAATCGGCATCCGAATAACCAATCAAATCAAATGTGGATCCCCGAGGGTACCAAAGCCCAAACTTAGGTGTATAAGCTAAATATCTCAAGATTCGTTTCACGGCCGTAAGGTGTGATTCCTTAGGGTCGACTTGGAATCTTGCACACATGCATACGGAAAGCATAATGTCCGGTCGAGATGCACATAAATAAAGCAATGAACCAATCATCGACCGGTATACCTTTTGATCCACGGACTTACCTCCCGTGTCGAGGTCGAGATGCCCATTTGTTCCCATGGGTGTCTTGATGGGCTTGGCATCCTTCATTCCAAACTTGGTTAGAATATCTTGAGTATACTTCGTTTGGCTAAGGAAGGTGCCCTCTTGGAGTTGCTTGACTTGAAATCCTAAGAAATATTTCAACTCCCCCATCATCGACATCTCGAATTTCTGTGTCATGATCCTACTAAATTCTTCACATGTAGATTTGTTAGTTGACCCAAATATAATATCATCAACATAAATTTGGCATACGAACAAATCATTGTCAAGAGTTTTAGTGAATAAGGTAGGATCGGCCTTGCCGACTTTGAAGCCATTTGCAATAAGGAAATCTCTAAGGCATTCATACCATGCTCTTGGGGCTTGCTTGAGCCCATAAAGCGCCTTAGAGAGCCTATAAACATGGTTAGGGTACTCACTGTCTTCAAAGCCGGGAGGTTGCTCAACATAGACCTCCTCCTTGATTGGTCCATTGAGGAAGGCACTCTTCACGTCCATTTGATAAAGCTTGAAGCCATGGTAAGTAGCATAGGCCAATAACATGCGAATTGACTCAAGCCTAGCTACGGGTGCATAGGTTTCACCAAAATCCAAACCTTCGACTTGTGAATACCCCTTGGCCACGAGTCGAGCTTTGTTCCTAGTCACCACACCATGCTCGTCTTGCTTGTTGCGGAAGACCCACTTGGTTCCTACAACATTTTGATTAGGACGTGGAACTAAGTGCCATACCTCATTCCTTGTGAAATTGTTGAGCTCCTCTTGCATCGCCATCACCCAATCCGAATCTTGAAGTGCTTCCTCTACCCTGTGTGGCTCAATAGAGGAAACAAAAGAGTAATGTTCACAAAAATGAGCAACACGAGATCGAGTAGTTACCCCCTTATTAATGTCGCCGAGGATGGTGTCCACGGGGTGATCTCGTTGTATTGCTTGGTGGACTCTTGGGTGTGGCGGCCTTGGTTGTTCATCCTCCTTGTCTTCATTATTTGCATCTCCCCCTTGATCGTTGCCGTCATTTCGAGGTGGCGCATCTTCTTGATCTTCTTGTTCAATATCTTAAGCCTCATCCTCAACTTGAGTTGGTGGAGATGCTTGCGTTGAGGAGGATGGTTGATCTTGTGTATGAGGAGGCTCTTCGGATTCCTTAGGACACACATCTCCAATGGACATGTTCCTTAGCGCTATGCATGGAGCCTGTTCTTCACCTATATCATCAAGATCAACTTGCTCTACTTGAGAGCCGTTAGTCTCATCAAACACAACGTCACAAGAAACTTCAACAAGTCCTGAGGACTTGTTAAAGACTCTATATGCCCTTGTGTTTGAGTCATATCCTAGTAAAAAGCCTTCTACAGTTTTAGGAGCAAATTTAGATTTTCTACCTCTTTTGACAAGAATAAAACATTTGCTACCAAAAACTCTAAAATATGAAATATTGGGCTTTTTACCGGTTAGGAGTTCATAAGATGTCTTCTTGAGGATTCGATGAAGATATAACCGGTTGATGGCGTAGCAGGCGGTGTTGACCGCCTCGGCCCAAAACCGATCCGGTGTCTTGTACTCATCAAGCATGGTTCTTGCCATGTCCAATAGAGTTCGATTCTTCCTCTCCACTACACCATTTTGTTGTGGAGTGTAGGGAGAAGAGAACTCATGCCTGATGCCCTCCTCCTCAAGGAAGCCTTCTATTTGAGAGTTCTTGAACTCCGTTCCGTTGTCGCTTCTAATTTTCTTGATCCTTAAGCCGAACTCATTTTGAGCTCGTCTCAAGAATCCCTTTAAAGTCTCTTGGGTATGAGATTTGTCCTGCAAAAAGAACACCCAAGTGAAGCGAGAAAAATCATCCACAATTACAAGACAATACTTACTACCGCCGATGCTTATGTAAGCAATCGGGCCGAATAAATCCATGTGTAGAAGCTCCAGTGGCCTGTCGGTAGTCATGACGTTTTTGTGTGGATGATGGATGCCAACTTGCTTCCCGGCTTGGCATGCGCTACAAATCCTGTCTTTCTCAAAATGAACATTGGTTAGTCCCAAAATGTGTTCTCCCTTTAGAAGCTTGTGAAGATTCTTCATTCCAACATGGGCAAGTCGGCGGTGCCAGAGCCAACCCAAGTTAGTCTTAGCAATCAAGCAAGTGTCGAGTTCAGCTCTATCAAAATCTACCAAGTATAGCTGACCCTCTAACACACCCTTAAATGCTATTGAATCATCACTTCTTCTAAAGACAGTAACACCTATATCAGTAAAAAGACAGTTGTAGCCCATTTGACATAATTGGGATACGGAAAGCAAATTGTAATCTAAAGAATCTACAAGAAAAACATTGGAAATAGTATGGTCAGGTGATATAACAATTTTACCCAATCCTTTGACCAAACCTTGATTTCCATCCCCGAATGTGATAGCTCGTTGGGGATCTTGGTTTTTCTCATATGAGGAGAACATCTTTTTCTCCCCTGTCATGTGGTTTGTGCACCCGCTGTCGAGTATCCAACTTGAGCCCCCGGATGCATAAACCTACAAAACAAGTTTAGTTCTTGATTTTAGGTACCCAAACGGTTTTGGGTCCTTTGGCATTAGAAACAAGAACTTTGGGTACCCAAACACAAGTCTTGGAGCCCTTGTGTTTGCCCCCAATAATCTTGGCAACTACCTTGCCGGATTTGTTAGTTAAAACATAAGATGCATCAAAAGTTTTAAATGAAATGGCATGATCATTTGATGCATTAGGAGTTTTCTTTCTAGGCAACTTGGCACGGGTTGGTTGCCTAGAACTAGATGTCTCACCCTTATACATGAAAGCATGGTTAGGGCCAGAGTGAGACTTCCTAGAATGAATTTTCCTAATCTTGCTCTCAGGATAGCCGGCAGGGTACAAAATGTAACCCTCGTTATCCTGAGGCATGGGAGCCTTGCCCTTAACAAAGTTAGATAAGTTCTTTGGAGGGGCATTAATTTTGACATTGTCTCCCTTTTGGAAACCAATGCCGTCCTTAATGCCAGGGCGTCTCCCATTATAGAGCATGCTTCTAGCAAATTAAAATTTTTCATTTTCTAAGTCATGCTCACTAATCTTAGCATTAAGTTGTGTTATGTGATCATTTTGTTTTTTAATTAAGGCTAGGTGATCATGGATAGCATCAACATTAATATCTCTACATCTAGTACAAATGGAAACATGCTCAATATTAGATGTAGAGGGTTTGCAAGATTTAAGTTCAACAACCTTAGCATGCAACATATCATTTTTAGTTCTAAGGTCGGAAATAGTAGCATTGCAAACATCAAAATCTTTAGCCTTAGCAATTAGTTTCTCATTCTCATTTCTAAGGCTAGCAAGAGAAATATTCAATTCTTCAATCCTAGCAAGCAAATCATCATTATCATTTCTAGGATTTGGAATTGAAATATTGCAAATATGAGAATCAACCTTAGCTATCAAATTAGCATTTTCATTTCTAAGGTTGTCTATAGTCTCATGGCAAGTACTTAGCTCACTAGACAATTTTTCACATTTTTCTATTGCTAGAGCATAAGCATTTTTAACCTTAACATGTTTCTTATTTTCCTTGATTAGGAAGTCCTCTTGAGAGTCCAAGAGATCATCCTTTTCATGGATGGCACTAATTAGCTCATTTAATTTTTCCTTTTGATCCATGTTAAGGTTAGCAAAAAGAATACGCAAGTTGTCCTCCTCATTTTTATCATTATCCTCATCACTAGATGTTTCATATTTAGTGGAGGACCTTGATTTTACCTTCTTTTTGCCGTCCTTGGCCATGAGACACTTGTGGCCGACGTTGGGGAAGAGAAGACCCTTGGTGACGGCGATGTTGGCGGCGTCCTCGTCGTCGGAGGAGTCGCTTGAGCTTTCGTCGGAGTCCCACTCCCGACAAACATGGGCATCGCCGCCCTTCTTTTTGTAGTACTTCTTCTTTTCTCTCCTCTTTCCCTTCTTGTCGTCGCCCCTGTCACTGTCACTAGACATAGGACATTTTGCAATAAAATGACCGGGCTTACCACACTTGTAGCAAACCTTCTTGGAACGGGATTTGTAATCCTTCCCCTTCCGTTGCTTGAGGATTTGCCGAAAGCTTTTGATGATTAGGGCCATCTCCTCGTTGTCGAGCTTGGAGGCGTCAATTGGTTGTCTACTTTGTGTAGACTCCTCCTTCTTCTCCTCCGTTGCCTTGAAGGCCACCGGTTGTGCCTCGGATGTGGAAGGCTCGTCAAGCTCGTTAATCTTCTTTGAGCCCTTAATCATGCATTCAAAGCTTACAAAATTCCCGATAACTTCCTCGGGGGTCATTAGTGGATATCTAGGATTACCACGAATTAATTGAACTTGAGTGGGGTTAAGGAAAATAAGTGCTCTTAAAATAACCTTAACCACCTCGTGGTCATCCCACTTTTTGCTCCCGAGGTTGCGCACTTGGTTCACCAAGGTCTTGAGCCGGTTGTACATATCTTGTGGCTCCTCCCCTTGGCGAAGACGGAAGCGACCGAGCTCCCCCTCGATCGTTTCCCGCTTGGTGATCTTTGTGAGTTCATCACCCTCGTGCGCCGTCTTGAGTAGGTCCCAAATCTCCTTTGCGTTCTTCAACCCTTGAACTTTGTTGTATTCCTCCTTGCTTAGAGAGGCAAGGAGAATGGTTGCGGCTTGGGAGTTGAAGTGCTCGATTTGGGCCACTTCGTCTGTGTCGTAGTCCTCATCCCCTACAGATGGTACCTGTACACCATACTCAACAACATCCCATATACTTTTGTGGAGAGAGGTTAGATGAAATCGCATTAAATTACTCCACATAGCATAATCTTCACCATTAAAAGTTGGTGGTTTGCCTAATGGGACGGAAAGTAAAGGTGTATGTTTAGGAATGCGAGGGTAGCGTAGGGGAATCTTACTATACTTCTTACGCTCTTGGCGTTTAGAAGTGACGGATGCCGCGTCGGAGCCAGAGGTAGATGTCGATGAAGTGTCGGTCTCGTAGTAGACCACCTTCCTCATCCTTTTGTGCTTGTCCCCACTCCGATGCGGCTTGTGAGAAGAAGATTTTTCCTTCTTCTCCTTGTGATGAGAAGAGGAAGATCTTTTCTCCTTCCGCTTGGAGGAGTTCTTCTTCTTCTCCCTTCTTTTGGTGCGGGACTCTTCCGATGAAGTGCTCCCTTGGCTTGTAGTGGGCTTGTTATCGCCGATCTCCATCTCCCTCTTGGTGTGATCTCCCGACATCACTTCGAGCGGTTAGGCTCTAATGAAGCACCGGGCTCTGATACCAATTGAAAGTCACCTAGAGGGGGGGTGAATAGGGCGAAACTGAAAATCACAAAAATAATCACAACTACAAGCCGGGTTAGCGTTAGAAATATAAACGAGTCCGCGAGAGAGGGTGCAAAACAAATCGCAAGCAAATGAAGAGTGACACGCGGATTTGTTTTACCGAGGTTCGGTTCTTGCAAACCTACTCCCCGTTGAGGAGGCCACAAAGGCCGGGTCTCTTTCAACCCTTCCCTCTCTCAAACGGTCCCTCGGACCGAGTGAGCTTTTCTTCTTCTCAATCAAACGGGAACAAAACTTCCCCGCAAGGGCCACCACACAATTGGTGCCTCTTGCCTTGGTTACAATTGAGTTTTGATCACAAGAACAAGTGAGAAAGAAAGAAAGCGATCCAAGCGCAAGAGCTCAAAAGAACACGGCAAATCTCTCTCGCTAGTCACTAAATGCTTGAGTGGAATTGGAGAGGATTTGATCTCTTTGGTGTGTCTAGAGTTGAATGCCTAGCTCTTGTAAGTGGTTGGAAGTTGGAAAACTTGGATGCAATGAATGGTGGGGTGGTTGGGGTATTTATAGCCCCAACCACCAAAAGTGACCGTTGCTGGAACCTGTCTGTTCGATGGCACACCGGACAGTCCGGTGCACACCGGACAGTCCGGTGCCCCCGCCACGTCACCATTGCCGTTGGATTCTGACCGTTGGAGCTTCTGATTTCTGGGCCCGCCTGGGTGTCCGGTGCACACCGGACATGTACTGTTTGATGTCCGGTGCACCGGTATGGGCACGTCTGACGTCTGCGCGCGCTGCGCGCGCATTAAATGCACCGCAGGGAGCCGTTGGCGCCAAAAAGAGTCGTTGCCCCGCTGGTACACCGGACAGTCCGGTGCACACCGGACAGTCCGGTGAATTTTAGCGGAGCGGCTGCCGCGCGAACCCGAGGCTGGCGAGTTCCGGAGACCGCGCTTCCTTGGAGCACCGGACATGTCCGGTGCACACCGGACAGTCCGGTGAATTATAGCGCGCAGGCTTCCGAGAATTCCCGAGGGCGAAGAGTTTGAGTTGGAGTCCTCTGGGCGCACCGGACACTGTCCGGTGCACACCGGACAGTCCGGTGCCTCCAGCCAGAGGTGCCTTCGGTTGCCTCGTTGCTCCTTTGTTGAATCCAAAACTTGGTCTTTTTATTGGCTAAGTGTGAACCTTTTGCACCTGTATAACTTGAGTACTAGAGCAAACTAGTTAGTCCAATATTTGTGTTGGGCAATTCAACCACCAAAATTATTTAGGAACTAGGTGTAAGCCTAATTCCCTTTCACTCAGCCCAGGAGATAGGAAAATCAGAAAAATAAATTTAGAAAATGATTTTAATGTGAAAATAAATGCTAGAAACTTGTATAATTCATATTTAATTCATATTAACTCCGAATTGAGTCATTCCAGTTGCAATAATCTTGTTTTAACATTGTGTATCAACTAGTAGCACTGTTTAGCCATGAAACTTGAATTAAAATTGTTCATTTGGATTAATATATTCTAAGCACTAAATAATTTTGGAAATTCATAACTTAATAACCGTAGTTCCGAATTTAGTGGTTCTTGTTTCTACGATCTCGTAGCAACGTGTAGATTACTAATATGCGACTGTTCTTATGTTTGGTGTAATGTTAATTTTCTCTATACCATATTTGTTTGTATTGCTACGACTAGCGTGAGGACACGAGTCACCTGAAGATCATCCTGGTACCTGGAATCTCAAGTCCCAGGCAAGTTGTGCCCTTGATCACTTCTTTTTACCCAGCCATGTTCTGATTAATCATAATGATCTGCATAGGTTAATTTTGATGGGACCCAATAGGTTACCCTAGTTTGTCTATCTTTATACCTTGTTTGCCACTGAACTTTTTGGGTAGTACTTGCTAGTGCTTATTGTGGTTTTGGGTATGAAGGTACATTATTCATGATCACACTTTTATTATATGTTTATTATTACTGTTCATGATAAGATCATTATGTTAATTGGAACATGGAGCGACCACCCGGGAAAATAGTGCTACCACAAGGGAGGAATGGGACCCCTTGGCTGATTAATTAGGAAAGCTAGTGGAAGACTACCTTACCCGAAAGGGACAAGGGCAGTAGGGGAGTGGTCAGTGTAGGGAGGCCCTCGGGAGGATTTTGCTGCGATGGCGGTCCTGCAAGGGATTCCTGCATTGGAGCTTCCTATAAACTGTAGCGGGTTTTCTGAAGCTAGTGGAACTTTGTAAAGGCCTCGTAGTGTTACCCTGCCTCGCCTCCTCGGTAGAGGTGTATGGGAAGTCGCGATCCCTTGGCAGATGGGTAACATGACTTGTGGGTAAAGATGCGCAACCTCTGCAGAGTGTAAAACTGGTATACTAGCCGTGCTCACGGTCATGAGCAGCTCGGACCCTCACATGATTAAATTATGGAACTTAAACTCAATTTGTCATATGCATTGCATCGTAGGTGAAGTTGTTACTTTTGTTCTACTATTTAACTGGGTTGGTATTTACTTATACTTAGTAACTGCTAATAAAATTTTAACCAACTTTAAAAGCAATGCTCAGCTCTAACCATCTTCTTTGGTAAGCCTTACACTTCACGTGAGCTCCCACCTTTGGCAAGTTCATGCACATTATTCCCCACAACTTGTTGAGCGATGAACGTATGTGAGCTCATTCTTGCTGTCTCACACCCCCCACAGGTCAAGAACAGGTACCATAGGATGAGGCGCTTGGAGGATGCTGTGAAGTGTTCTTGAGAGATCTAGGTCGTCGTCTCCCAGTCAACTTTGGGTTGCTGGACCGTTGTCTCCTTATAATGTAATTATTTATTTTGGTATAGAACTCCTGTTATATATAAAGATGTGACATTCGATCCTGTGCCACTATACATCATATGTGTGAGACTTGGTCCCAGCATACCTGGTGTTTATGTTCGCGCCCGGGTCTTGGTGCCCCCAAAACCCGGGTGTGATACACTAAAAGGCTAGCAGCACACATGGTAGCAAGGCAGCACATGTAGCATCCAAATGGCTAGCAGCATGCCACCAAAAGGCTAGCACTCTAGCACCATGCTAACATCCACTTATCCTCCTCCTTTAGGCCATCTATATTCTTCGACCTATATAGAAGTTTATAAATCAATATGTAACTATTGATTTTGATAGCTAGCGTTCTTACTAATTGTTGCAACCGAACCCTTAGGGAACTTCACAAAGTCGATATCACCACACTCTCCCTCCCGAACAGTCTACACACCAGCATTAAATAGAACAAAAGATAAAAATGAATGTTAAATGTAGTTGCTATGTTACAACCTATAATAGATTACATACCACAAGAATAGGTGCACTTTTCTCATGTTGAGAGCCCCTTATCCAACTAGATGCACAAATTAGTGCTTGAACTATTGCAAGCTTCGAATAACCCTGATGATCATCAACCACTCTTCCTCCAGTACTAAAAGCAGACTCTGAAGATACACTTCTTGCTAGGACAGCTAAAAAAACTCTTTGCCATACTAGAGACTACTAGAAACCAATGAGCATGTTGTTGCCAATAGGGGAGCAAGCTAAAATTCTTAGCACTGATAGGCGCATTTGATTAATCTAAATAGATAAGCAACTCTGATTTTGAACCTTCTATATCACTAGACTCCAAATAGTTTTGAAATTCTTTTTGGAACTACAACTGCTAAACTGTTTGTACCCGTTGATGAAGAGGCTGACTGAGTGCTTAGGCTTCTCACCCATTTTTTGGCGATACAACAACTCATACTTCTTATACAACCCTTCCAACTCTTTGTTGATCTCATCAAACTCCATTTCACACCTAATGGAGTCATAAAGTTGAGTAAGTTCGTCATTATATATTGAACCGCTCACAACCGTGTACAAGCCTGAGCCGGGTCATCCATAAGCTCTCTAGGTGATCACCACACTTCCATCGCCACGTAGTTGTCTAGGTAATATCAATCACATAGAGTAACAAGTACTATACTCTCACTTGACCGTGCTAAGTCTAGTGAGGGTGGTGGTTGTACATAAGTCACTCTCTATGCACTAATAAGGTTGCTGATTGTATGATTATCAACTCTTAAGTTGTCACACTATGTAAAGGGTCTTCCTTACTCTCAAGTGAATGCTTAAAATACTAGAAGGGGCAAGACATCTAAAATGGCTGAATTGGGGGTATAAAAAGCCTCAAGGGCTGAAACTAGCCATTACACCCCAACTTAGCATAATCGAGGGCATCGAACACGCCGATACCTTTGTAATGACTAGTTTTTAAAAACTAGTCGGTACTATATATGGCATCCGATGCGCACATTGGTGCCATGTACATGCTCGATGAGTATAGTCTCGAGATACATGGTTGTAGACCTCTCCGAGTACCTTGTTTGGTACTTTGTTCAGTAGTAGACCAAACACATTTGGTAAGTACAAATTGTCTGGGTGCACCTCATCTAATGAACACTAAATACGCTGGTGTAAATCTCACACATTACAGGGCACACTCCTATCCGTTTTATCCAGTGAAGCGTTGGATACGTCTGGTGCTATTTCATAGTTATGAACTCACTCGTTTTGCTCATTTTTTTAGTTGGGTTTTCTTTCAAACTTTTTATGGGCTTTCTTGGGTTTACCTAGCACTAGTTTTCACAAATATGCACCATCATACCTAACTAGACTAACTACTCACTAGGTCAAGTTATTTGTTTCATGCCCCATTTATAGTATGACTTGGAAAATAAAGCTTCTATCGCAATATAACTGTCCAACAACTCAATTGGTATTTACAACTAACATATCCTTAACATTTTCGACCATCCTTTAAAACCAACCATTGATCTCCATTAACAGTGATATCTCTACTACTCTATAAGACTCTAAGACCATCTGTGCACCGTGGTTCTGCCTCCCCACAGCGCGTACGACCCACATGTCAGTGTCTACCTCTATCTCTCCGTTCTTCCATGTGCGCGCAACGCTTTGCTCTCCCCTTCCACACCCTCTGCCCCTGCGGCCTGCACCATGGTCCTCGTCGCAATCCCCTCGCCGATCCACGTCTCGGCCATGGAAAGAAACGCATCCCCTCGCCGCAATCCACGCCTCGCCGCTACATAAAAATCCCTACACCTCTTTCTACTCAAACCCACTGTCCTCATCTAACAAACAGGAACACCCCGCCCCTCGTGAAATATCTGCCTCAGCGTCAGCCCCCTCCCCTGCCCACCCGCCCACACGCCTCGCATAACCTCCGCCTCCGCGTCACCCTCTTCACCTTTGCGAAACCTCCTCCCCTAAACTCGCAGCTGCCATGCTAATTCCTTGATCTGAGTGGCGAGGTGTTTTGCATCTACTGCATGCGTGTGATCTGGCAATCCGATACAACATACGACAGGTGAGTCCCTTGGTCGAGGGCGTGGTGCTGGAGAGCCACCGTCATCGTCCGCCCTGGGCACCGCCGACGCCGTGGTGTTCGTCTGGTCCTTCGGCACCAATGCCTACATGTGTGAGCCCACTGAGGTCGTCGTCGCCTCACCCAAGAATGGCTGCCATGGGCTCATCCGCCTCCTCACCGATGGCGCGTGGGCCCACCAAGGCCACCATCGCTAGGCCCAAGCACGGTCGTTGCGGCCTCGCCCGCCTCCTCACCGACCGCGTCGCGAGTGTCGTCTCCGTACGTACGTAACGTACACCCTTGTTTCGTCTCCGTAGCTGCATGTACGCCGTTTTGACGCGACGCGAGGTGCGCTTGCAGGAGCCGTACGAGGCTGGCGTGAGGACTGAGGAGGGTGGCGGGGATTGGGGTGCCACTGCTGGGGTGCGTGTTGCGTGTCGTACTGCTGCGTGGAGGAGGCGAACGAGTTGATCCAAGGGTACAACGCCAGGCTCGCAACGAGGTTGGACGAGTTACGACCGAAGCTGGCCGGCTAACTGTCACTAAATATCCTTTTTCTAATATTCTTTCTTCGTTATTATAGGGAATGTAGACTATGGGGCACTTGATTCAATGGGGAGTTGGTTGCTTGGAACTTTGAAGTCAGGTGCTCAGAGCAGTGGAGGTGGAATTGGGATGAGCGATGTTCAGGAGTCCAGATGAGCTCACCGCAACTCATCCTTTCCCTTCCTAGCTGCAGATACAACCATATAGAGTGAGTAGGAGTACTCCACATGGAAAATTATTAGAGAAAAAGACATTGTGCAGACCATCCTTAAAGTGCTTTTTCTTGGGCTAACTGTTAGCGCAGCCGCATCAACTTCAAATCTGGTATATATACCTAAGATCAATTAACCGGTCTACATAACTTCAAGTTAGAGCATTCTCAAGTGCCATGCTACATACAGTTCGTCTGTTCAGTGAGATGGCATTTCCATGTTTTTTCCAGGACCAATCTACACAAATATCACATATCCTTTCTCACTGAACCCACCATTTGTGCCGGCTGATAATCCCACGGGTTGTAACAGGATAGTCTTTCACATCCCAAAAGAGTGGAAAGGTGTGCTATTTACATAATATTTGGTAATATTTCTTTTCTGTACAACAATCATGATATGTTGGTGCTAATTGCCATCCAATTTCCTGTTTTATGTTCTGAATCCTTCTATTGCATTTAAACTAGCATAAGCAACTCGAATACTAAGAACTTTAGACAACGTGACACTGTCCTCCTCCTTTTATTTTCTCCCTGAGAGCACCTAGAGGGGGGTGAATAGGTGATCCTGTAAAATTCAACAACTAATAGCCACAAAACTTGGTTAAGTGTT
This sequence comes from Zea luxurians, assembly GCA_029449295.1. Lineage (NCBI taxonomy): Eukaryota > Viridiplantae > Streptophyta > Magnoliopsida > Poales > Poaceae > Zea > Zea luxurians. Next base: position 68,723 of record JAOPSE010001274.1, read on the forward strand.
AGTGCAATAGAACTAAGTGGCTATAGAGCGAGCTCTTGCGAATCACAATAATCACAGAGAAAGACAACACAAGAGACATAGTGGTTTATCCCGTGGTTCGGCCAAGTATAACACTTGCCTACCTCCACGTTGTGGCGTCCCAATGGACAAGGGTTGCACTCAACCCCTTTCAAGTGATCCTATGATCAACTTGAATACCACGATATTCTTCCTTATAGTTTTCTTCCTGTTTGCGAGGAATCTCCACACGTTGGAGCCTCTCGCCCTTACAAGATTGTTCACAAAGAAAGCACGAAGTAAGGTTGGGAAGAGCAACGCACACTAGAATTCAATCCACACCGCAAACACGCACACAAGTGAGAAGATGAGCACATAAAACATGTGCGGGGAGTTTACAACTCGAAAAGTGCTCCAATCTCAAGAACGATGAACGATTGCGTGAAAGTGAGGACTAGAAGTCTTGGAATGCTTAGAGTGTGCTTGGGTGACTCCTTCATGCGCCTAGGGGTCCCTTTTATAGCCCCAAGGCAGCTAGGAGTTGTTGGAGGCAATCTTGCATTCTGTCAGGTGGCGCACCGGACAGTCCGGTGCCACCAGACAGTCACTGTAGTTGTCCGGTGCGCGATCTCCTTCCTTTTCTGGCGCATCCGATCGTTGCAGATTCGTGATAGTTGGCACACCGGACACTGTTCGGTACATACTGGACAGTCCGGTGCCCCCTGCCGACCGTTGGCGCGGGCCACGCGTCGCCCGCGGATTGCGCGGTCAACCGTTGCGCAGTCGACCGTTGGCTCACCGGACAGTCCGATGAATTTTAGTCGTATGCCGTTGAACTTTTCCCGAGAGCGACGACTTCACCGCGGACGACTCACCGGACAGTCCGGTGCACCACCGGACAGTCTAGTGAATTATAGCCGTACGCCACCGAGTCCCGAGAGTGGCCTGTTCACCGAGACTGGCCTGGCGCACCGGACAGTCCGGTGCCCCCAGATCGAGCAGAGCCAACTCTTTTCTAATTGCTTTTCTCCTGTTTCTAGCACTTAGACACAATACATTAGTACCCAAATCAATGTACTAAGTCTAGAAACATACCTTGTTACATGATTTGCACTTCTTCAATCTTTGGCACAATTTAACACCTAGAGAATATGTGTTGGGCACTTAATCACCAAAACACTTTAGAAATGGCCCAAGGGCACATTTCCCTTTCAATCTCCCCCTTTTTGGTGATTTATGCCAACACATCCAAAAAAACCAAAAGAAGTGCAATATCAATGCAAAAGAGAACCAAATTGTTTTTGACTCTAGTTTGGCATATTTGGATCATACCTTGCCACCACTTGGTTTGTTTTTGCGAATCAAATTCATTTTCCTATCTCTACAACAAGCTCACTTGTTTGGGCACAAAGAGAGATAATCCAAGAGTAAAATTGATTAAGAGCCAAAAACTCCCCCTTTTTCGCATAGTCATAAATTCTCCCCACAAGAGACCAAATTTTGCAATAAGAGTGTTTTGGACAAATCAAAAAGTTCTAACTCTACTCTTTTCGAAATTTCACAAGTGGTAGCTGATCCATTTGCTTTGGCCTTAATTTCTCCCCCTTTGGCATTAAGCACCAAAACGGGATCATTCTTGGCCCTTTAACCCCATTGCCTCACCAAAATTGTCAATTAAGAGCAAAAAGGCAATAAGAGCATAGATATGAACTTGGAGTTAATACCGGAGTGTAGTGGAAGTCTTTGCATGGTCCAAGTTCACCTTTCCCTTTCAATTCACTTTTGAGACTAAATCAAGTAAACTCAAACACAAAGGTTAGTCTCAAAGGGTCAAGTTGTAGCATGCCTCCCCCTAAATAAGTGCATCACTTGCAAATGGACTTGTGAGGTCCGGGGATCATGTGTACAACTTGAGCACCACAAATGAACAAAAATAGATTGAAATGCATAAATTAACATGATCAAAGGCATAAAACACATGTATTCTATAGATCAATCCAAGTTACGTGAATCTAAGACATTTAGCTCACTACGCAACCTGCAAAACCTTTTCTCATCTAAAGGCTTGGTGAAGATATCGGCTAGCTGGTTCTCGGTGTTAATATTGTACACCTCGATATTCCCCTTTTGCTGGTGGTCTCTCAGGAAGTGATGTCGGATGTCTATGTGCTTAGTGCGGCTGTGTTCAACAGGATTATCCGCCATGCGGATTGCACTCTCATTGTCACATAGGAGTGGGACTTTGCTCAGATTGTAGCCAAAGTCCCGGAGGGTTTGCCTCATCCAAAGTAGTTGCGCGCAACACTGTCCTGCGGCAACATACTTGGCCTCAGCGGTGGATAGGGCAACGGAAGTTTGTTTCTTTGAGCTCCATGACACTAGGTACCTTCCTAGGAATTGGCACGTCCCTGATGTACTCTTCCTATCAACCTTGCACCTGGCATAATCGGAGTCTGAATATCCAATCAAGTCAAAGGTAGACACCTTTGGATACCAGATCCCGAAGCAAGGCGTAGCAACTAAATATCTAAGAATCCGCTTAACGGCCACAAGGTGACATTCCCTTGGGTCGGATTGATATCTAGCACACATGCATATGCTAAGCATAATATCCGGTCTACTAGCACATAAATAAAGCAATGACCCTATCATAGACCGGTATGCCTTTTGATCAACGGACTTACCTCCTTTGTTGAGGTCGACATGTCCGTCGGTTCCCATTGGTGTCTTTGCAGGCTTGGCGTCCTTCATCCCAAACCGCTTGAGCAGGTCTTGAGTGTACTTTGTTTGGGAAATGAAGGTGCCGTCCTTGAGTTGCTTCACTTGGAACCCAAGGAAGTAGTTCAACTCGCCCATCATCGACATCTCAAATTTCTGTCTCATCACCCTGCTAAACTCCTCATGAGACTTTTGGTTAGTAGAACCAAATATTATGTCATCGACATAAATTTGGCACACAAAAAGATCACCGTCACAAGTTTTAGTGAAAAGAGTGGGATCGGTTTTCCCAACCTTGAAAGCATTAGCGATTAAGAAATCTCTAAAGCATTCATACCATGCTCTTGGGGCTTGCTTAAGTCCATAGAGCGCCTTAGAGAGCTTACACACATGGTCGGGGTACCGTTCATCCTCAAAGCCAGGGGGTTGCTCCATGTAAACCTCCTCCTTGATTGGCCCATTGAGGAAAGCGCTCTTCACATCCATTTGGAACAACCTGAAAGAGTGGTGAGCGGCATAGGCTAATAAAATGCAAATAGACTCTAGCCTAGCCACAGGAGCAAAAGTCTCCTCGAAATCCAAACCTGCGACTTGGGCATAACATTTTGCCACAAGTCAAGCCTTGTTTTGTGTCACCACCCCATGCTCGTCTTGCTTGTTGCGGAACACCCACTTGGTTCCCACAACGTTTTGCTTTGGATGTGGCACCAGGCTCCAAACTTCATTCCTCTTGAAGTTGTTGAGCTCTTCCTGCATGGCCGTTACCCAGTCCAGATCTTGCAAGGCCTCTTCTACCCTGAAAGGCTCAATAGAAGAGACAAACGAGTAATGCTCACAAAAGTTAGTTAGTCTAGAGCAAGTGGTTACTCCCTTGCTTATATCACCTAGAATCTGGTCGATGGGATGATTCCTTTGAATCATCGCTCGGACTTGAGTTGGAGGGGCCTGTGATGCTTCTTCCTCCATAACTTGATCTTCTTGTGCTTCCCCTTGATCACACGCCTCCTCTTGAGGAACCTGTTCATCATCTTGAGTTGGGGGTGCACCGTTGTTGAGAAAGAAGGCTGATCTTGCTCTTGTTGTTCCTGTGGTCGCACATCACCTATCGCCATCGTGCGTATTGCGGCTGTTAGAACATCATCTTCATCTACATCATCAAGATCAACTTGCTCTCTTGGAGAGCCATTAGTTTCATCAAATACAACGTCGCTAGAGACTTCAACCAAACCCGATGATTTGTTGAAGACTCTATACGCCTTTGTATTTGAGTCATAACCTAGAAAAAACCCTTCTACAACTTTGGGAGCAAATTTGGAATTTCTACCTTTCTTTACTAGAATGTAACATTTACTCCCAAATACACGAAAGTATGAAACGTTGGGTTTGTTACCGGTTAGAAGTTCATATGAGGTCTTCTTGAGGAGGTGATGAAGGTTTACCCGGTTTATGGCGTGGCAAGCTGTATTCACAGCCTCCGACCAAAACCACTCGGGTGTCTTGAACTCTCCAAGCATCGTCCTTGCCATGTCAATAAGCATCCTGTTCTTCCTCTCTACCACCACTACAGGAAACTGGTTAAAGAACGTGGGTGAAAAACCGTCGAACTTAATGTAATAAGTCGTCGAACTTACCATAAGAACGTGGGTTTACCGACGAATATAGCCGACAGCGATTTTTGGACGAACTTACAGGAGTAAGTTCGAAGGCCCCGACGAACTTAACATTAAGAACGTGGGTACCGTCGAACTTAACATTAAGAATGTGGGTACCGTCAAACTTAACATTAAGAACGTGGGTTTTTAAGTTCGACGGGTGCCGTAGAATTTGTTCTCATAAGTTCGACGGCACCCACGTTCTTACATTTAAGTTCGACGAGACCACGTGGTCGTCGAACTTATGGGTCCCACGTGGGTCGACGAGGGCTGCACATTAAGTTCAACGGTACCCACGTTCTTAACGTTAAGAACATGGGTACCCACGTTCTTAACTCTTTTCCAGAAAAAAATAAAAAATACATAAATGAAAAATTAGACAAACATAAAATCACATGCAACACAAAATATCACATACAATACATATTTCAAACACATGGATATATGTTCATATCACAAATTCACACAAGTCCAAATACATAAGTTCACAAATTAACATAAGTCCAAATACTTAAGTTCGCAAATTTACATAAGTTCACAATAAGAAAATGCATGTGAGACATGTGAAGACATTTGAAGCTTCCCTAGAAGAAACATCCTAAACAGGCGTAATAAAAAATGCATTAGAGAAGGTGAATTATCGATGATTCGATGGTGCTTCCAAGACATAAGAAATGCAAGATGGCATAGCAAAACATTTCTGTACCTTCGAAGCAGTAACTTGTGTGCTGTTGTTAACACTGTCATCATATGAATCCCTATTGCACCTAGTAGCCATTGAGGAGGAACCATAATTATGACCTGCAAATGAAGCATTCACAATAAGAAAATTGTCAATGAAACTTTAATGGAAACCGTAGCATGGAATGAAGTAGACAATTCTGCACCTAGGCAAAAGCAAAGCAACACAGCAAACAAAACAAAGAACAAAAAAAAAACAGAACAGAACAAGAAGGAATGATGAGAATCACAAATCACCACTACAAATAGCAAACAAGTTGGAAATAACATTTACTTGAGAATAATGTCCCACAATTTGGGTATAATATGATCCTATTTTACATATCCAAATATCGGAAAGATTTCCCACTTCATCGTTAAAGCTCTCAGCACAAAGCCAGACAAATGATTTTCACTAGAATATGTTGATTCATTTGTGCTATAATTTATTGCTTTTCAAAGAAACCAAGGCTTTCTTTTGCAAGAATATTCAGTATACAGTCAAAGTACACACTATATGGACTTGTGGATCCTCTCCATAGAGGCATCAGGGGAGACCATAACACGGGAAGGTCAAAACAGCACCTGATGGAGCATACATTCATGCTGCTGCTTTGCTTATCTCTATTTCCAAATGCCAAGGTTACGCAATTGGCCTAAAGGAAGCCAGCAGCTGCTTCCACTAGGGCACACCTGTATTCTCCATATTTCTATGGAAAAGGAGAAGACGTGAGTTTTGCTGGCAACCAAATTATTACTGAACAAACCGGGCGAGATCATAGTCATTCCTAGAAGAACAATAAAGCAAACCAAAACCAATTTTACTAAACAGAAACTCAGCCAATGAACACCTAACGGAACACACGTAAACCCCAACAACTAAGAGGCATAGATCTTGGTCTATCAAGAAGCAGTCTTCCTGAACATTAGAAAGAGAGGCGAAATGCACTACCTCAATTGCCGAACAAATTTGGTTAAACAAAAGGACATAGTGCAGGATTCCTCTAATGGTCTAACCGCAAACTGGAAAAAAACGATACGATTAAGACGATTTTTCTTGCCAAACAGGCTAGACACGGCAGGAAATGGAAGTAATGTTTCGCAGCCGCGGCTCCCTCCAACAGCCAAATGGAAAATACGAGGAATCAAAGACATCTTCTTGCCACATATGGCTAGCTCCTAGACACGGTGCCTCTTCTGGCCAAATAAGGTTAGACCAGCAAAGCATCGGTGTCATCAATCTGAGGGGGTTACTTACTGCTTTCTTTATTTTGCTTATTATATCAGCAGTCTTTACCGAAGCAATTCTTAAACACTGCATGGTAACACTTGACATGAGACCCTATCCACCAGCTTTCTAAATGGCCAAAACATCCCCATTTGAGTTACCTATAGCAGTCATCCTCCCTCCCATTACTGCTTCTTCCTTATATGCGGGATCAAGAACCTACACAAAAAGGCCATTTACTCAGATGAGGATGATAATGCTTTGACGATAATCAAAAGCACTTCAATCTCAAATATTTGGACATACCACGATGTTACCTTCACCAAAATATGCAAATGTTACAGCTATGGGCATATGGTGTATCATAAGAGGAAGTGGATCCCTAACCTGTAAAATACATCAAAACACAAGATAGTTGTAGTGGTTAACAAAGCAGGACAAAAGGCGAGCATTAGGCCCATATTGCAGCTTCACACTAAGAAAATTATGGGAGTCAGACGAATGTACTCTTAAGGACATACTACCTCCGTCCCAAGAAGGATGCAATTCTAGGTCTGATCAAAATCAAGCTACCTTAAGTTTGACTAAATTTATAGAAAATAGTATCAACATGTATGACTTCAAATAAGTATACTGTAAATATATGTTTCATGGGCTCATGACAAATCTAATGGTACCTATTTAGTACAATAAACATTAATTATTAACATATTTATATAAACTCGACATACTTTAGTGTATCACTGTTCTATAATTGCATCCTTTTCAGGATGCAGGGAGTATAATTAATGAATCTAATGCTATAAGGGAGCATGACCTTTGAGGGATATATTGGCAAAACCATAAACAATAGAGCACATTGGGAGTGTACGTCTACCTCAGGATCATGCACTGTAACTTGCTGACCATTGTCCCCACCAACCATGCATTCAGGCCTCCAGAAAGTAGATAAAGCTGCCAATGCAGCGATATTAGCTGCATCAATGAGATTTCTATAAAGGTAATGGAGAAGCTTAGAACTTTAACATGCAAATGTTCACAAATTAATTACTCGATCAAATGTTAACAAGCTTTATGATCAAGTTCAACTTTCAGAATAAAAGAAAAGAGCACGAAGCAAAAACTGAACGGACATAGGGTTCTTCTGTAATGCCTTAGTGTTATCAAATGATGTCGTATTATGTACCATGTTTCCTCAAGTAGGTTCTTCCTGAAACAGGGACTTGAGTCCATAGGACATCCATTTTGCAGACTAATCATCACTGGCAGTCACACAAAGTAATTTATTTTGATAGAAATCACTAGGCAGAAGAAAAGGTAAAACATCAAACCAATGAACAATCATTACATGACGAATAACATGCACCTAAAGAACCCTAAACTAACTAAACAGGGCTGCAGTTACCTACACCTCACATGTCGGACAATTCATCATAGGTTACTGTGAAGGTAAAAATTGGACGCATTTGATTCATAAGCTTCCAAATATAACAGTGAAAGATAAGATCGAGCTGAACATAACATAGGCAAACATTTAAACCTCAAAAAGTGCCCATAGAACTCATTTGAATGTAGGACTCCAAGTAGGTTCTCCCTGGCAAGCAGGAACTTAGAGTTGTCTACACCTCACAATTAGGCAAATAATCATCGAAAGTAAGAAATTTCTAAGCACATTGCTCCATCTATGTTCTGCCAACAAATAAATATTGACATTTTCATTCAACAATAGCCACTGGAAAAAACACATGCATTGCTCAAAGTAATGTTCAGAAAGCTCAGTTAAAGCCCATATATATCATTCCAATGTAGGACCCAAGTAGGTTCTCCCTGAAACGCAGGTACATGGAGTGATCTACATCTAATTCAAAGGGCGATTCATCATTGCTTAGTAAAATAATTTCAAATACAATGTAAGGAATGGAAAGCTGCTGCAAACATTAAACAAGCTGAGAACATGCGACCACAGTTCTGGCTGATTTAGTGAGAGATTTTAGAAGCAATACCACAACAAGAAACAGTAAGCTTCCACGTCAAAATCACCAACAATTGATGTGTGCCTCTAGGACTGGCTGCCTTGAGAGTAAAATTCTCAGGAGTTGCAATAGACTAGTACCATCTATTTTGGCATACGGAAGATGAAGTGACCGTACAAAAACAATAATATTTTCTTGATTATCATTTTGTTGCCAACTCTAGTCTTGACATGTTGAAGGAATGAGTAAATACTTATTACATTACACAAGCCAATGGAATGTCAGGCCAACGCAATGTGCTATGAAGCATAAAAACTTTTAAATTGACTATATAGATTTCATCAACACTGCCGAGGTAAAGCAGGTAATAAAGGTATGTAAAGGCTAGAAGAATATCATCTACTCTATCAGTATGCTAGAAAAAACAAGTTAATGTTGTACCATCTGTCCCCTTCGAACCCACCCAAGCATACCACCATTTTCTTTGGATGGACATAAGGAGTGCTCCATGGCTAAATCACTCAAGTCTGCTCCTGAGATGTTCAATAGTGTCATTTCCATTGCAAATGCATATATTCTTTTCGAGATCAACCAGAAGCCTGACAAGAAAATGCATATATTAAATACACGGTCCAAACAAGATTGGAATACCACGCAAAAAGTACATACAAAAGCAGTTTGAGAATCAGATGGCACCTCCTGCAATGATATTCTTTTCGAGATCAACCAGAAGCCTGACATCCTTTTCACCAACAAGAAAATGTTGAACTAGCAGTTCTTTCCCCTCTCTTTGGACGCTGTCGGCAGCAGTGCAGAGAACTAAGCAGCAAAAATCTGTGGCCACGGGTTCCCCAAGGACACATGGGCGCGGCAGGCCACCTGGTGGAGAGGGAGGTCGGCTGTGTCTCCCTGGCCGACGGCGGTGTGGAAGCCAGAGGCACGAGGGTGGCGAGCGGGGAGGCGCACCCGAGCCTCGAGCGCGGCGAGCACGTTGCTCTACAGCTGGATCGGGCTGCCAGGACGCGCGCCTTGGGCTCCGACGCCGGCATTGTGGTCGCCGCGGCGGTGAGCCCTGCGCGGGCGGGAGGGAGGCCGGGCCTATGCCTTAGCCGCGGTGGCGGAGGCGCAGCGAGGTGGAGGAGCGGTGGTGGAGGCGCGGCGAGCGCGGTGGCTGGCGGCGGCGCGGTGGAGGAGTGCGTGCGATACGTGCAGTGGGCGAGAAAGAAGAGAGTCGTGTGGGTGGGTTGGGGATTTAGGTTTTTGGGTTAAGTTCGACGGTGTTCACGTGGCCCACGAACTTAATATAAGAACGTGGGTACCCACGTTCTTAATACGATAAGTTCGACGGTTTTAGCTAGGGCGCACGAATTTAAACTAAGAACATGGGTACCCACGTTCTTTAACAAACTCATGAACTTAACTCAATTAAAAACGTCGGTACCCACGTTTTTAAATTAACCCACGAACATTTATTAGTTTCTTGTAGTGCACACCATTTTGTTGTGGTGTGTAGGGAGCGGAGAACTCGTGCTTAATTCCTTCCTCCTCAAGGTACTCCTCCACTTGTAAGTTCTTGAACTCGGACCTGTTGTCGCTTCTTATCTTTTTCACCTTGAGCTCAAATTCGTTTTGAGCTCTCCTTAGAAAGCGCTTTAGGGTCCCTTGAGTTTCTGATTTATCTTGCAAAAAAAAATACCCAAGTGAAGCGGGAAAAATCATCAACAATAACAAGACCATACTTACTTCCCCCGATGCTGAGGTAGGCGACGGGTCTGAAGAGGTCCATATGAAGTAGCTCCAGAGGTCTTGATGTAGTCATCACATTCTTGCTGTGATGAGTGCTTCCCACCTATTTACCTGCTTGACAAGCTGCACAAGGTCTATCTTTTTCGAAAAATACATTGGTTAGTCCTAACACATGTCCTCCCTTTAGAAGTTTATGAAGGTTCTTCATCCCAACATGTGCTAGACGGCGATGCCACAGCCAACCCATGCTAGTCTTAGCAATTAAGCATGCATCTAAATCGACCTCCTCTTTCGAAAAATCAACCAAGTAGAGTTTGTCGTCTAGTACACCCTTAAAAGCTAGTGAATCATCACTCCTTCTAAAGACAGACACATCTACATTGGTAAATAGACAATTATAACCCATATTACACAGTTGACTGACAGACAATAAGCTGTACCCGAGCGATTCAACTAAGAACACATTGGATATGGAATGCTCGGATGAAATGGCTATCTTTCCTAGTCCTTTAACCTTGCCTTGGTTCCCATCTCCAAAGATGATCGAGTCCTAGGAATCCTTGTTCTTGACGTAGGAGGTGAACATCTTCTTCTCCCCCGTCATGTGGTTTGTGCATCCACTGTCGATAATCCAGCTTGAGCCCCCAGATGCATAAACCTGCAAGGCAATTTACACTTGGGTTTTAGGAACCCAACTTTTGTTGGGTCCTACAAGGTTAGTTACAATAGCCTTTGGGACCCAAATGCAAGTCTTGTCTCCCCTGCATTTGACCCCCAACTTCCTAGCAACCACTTTTTTATTTTTACATGTGAGTACAAAAGTAGTGTTGCACGCATGGAAAACAGTAGCAGATTCATTACGCATTTTCCTAGGTATATGATGCAAAACATGATTTTTCCTAGGCATATTTCTACCATGCACAAAAGTAGAGCTTGAAGCAATCATAGCATGTGAATCATAAGCATCATAACTCCTATTATAATGAACATTGCTAGAAAATTTTCTATAATAAATGAAAGCATGATTTCTTTGAATGCTACTAGCCATAGGGGCCTTCCCTTTCTCCTTGTTGGGAATGGGAGCCCTTTGGCTTGTTAAGTTCTTGACTTCCTTTCGAAAGCCAAGCCCATCCTTAATTGAGGGGTGTCTACCAACAATGTAGGCATCCCTAGCAAATTTTAATTTATGAAAGTCATTTTTGCAAGTCTTAAGTTGGGCATCAAGACTTGCCACTTCACCATTTAATTTGGTAATAGAAGTAAGGTGTTCAACACACGCATCAACATCAAAATCCTTACACCTATTACAAATGACAACATGCTCTATACAAGAACTAGATTTATTAACTACTTCTAGCTTAGCATTTAAATCATCATTAACACTCTTTAAGCTAGACACAGTTTCATGACAAGCAGATAATTCAGAAGATAGCATTTCATTCCTTTTAACCTCTAAAGCAAGAGATTTTTGCACACTAACAAACTTATCATGCTCTTCATACAAAATATCCTCTTGCTTTTCTAAAAGTCTATCCTTTTCATTTAAAGCATCAATTAACTCATTAATTTTATCTACCTGTTGGGATCATGCTTCGTCGCCGAAGGTCCTGCAGAAAGAAAACATCTTCGGAAAATCTGTTTATATGAGATACCGAAGCTACCGCTCATAAAGCTTCGATAATATAGCGTGTCCAAAGACGAAGGATCGAACCAACTTAAAGATGGAATTACTTTTTAGTCCATGAAAGTCTGAGTTATAATTGTGATCTTCTGTGAGGGGCATGATTGTAATTTCTTACAGGCTGCGTCTGTGCCTATAAATAGGTGAACAGTACTCCTTTACTGTTCACGCAATCTTGTAATCGCTGACGCATTACTCTGGAATTATTGTTTTCTGCCAAGGCGAAGGTACAAATGTGCCTAAACATTATATTTTGATATCCAAGTTCACATTACAAAATAATTGAGTTTATTTATTCCTGACTACTCCGTTACGTTTTATATTTTAAATTTTATATTTCATTTTGCATTATTTTTATCTTTGATCACGAAGGTGCAACCTTCGTGATACATTATCTATAACCTTCGTCCGAAGTTCATTAAATCCTTGGGGAAATAATGCTTCAGCAGACGAAGGGCTTTAACATCTGACATTCTATGTTGCCTTGTTCCTAATTCATAGCACTTGAGAACAAGTCCCCAACATTGGCGCCCACCTCCGGTGAACTCACTTCCACTTTTCGAGCTGATGGCTTCGTTCAAGAACCAAACTGGAATTGCTTCGGCTCCAAAGCTGATTCTTCCGATAACAGGCGGTTCATGCTCAGAGCCGGCTAACAAGAAGCAGAAGAAGGAGGCGCAAAGAAGAGTACAACATGTAGGGGTACAAGGACCCTTCATCAAGTCAAAATGGTCTCACATCCCAATTACCTTCTCTCAAGAGGATCTTCAGCTCAAGGATTACCCATATAATGATGCTATGGTTATCTCTTGTGTGATCAAAGGATTTCTGGTCCACAATGTCTTGGTTGATACAGGTAGTGCAGCGGATATCATATTTGCTAAGGCCTTCAGACAAATGCAAGAGCCCGAAGACAAGATTCATGATGCTACGCACCCTCTTTGTGGCTTCGGAGGGCGACAAATTGTAGCGCTTGGTAAGATCACCATGCCAGTGACCTTCGGATTCATCAATAACACAAGGATTGAGCAAATTGTGTTTGACATTGTTGACATGGAGTATCCTTACAATGCTATCATTGGTCGCGGAACACTCAATGCTTTCGAAGCAATTCTTCATCCAGCATATCTTTGTATGAAGATACCTTCGGATTAGGGACCTATTGCTATTCATGGGAGTCAGGAAGCTGCCAGAAAGGCCGAAGGGAATTGGACTGATTCAAAGGCAATCCACAATATAGATGGAGCCGAAGCTTGTGAGCAGTACAAGCACAGAAGGGAGAAGGCTGCTTCGACCGATCAGCCGAAACCCATGCTTTTATGCGAAGATATCGCAGAGCAGAAGGTGCTGCTGGGATCTCAATTGTCTGAGGAACAAGAGAAAACCCTGATAAGGTTCTTGTTCAACAACAAAGATGTCTTTGCATGGTCGGCTAACGATCTTTGTGGCGTCAACAGGGATGTTATTGAACACTCGCTCAATGTTGATCCATCCTTCAGGCCCAAAAAGCAGAGGCTTCGGAAGATGTCTGATGACAAGGCCGAAGGTGCTCGAAATGAAGTAAAAAGACTCTTCAGTGCCGGAGTCATCAGGGAAGTGAAATATCCAGAATGGCTGGCTAACACTGTTATGGTAAAAAAGGCCAACGGCAAATGGAGGATGTGTATTGATTTCTCTGATCTCAACAAGGCTTGTCCGAAGGATGAGTTCCCATTGCCAAGGATAGACTCTCTAGTTGATGCAGCAGCTTCATCAGAACTTATGAGTCTCTTGGACTGTTATTCAGGCTATCATCAGATTTGGATGAAGAAGGAGGATGAACCAAAAACTAGCTTCATAACCCCTAGCGGAGCATATTGTTACCTTCGGATGCCTGAGGGGCTCAAGAATGCTGGAGGAAGCTTCAGCAGAATGACAGCAAAGGTTCTTCATTCTCAGATAGGCAGAAATGTGCTAACTTATGTCAATGATATCATTGTAAAAAGCACGAAGCAAGAAAATCACATTGCTGATGTGCAGGAGACTTTCGCCAATTTTAGACAGGCCGGTCTAAAACTGAATCCAGAAAAGTGTGTTTTCGGAGTAAAGAAAGGGAAATTTCTTGGTTGCCTAGTTTCGACAAAAGGGATTGAGGCTAATCCAAATAAAATCGAAGCTATTCTTCGAATGGAACCACCAAGCACAAAGAAGGGGGCTCAGCGATTGACAGGAAGATTGGCATCTCTCAACAGATTCATATCTAGATCAGCAGAGAGAAATTTACCATTCTTCGAAGTGCTGAAATCAGGCGAAGTTTTTTAATGGGGACCAGCTCAGCAGAGAGCCTTCGAAGAGCTGAAGCAATATTTGATAGACTTAACGACGTTAACTCCACCAATGCCAGGGGCTCCTCTGTTGTTATATGTGGCAGCCTCGCACTCAGCGGTAAGTGCGGCACTTGTCCAAGAGAAGCTTGAAGGGCAAGTCAAAAAGCAAGCTCCAATATACTTTGTATTTGAAGTTCTTAGTTTATCAAAGAAAAATTATATAGAATTGGAGAAGGTGCTGTATGCTGTTTTGATGGCTTCCAGAAAGCTTCGGCACTATTTTCAAGCATACAATATAATTGTCCCTTCTTCACAACCATTGAAGGACATTATGAGAAATAGAGAAGCTACTGGAAGGGTTGGAAAGTGGGCTGTGGAACTCAATGAATTCTACATTGATTATGTGCACAGATCTTCGATTCAGTCCCAGGCGTTAGCCGACTTCATAGCTGACTGGACGCCAGGGGCTCAGGAAGAAGAAGCGAGTAAAGATGCCGAAGCATCGACAGTATTTTGCGATGGTTCTTGGGGAACCTTCGGGGCAGGAGCAGCCGCTGTGTTGATCGCACCCTCCAAAGTTAAAACTTGCTACGCAGCAAGACTCGATTTTAGCTACACAAATAACATTTCTGAGTACGAAGCTTTACTTTTGGGTCTTCGAAAGTTAAAGGCAATGGGAATCAGAAGGGCGGTTCTTAAAACTGATTCCCAGGTTATCTCTGGTCATATTGACAAGAGTTGTAAGGCAAGAGACCTGAAGCTTGAGAAGTATTTAGATACAGTCCGAGGAATTGAAGCTTCCTTTGAAGGGTTTTCTGTAAAAAATATTCCTCGAGGAGAAAATGAACATGCTGATTTGCTAGCCAAGTCAGCAGCACAGGGGCTGCCCTTACCTTCGGAAGTATTTTTTGAAACAATAAAAGCACTCTCGGTTGAACTCCTTGAAAGAGCGGTCCTCAATATATCTCCTGTTTATAGTGAAGACTGGAGAACTGAGATCATCTCTTACCTTCAGGGCAACTTCCTTTCAGATGACGAAGCTTATAACAAGAGAATAGAGGCAAGAGCTCGTCCATATGTAATAATAGAAGGGGAGTTGTACAAGCATGGGGTCTGCTTTCCGTTACTCAAATGTTTATCCAGAGCCGAAGGTATAGAATTGATGAAGGAAATACATGCAGGCCTGTGTGGATCTCACATTGGATCTAGGCCTTTGCTGGGAAAAGTTTTCCGTCAAGGATTTTATTGGCCGAAGGCAGCTTCAGATGCAGCGGAGTTAGTCCAAAAGTGCGAAGGTTGGCAGAAATGTGCAAGAGATCAAAAACAACCTTCGTCTCTAACCCAGTTAATACAACCCACTTGGCCATTGCAAACATGGGGCCTTGATTTGTTAGGTCCGCTACCACCAGCACAAGGGAACTTAAGATATGTTGTAGTGGCAGTGGAATATTTTTCTAAATGGATTGAGGCAAAGCCTTTAGCCACAATAACTTCGGTTACTATTCAAAAGTTTTTCTAGCAAAACATTGTCTGTCGCTTCGGAGTGCCGAAGGCCATCACTGTGGACAATGGAACGCAGTTTGATTCCGAAGCTTTCAAAGAATTTTGTGAACAAATTGGCACAAAGATCCATTTTGCATCAGTTCGACATCCGGAATCGAATGGACTAGTTGAAAGGGCTAATGGCATCATAATGACAGGAATAATGAAATTAATATTCAATCAGCCAAGGGGAAAGTGGCCAGATGAATTAATCAAAGTGGTGTGGAGCCACAACACAACAGTATCAAGGTCAACAGGTTTTACACCATTCAAATTGTTGTTTGGTGATGAAGCAATAACCCCAGAAGAGGCTAAGGCAGGATCAATAAGAACAGTGGCTTCGGCAAAAGACGAAGCTGATTGCTCTATGGACAAAGATGCTATAGAAGGGATCAGGCTTCAGGCTGTGGAAAACATCAATAAATACCAAGCCGAAACAATAAAATGGCGTGATAGAAAGGTTCGGTTGAAAAACATTAAGCCAGGACATTTGGTGCTTCGAAGAGTGGCAAACCCAGACACAGTGGGCAAACTACGGCTGAAGTGGGAAGGCCCATTTCTGGTAGTATCTTCATCAAGACCCGGATCCTACAGATTAAAGGACATGAACGGTAACGACATTCCTAGATCTTGGAATGCGGATGAGCTTCGGCGATATTATGTGTAACCTGATGTAATCTTTTTTATTTTTATTTTTTAGTTTTTTCTTGTGGCACCCTTTTCCTTTCCAAAGGGGGAGAAAGGTTTTTAATGGGGCCATAGCATGTAATTTCTTTTTCCTTATTTCATCTCTATAAGAGCAATATCCCCCAAAGATGTAAATGTAAAAGCTGAGAATGCACCATCGAGTGCAAACAAAAAAGAAAAAAAAACAGGGAGAAGCTCAAAAGTCGTTCCTAAGGGAATGCAGAGCTTACAGCGAAAAATAAACGCTGATTCCGCTGAAGTAAAAGGCGAAGAAGCTCCTAAGGGAGGCTTGCAGCGAAAAATAAACACTGATTCCGCTGAAGTAAAAGGCGAAGAAGCTCCAAAGGGAGGCTTACAGCGAAAAGTCAACGCTGATACACCGAAAAATAAACGGTGAAGCCGAGAAATAAGCGGCAAAAAGATTTGAGTCATTCCTAAGAGAATGATGTTTATGATTATGGCTTCGAATATATATTCGGACATTCATTTGCACGATACATCAAATCATGACATTTGCATTCATAAACATTCATTTAGACATGCATAGGATCATTATCATTATATCATTCAGAAAAGACAGATGCTTCGGCTATGAGGATAAAGCTTCGGAGAAAAACAGAAAGAAGAAATTTTCATGCTTCGTTGTGTACGAAAAGAAGAGAAGGTGTTTTTCGCCTTCGGCTCAAAAAGAAAATTTCGTCCACAGCAAAGCAGATTGTACATGGACAAAGGGGAAAGATATATTACAAGGTACGCACAAATTTACATAAATTTCTTTACAATTATATTACAAAAATTTTCTCTAAAATCTTGTGCAGCAGAGTCTTTCGGGATGTGTTTTAAAGCTTCAGCTCCTCATTCTTTAGCTTCATCATCATGTACATATCAAAACGGAATAAGAAAACCGCAAAATTCAAGGAGAAGGTAAAAGTAACAAGTATAAGTTTCTCACTGGCTTAAGGTGGCTCCGAGCTTCGTCACCAGCCATTTTTCGCCCGCCGTTTATCCAAATCTGGGTCATAAACCTGTTTCCTATGCTTCGAGCTAGGCTGGGGATGTCAATTAAATCTGCTGGTGACAAACTGAAGTTTGGCCTATTCACAATTTTTCCGTGCGTGCAATCAGCCTTCAAGAAAGCAGCAGTTGTGCCTCGAGAAGCTAACAGGGCGCAGAAATCGGCATGCCCAACGATAACTTCATCAAGTGCATCAACTTCGCCCTCAATGTATTCGAAGGTGCTTGGCAGGTTTTCAGCTGAAGGTGTAAATTTATCAGAGCTGGCTCCAATTGAGTGAAACACATCCTTCAGCCGCTGCACGCATCGGTTGCCGAAATCTAAACATTTTTCCTGAAGCTCTTTCAGTAATTTTTGCAAATTTGAATTTTTCTCAATTTCGGTCTTGAGACTTGTTTCAAGATTCTTCTTTTCCTGCTCAGATTTTTCTAATTTTATGAGCAATTCATTGTTTAACTTGTCAATTTCAACTTGAGCTTCAGCTAGCGAGCCTTCCATAGAGTGAATTACGAAGTCCTTTTTCTCCAAGGCAACCTTGTGATCTTCAGCTTTTTGTTCAAGTTCTTGAATGTCGAAGTCCTTTTTCTTCAAAGCAGCTTCGTAACTTTCGACCTTATTTTCTAGATCTCTGATAGTAGCTTCGTTTTTCTTGTCTTCAAGATCTTGTTGCATCCTCAGCACTTTACTTAATAATATACTCTGGCAAAACAACCTTCGTCAGAAACCATCTTAATTTAAAAAACAATAAAAGTTGAGAGTTTTTACCTTGAAATTAGCATAGAACAAGCTACCAGCGATATGCTGTCGCTGGTATCTGCACAAGTCTGCTTCAATCTTCGGCAGCCCAACATTCTTTGAAAAAGTTCTAACAACTTTAGCCTCGGTTCGATTACGAAGGCATCTTAGTTTTCCTTCATTGACTCCGCCAAACAGCAGAGCCCCTGGTTTGTATCCACAGGATATAGCATATTTCTTTAGTTCTTCTTTTTCAGCTTCTGATAGCTCTTGTCCAAGTATATCTTGAAAATTAAAGTTTTCTTCTTCCAAAGTGTCTTCAATCTGCCCTTTTCCTTTCTCAATCATCGTGTCCACCGCGACCGTAGCAGCTTCTTCTTCAGCCATTTTCAGAAGTATGTTATCAATATCACCAAGTGTGGTTTCTAGATTAGGATCTTCGGTGATCTCAGTTTCGGCTCCGGTGGCTTCAGCTTCGGCGGTTGCTCCGGTGGCTTCGGCTCCGGTAGTTTCGACTCTGGTGGCTGTGGCTTCGGCAGTAGCAGCGCTTTCAATTATTTTTGACGCCGATGTTGGCGGTGGTGTCTGATGAATGACATCGGCCACTTGCATAGTTCTTCTTTTATTCTTCGGCTTGGCAGGACTTTCTGTTGCCGAAGGTTCTTTTTCCTTTTGAAAAAACTTCGTCAGTTCTGGCGCCAGCGGACTTAGCTTGATAGGCAAAGGTTCAGTCATTACCTTTGGAATCTCTTCCACTTCGGCAGCAGAAGGTGTTGCAGGAGCTTCCTCCTCTTGGGCTGGCGTCTTTGGTTTTGGGGATGCAACTTTTCTTCTCTTTGGAGCAGTTATCTTCGGCTCAGGGCTTAATTTTCTTTTCTCATAATTTTCTTTGTCCTTTTTAGTCAACTTGGTGCCTTCTTTATCAAGGACGCTGGCAATCCTTTTTCTTTTTTGGCCTTCGGCATCTCCACTCAGTTGCTCGTAATCAGGATAATCAAAATTCAAAGCATCCAGCACCCGATTCAATCTTCGTTTCGGACGAGTGCCGAAGGCCGCAGTCATTAACTGGTCTTCTTTCTTAGAATAGCAGCCGAGAATCTCATTGCACATAACCTCAATTGTGTCCAACCATTCTTGGCATGGTGCTTTAAAATGTTTCTTAAATTTGTAATGATAAGGCAATCGAACAAGTTCTCCCTTTTTCTTTTCTCCCTTTAGCTTCGGCATCTCCCAGTCCCTCAGTGTTGGGAACACTTTAAAAGCCAAGAATTCCTGCACTAAGTCCCTAGTGCCAATATGATCTGAAATCACTCGAAATTCAGCCAAAGCAATCTGACTCGGGCTCCCCATTATCATGTTGCATTGGGGCCTCGTCTCTCCGAAGGTCAGTTCTAGCGGACTCTGGACCAATTTATCTTCATCTTCATCAACTTTAACATAAAACCATTCAGACTTCCATCCGGCTGGCCATTTGCTTCGATAGCTTATCACTGAAACTTTGTAGACTTGCGATAAGCAAAGTTGTAGCAGCCAAAATTCTCGTGCAAACCGTCTCCTCTGGCTTTAGTCTGGTAGTGTAATTCATGAACTCGGCAGAAACCCTCACCAAACGGTTCCACTCCCTGGCTACGAAGGGCCCAAATATAAACGCTCAACCTAACGATAGCATTAGGCGTCAGCTGATGAAGGTAAATCCCAAACTTCTTCAGTACAATAGCAATCATCTTGTTAAGAGGGAACCTTAAACCAGCTTTCAGAAAACTTTTGAAGACTACTACCTCATTCTTTCCTGGCTTTGGGATAGTTTCTTCTCCACCAAAACGAATTAATTCCATCTTGGCTTCGCTAAAATAACCCAGCTTCACCATCTTAGGAAGATCAGCTTCAGAGATGGTGGACCTTCCAAAATCCAGATGACTAGGTTTACTTGGCATCCCGAAGCTGTACTCATCTTCGGAACCAATTTCTTCAGCAACAGCTTGTGTTGCTTCAGCAGCAGGTGTGTCCTCTGATGAAACGAGCCCGGAACGCCTCATTGCTTCGGAAATCGGAACAGTTTCAGTGGCTTTGGCTTCGTCTCCCTCACGCTCAATCCTGGCAGTAGAGCGCAATCTAGCCATTTATTTATAAATTCCTAAAGTTTTTTGAAATTAATGACTTTTTTCCGAAGCTCTTCTTGTGACAAAGCAGAGTCTGGAGTGGTGCTTCGTTAGAGTGCAAAGGTCAAGCTTCGGCTATGGTAAAATTTTTGGCAGCAAAATAGTGCAATTGCAATGAATGCTGTGGTAACTTTACACCTACTTGTCTGTTTATATAGCGCTGCACGTAAAAAGGCGAATCGTCAAGTCTCCTACACCGGACGAATACTCGCCCGCACCCACTGAACGGTGGGCCACAAAACCCGAGAGGGTAAATATGCATGATGGGACTACTCCACGCTCGGAAGCTGTATCGTTTCTCCGCAACGAGCTCAGGGAAGGTGTTTTTCGGACCTTCGGCTACCCGAAGCTTAAGAGGCTTTTTCACGGGTCGAGCTCGTTACGAAAAACGATCTAGCACCGCGAAGGGGCTACTGTTGGGATCATGCTTCGTCGCTGAAGGTCCTGCAGAAAGAAAACATCTTTGGAAAATCTGTTTATATGAGATACCGAAGCTACCGCTCATAAAGCTTCGATAATATAGCGTGTCCAAAGACGAAGGATCGAACCGACTTAAAGATGGAATTACTTTTTAGTCCATGAAAGTCTGAGTTATAATTGTGATCTTCTGTGAGGGGCATGATTGTAATTTCTTATAGGCTGCGTCCTGTGCCTATAAATAGGTGAACAGTACTCCTTTACTGTTCACGCAATCTTGTAATCGCTGACGCATTACTCTGGAATTATTTTTTCTGCCAAGGCAAAGGTAGAAATGTGCCTAAACATTATATTTTGATATCCAAGTTCACATTACAAAATAATTGAGTTTATTTATTCCTAACTACTCCGTTACGTTTTATATTTTAAATTTTATATTTCATTTTGCATTATTTTTATCTTTGATCACGAAGGTGCATCCTTCGTGATACATTATCTATAACCTTCGTCCGAAGTTCATTAAATCCTTGGGGAAATAATGCTTCAGCGGACGAAGGGCTTTAACATCTGACATTCTATGTTGCCTTGTTCCTAATTCATAGCACTTGAGAACAAGTCCCCAACACTACCTTTGCTCTATCTAAACCCTTAATAAATCGGTATAATCTACTTCATCATCACTAGAATCATCATCACTTGAAGTAGTATACTTAGGGGTTTCTCGAACGCTTACCTTCTTTTCCTTGGCCATGAGGCAAGTGTGGCGCTTGTTAGGGAAGAGTGACGATTTGTTGAAGGCTGAGGCAGCGAGTCTTTCGTCGTCGGAGTCGGAAGAAGAGCAGTCCGAATCCCATTCTTTGCCAAGGTGTGCCTCGCCCTTCGCCTTCTTGTAGGCCTTCTTCTTCTCCCTCTTCCCGCTCTTTTCTTGTTCCTGGTCATTAGCATTATCGGGACAATTTGCTATAAAATGACCAGTCTTACCGCATTTAAAACAGAAGCGCTTTCCCTTTGCTTTGCTCTTGTTGGGATACTCCTTGCGTCCTTTTAGCGCGGTCTTGAAGCGCTTGATGATGAGGGTCATCTCATCTTTGTTTAGCCCGACAGCCTCAACTTGTGCCACCTTGCTCGGTAGCACCTCCTTGCTGCTTGTTGCCTTGAGTGCAACGGGCTGCGGCTCGTAGATGGGCATTGGGCCGTTTAATGCATCATCAACATACCTTGCCTCCTTGACCATCATGCGCCCGCTCACAAATTTTCCGAGTATCTCCTCGGGCGTCATCTTTGTGTACCTGGGATTCTCACGGATGAGGTTCACAAGATGAGGGTCAATAACAGTAAAAGACCTGAGCATAAGTCGGACGACGTCGTGGTCCGTCCATCTTGTGCTTCCATAGCTCCTGATCTTGTTGACCAGGGTTTTGAGCCTGTTGTACGTTTGTGTTGGCTCCTCTCCCCTGATCATTGCAATCCTCCCCAGCTCGCCTTCCACCAACTCCATTTTGGTGATTATGGTGGCGTCGTTTCCCTCATGTGAGATTTTGAGGGTATCCCAAATTTGCTTGGCATTGTCCAATCCGCTCAACTTGTTGTATTCGTCCGTCCCTGCACAAGGTGCTAGCAAAACAGTGGTAGCTTGCGCATTCTTATGAATTTGCTCATTAATAAATACAGGGTTATCCGAACTATCCAATTGCATTCCATTTTCAACTATCTCCCATATACTAGGATGGAGAGAAAATAAGTGACTACGCATTTTGTGACTCCAAAAAGCGTAGTCCTCTCCATCAAAGTGTGGAGGTTTACCAAGAGGAATTGAAAGCAAATGAGCATTGGAATTAAAAGGAATACGAGAATAATCAAATGAATAATTTGAATTAACGGGTAACTAATAAGTAAACTCTATGCAAGCTCAATCGTCTTGTATTATTATGACATAACTTATATTCTTTTTGCAAAAAAAACATGTTAATCACAATAATTTTAGATTGACATTAACCACCAAAACAAATTTGGGACCTAGATGATTTCATGTGTCATTTATGACGTAATACCCTAGCATCATGACCTATGACATCAAGTCATTGACGTCGTATGTCACTGTGCAGACACCAAGGTGCAAACATGACATTAGTCCTATCAAAAAACATAAACAAGAAATTTTGAAAAAAAAAAGCTAAAAAACGTGTGTTACTCTATTGTTTATGTACCCAATAATATACATAAAGTTATCACACAAGATACGATGTGATGGTCATCGGTAACACAACCAGACATTTCTGGTACAAGCCAAAGCTAAACGGTGAACGAGGCTGACGTAGTGAGACGCCAACATGAAACAATTAAGATACTATTGCATCTGACGACCCTTGAAGGCCTTGACCTCGAGGCCGCCGTCGTCCCTCTGTCTGAGCGCGTACGGCGCGTGCGTGCCGAGCAGGCGGTCCCAGACCACGAAGAAGGGCTGGGAGAAGTTGCGGCGGCCGCCGCCGCGCTGGTGGTGCACGTCGTGGTAGGCGGTGTTGTTGCGGAACGCGGCGTGGAACGGGTTCCACGGCGCGGCGACGCCGCAGTGGTCGTCGACGCCCTTGACGGTGGCGAAGACGAAGAAGGCCGCGGCGACGCGCGGGGACATGCCGGAGGCCAGGTAGGCCGCGGCGCCCGACAGTGTCTCCGTGAGCACGGCGTCCACGGGGTGGCCGTACTGCGCCGCGTACGCGTAGGGCGCCGCCACGCGGTGGTGCCACGAGTGGAACCGCCGGTACATGTACGGGACGGAGTGCATGAGCCTGTGCATGAAGTACTGCCACGCGTCCAGCACCAGCATCGCCACGCCGAACCGCGCCGCCGACACCAGGAACGGCTCCGCCGGCGCCGCGGCGAGACCGTCGGCAGCGGCACCGTGTCCGTGTCCGTGTCCGTGTCCTTCCAGCTGCACAAATGACGGACGCAAAAGGTTAAAAACAGGTGCGTGCATGCATCCGGCGTAATAAATGGCGGCGGTCAGAAACGAAAAGAGTGAAAAAAAAGGACGTCACGTGGCCGCGATAGGTGATACTAGGGCACGACACGAGCGCGCAACAAATGAATAGAATAGCTATGAAGTGCACGAGCGCGCGCGTGTACCTTGTACAGCACAGGCGGCTGGCCTGTGCGTGGCCACGGGCTGGTGCGGTGCCTGCGTGGACATGGTCAGCATGGACCACGGTGAAGAGGGCAGAGCTGGGCTTCAATGCTTGTCAGGCCATATTCAGACGGCGCCGTCCTCCATCAATGGGAGAATGGAGTGGCAGAGGCTACTGCGGTAGCTGCGTGGTCAAGCTGTGATATGGGGCGAATGGGAGTACCGCTCGGTGTCAAATCTGAGAAACCTTGAGCCATGTGGAAGGAATGCACAAAACGCCTAGGGGAAGAACCAGGAACGGGGTACGCACACAGAACACCTAGGTGGAATGGAAGAACCAAGAACAGGGCAGGCTCCGTTGGTCAGGTCAGCAACAAATCCAAAGCACTTCTTTCAGAGCGGATTTGTATTTGTATGTATCCACGGCACTGCGCAACTGGTCTGTATACAATGAACGTGAGCCTGACGCCGCTGGCTTTGGCAGCAGCCGCGCGCGCCGTTTCAAACTTTGGTGCTTCCTGGTACAGTAGTACAGGGAGGGGCCGGCTAGGCGTCTACTAGCACTTGCATTGCATTGTTTGTCACCGGCCGGGGCTGCCCTGAATGTTGTGCAAGCACATGCTTGACCCTGGTTTTGACCGTTCCTGCTGGTCGCCTCGCCTGTGCACGACGACAGCGCTGGCGCTTCCGGGGCGGCGGCAGTCACAAACTCGCACACTCCTTGCCTCCATGGGACAGAATTTAGGTACGCTTCCCGTGTCACTGTACAAGGACTGACCAGAGAGGTCTTCGCAAAAGAAAACAAAAAGAATGACCAGAGAGAGAGAGAGAGCGATCGCTGATTAAGGCCGAGTATGATAATTTCCAGCACCGAGCTTCTCTTCCGTCCTTAAGCTCGCAATGTCACTATCTTCCCACGTTTTGGTTCCTTTTTTCATCATTTCATGCATACCGCCACTGGCTGTGCTTAAATATATAACATCTCGTTCCTTCTCGATTGACCAGTCTCTCCGATAAAAAAAACCGTGCCCTATTCACATCGAAGCTAGTATTATAATTGTCTGTCTAGACTAGTAGTATTTATCTCTTATAAGAAATTAACGCCGCTTTTCATAGAGTGGTCTCCAACAGCATGCATGCAAAGCATGGCGATGAGGACAGCAAGATCTTTTTTTGCTTGGTTAATATATATACTACTACCCCTAATTAACAGTCTAGCAAGCACAGTGCGTACGTAAACAATCAGATATCGACGATCATCAGAGAATGCATGCATGCGATGCACCAAGAATCCAAGATGCATGGACACTGATGACAAGTGTGGAGAGCTCCAGCACCAGCAGGCAGCAGCTACATATATATATACTGACCTTGAGGACGGCGACGGAGATGGCGACCTGGATGCACTGCTGCAGGAGCACCCCTCTGACGACGTCCCTCCGGGAGGCGATGTTCTTGGTCTCCTCGTCCCGCCTCGAGTGCAGCCTGTACTTGTCCAGCGCCGTGGTGCGCGCCAGCAGCGCCTCGTACATGCCCGCGTACGCCCAGTACACGGCCACCGGCGCCAGCGTCACCACCAGCTCCTCGGCGTCCATGAACCCCATCATCGGTCGGTCGCCGGCCGGCCGGATCGGATAGCTAGCGCGCGCGCTGGCCGCCGCCGGCAAAGCAAGAGAAGCGGTGGACTGGACGACTGGTGTAAGCTCTCTCTAGCTTATATGCTAATTGCTGTCAACGGCAACGCGCGCCTGCGAACCCGGCCCTTGTGTGGTACGGTGTGCTTGCAACCCTTGCTTTCAGGCTTTTTGACAGCTTTTGTACGTGCGCTCGACGACCGCGATGTTACGTTATTGCTGCATTCTTATCGGTTCCGAGGTGGCGAGGCTTATATAGGCCACGACCGACTGGGGAGGCGTGCGTGTGACCCCTGGGGGCTGTGGGGGAGACCGGGAGAGAGACGTACGCAGCTGGCATGAACGAGCCGGGCAATATCGTGAGGTGGAAATTAATCAAACACACCTGCAGCCGGATAGAACCTGGCTGGCGAAGAACGAGCGCACGCGCGAGCGTCTTGTTCGTCCGGATGCAAAATGTATAGCAGGAGGCTGGAGTAGTGCCCGATCGAAGAACTTTCAACCCGCCGTCGTATATACATAGTACGTACATAAGTATCCCGTTCAACGAGTGCAACGTGTTGAAAAGCGAGAGTGTAATATTGTCATGGATGATTGCATCGGTCGGATGAATACATAAAAAAATTACATATATTTTTGTTGAAACAATGAGGGAGAAAGAGGACCCTCAACCTCAACCAACGCGACACCCCAACGCAAACACAAAGAATAAGAAGAACAAATAAAGACATCGTCGTCAACGATGTATGTACATGCATGCATGACATGATCGAGTAGGCTGTCACTGTGAGCCGTCTGTGACAGCAGCTGAGTGATTATCCCTCTCCTAGCTAATGGAGCCGTGGCTGACGATCGACAGGTCGTTGTTTGCGCATGCATGCGTGCATGCCATTCGATCGACAAGTTCAAGGAACGGCACAGCTAGCTAGAAGAGGACGTACGGGGGCTAGCTAGCTTCTCCTCCCCAGCCTTCACCCAGGCCAACAACTGTTGGTCGATCTTAATTTGACACGTTCCTGATATGATGATGCCTAGTAGCTCCGCCCGCTGCAGGTTTGCACATTCTCATTCTCCTCTCGATCGATCGGCTTCCAGATGTACGTAGCGCTAGCTAGGAGTAGTTGGCAGCAGCTGCGCGTGAGGAATTAAATTAAAAGACACCTGGACCTGGACCGGACCTGGTATCGCGTTCCCCGCCGCCGCCTATCAGACTTTTTGTAGCTAGCGCTTTTCCTCGCATCTGCCGCCCGCTGAGTAGCTAGAGCTAGAGGCACCAGCCGGTCGCTTCTTGTCAAACAACAAGAGGAGATTCAAGGGCATCAATAATATAATAATAACGCGCCCCCGCCCCAGCGGCAGCTGGCTGAGTTATACGCACCTCCAACCCGGCCCCAGCCCTCTATGCAGCCGCAGAGAAGCACGAGCTGATTCCGCTCGGTCAAACGAAGAAGCCGCCGCTGGACGAAGGCCCGCACGACCGGAACAAAACGTGAAATGTTTTCGTAACCATAATTTTTGGCTGCCATTAAGTTTTCTATCAAGATTTTTATCAACACCTCATATCTGACTTTCTAAATCTATAGCAAAATGTTTTTTTAATGTAACTTTAGCTTCACTATAGGACACAACTGGCAAAGTCTAAAAAACATTCGACGAGGTCTGTGTCGAGTATGACTCTCGGTAAAAAAGCCTCGACAATGGCTTTTTTGTCGAGTACTTTTTTGTCGGACAGCCAACAAATGATTTGCCGAGTGTCTGCTAGACTAGCATTTGGCAAAGAAGGCTCCCGTGGATAGGACTGGGCATTCGGGTAATATGGGTAATTCGGTTCGGGTTATTCGGGTTCTACAAAAATCGGGTTCTGTAAAATAGGAACTGAACCCGAACCCATAATTGCATGAACCGAACCCTAATAAACCAAAAAATTCGGTTCGGTCTATTCGGTTCCTATAGAATCCGAATAACACAATCAGGTGCAGATCATGAGTTTATGGATGACAAACAATACAATACTGCACATATGTCCATACAAAGTTCATAACAAATTAAGTTAGAAATAATACTGCACATATGTTCATAACAAAGTCATAATACAAAGTTCATAACAAAGTTCATGACAAACAAGCTGATACAATACTGTTGTTGCACTGCACATATGTTCATACAAACTGAAGCTGATACACGCTGCCAGTGCTAGCAACCCAGTACAGTAGTCCACCACTTTGTCCACCAAGTCCGCTGACGCCATGCCTGGGTGCCTGGCCAGCAACAGCAAGACATCACAGAGTTATATTGTGTAACTTACACAGTAATAGTGACACCAATCAGATTTTGTCACCTTATTTCTATATCACTCAATCACAACTTCCTTGTCCTTAGAAATTGTATCAGTATTGTTGGCAATATTCGAACTATCCATTTCCGCAAGAAGTGCTAAAATAAAAACTCAATTAAAGCAATAAGAACAAGAACTTAATGCGCACAACAACAAATAACAAACTGCAAGGTACCTTCTTCCAACTTGACTAACTCCTCAGTATCCTCTTCATTGGTGATATGACATGCACGCCTCATCCAATCTTGAGTGCAAACAAGAGCTTCAACCATGAATGGAGTGAGAGAGCTTCTAAAATCATCTAAAATGTCTCCACTGGTACTAAAGGCACTCTCGGATGCGACTGTGGAGATGGGAATGGCTAGAACATCACGAGCCAAGCACCCTAAAATTGGAAACCTTGTAGAATTCACCTTCCACCAGTCCATGATATTAAATTTGGTAGTATGTTCTTCATTCTCTTCAGCAAGGTACTTCTCCAACTCTGATTTGGAAGCACTGACACCACAATTGTTCGACTTCATCCTTTTAGCAACCAATGTTCTCATCAAGCTACTACCTTCATCTTCTTCTTCTTGTGGGTTTTTTGCTTTAGTGGTCTGACCATCCTTGTCACTTGGAGCATATATTCTCCCATACTCTTCAAACAGCTTTGTGAGTGTTTCATTCATTTTAATCCAAACCACTTCTCCATGGACCTCACCAAACATCTCTAAGGTAGCAATCTTGGTGTAGTTTGAAAGTTTGTACCTCGGATCAAGAGCAACAACCACAAAGATGAGAATGTTGAAGCTAGTATGATCACCCCAATACTTGTTGTACTTTGCCAACATTCTTTTTGCCATTTCCTTGCGCAAAGGATCGTTACTTTCACACCAAGACCGCAGCAATATGTTTAGTTCAGCAACCTCATGAAAGAATATGTGAGCTGTAGGGCGAAGAGTGGCAGAAACACGAAGGGTCAACTTGTGGAAGTGCTGAAGAAACTCAGTCATCTTCGCTGCACTAGCCCAATCATCAGAATCTGGCACTCCAGGCTGTTTTTCGCCATTTAAATCAATTGCATAGTATGGATCATCATCTGCATACCTCTCAAACACCTTCTCATATGCTATTGCTGCCTTGAGCATATTGTATGTTGAGTTCCAGCGTGTGACAACATCAAGTGATAAGAAAACCTTAGTGTTGACCTTCTCTAGCTCTCCACACTTCTTAAATCTGGCAATCCTAGCAGGGGAGCTCTTAATAAATTTAACATCAGCACGAACACGCTTGATAGATATGTCAACCTCTTTCAATCCCTCTTGAACTATCAAGTTCATAATATGTGCTGCACACCTCATGTGAAGTAACTTGGATTCCAAGACGCTAGTCTTTGATTTGTTTGTGACCTTTGCCATGTAGGAAACTGCACCATTATTAGCTGAAGCATTGTCAACGGTGATGGTAAACACCTTGTCCAATCCCCATCAGCTAGACACCTATCCATGTCTTTTCCTATGTCATCTGCCCTGTGACCCTTCACCATGAAAACCTATTATCCTCTTTTGTAGTTGCCATGATTCATCAACAAAATGAGCTGTCACACACATGTAGCTTTGCTGATGGCTGGATGTCCATGTATCTGTGGTCAAGCATACTCTTTGATAGTTTGTCTTCAAAAATGCTTTTAGCTTCTCTTTCTCTTTGTTGTAGACACCAAGTACATCTCTAGTTGTTCTTCTAGATGGAACCCCAAACCATGGACAAGCCTTAGACATGAACTTTCTAAAACCTAGTCGCTCAGCGAAAGCAAATGGAAGTTCATCTATAATTAACATTTCAGCAAAAGCCACCCTAAGCATTTCTGGATCAAACCTCCAAGTAGTGATGCTAGACCTACTACCATCTTCACTACAAGCTTGCAAAACAGGTTGCTTGTCATCATTGATCTTATTGGGATTCATTTTGCATACCTTCAAGTGTTTTCCTAATGCAGATGTACCATTGACCTTTGCCTCACACTTGATAATAATCTTGCAATAGTTGCACCTTGCTTCCTTCACAACACTAGAATCTTTATCTATGATCTTGGTGAAACTCTGCCATACCTCTGATCTGGGTGCCATAGCTTTTCTTTTCTTCACCTCTTTCTCTGCAGGTGCTTCTGCAATCGCTTTCTCAGGTTCTTGAGTTGAGTTGTCTCGCATCAGAACATTCTCGATCATTTCTAGTTGAGGCATTCTTTCTTCTAGTTTTGCCATCTGCAAATAAGAAGTCCTTAAGCAACATTGGAACAACATTCATATTTGAAATGTCATTCATCTAAGCAACATTTGCGAGTTTGCAACAACATTCATATTTGCATGCAAATTGGAATAATGAGCTGGCAACAACATTCATATTTGCATGCAAATGAGAAGTCAGCTTACATTGCAGGATTCCTCGCTGGTTGTCGTCGTGCCTTCGATGGGCGTACCTTGTGTTGTGGCTGGAGCTGCAGCGGCCAGCGGGGGAGTGGCACCGAAGCTAGAGCGAACGCCGGAGTTGGAGCTGGACTTGGGCGGGCGGGGAAAGCTGGAGCAGTAGCAGTACGCCGTCGGACGCCGGTGTTCGAGCTGGAGCTGGAGCGCAGCCGCGCCCACGCAGGAGCAAAACGTCGGACGCCGAGAACAACCGAGCAATGGAGCGGACGCCGGGAGCAGTGGAGCGGACGCCAGGATGCGGGACCAGTGGATGGCGGGCTGTGGCAGGCGGCGGCCGAGCAGTGGAGAGGCTCTAGGTCTAGGGTTGGCTGGTGAAGTGGTGGGCGCCTGGGCGGTCTGCGCTCTGCGACTGCCTGCGGACCGGAGGGAGGAAGGAACGACTGGGTCGTGGCTGGCTAAGTGGGCCAAGTGGCTATAGGGCTGACTGGTGAGTGATCCGTGTTCAGTTTTTTTGTCTATTCGGGTTACATGATATAAAAACCAAACCCTAACCCGATAACCGAATAGATACGACCTGTGGACCGAACCCGAAAACCAAAATCCAAAAAACCGACCAATTTGGTCTATTCGGGTTCGGGTATAGTTCATGGGTTTAAAATGCCCAGCCCTACCCGTGGACCCCTTTGCCAGTCCGTTTGTCGAGTGTCTATTGGACTTGCTCTCGGCAAAAGGAGCATCAGTGGGCCCCTTTGCCAGGCCCTTTACAGAGTGCTCTAGGAGGCACTCGGCAAAGGTTACTTCTTTATCGACTGTCGTGGCCACAATACTCAGCAAAGAGGCTTTACCGGTTCCCATGTGTGCCTTCTTTGCCAAGTGCTATGGTCATAGTACTCGGCAAAGCACTTCTTTTGCTTAATGTTACACTCTGCAAAGTGACTAGAATACCCCTTTTTTATTTGTTTTTATTATTCCATCCAAACAAACAAAAGATATATCACAGAATCATCACAAATATCACAGAATCCTCACATACATCATACACACCATATATCTCACAAAGACCATAAATCTCACAAATATCACCACATCAAACAAGTTCAGACACAAACATAAGTCTCCAACACTCACAAACATAAGTCTCAAGTATCTCACAAAGTATAACAACAACAACAACAACAAATATAAGATTATGTGCACAAAGTATCTCACTGAGGTGGGCGGCTGGACTTGTTCGGCAATGGGCTAGGCCATCCATGAGGTTGTTTGATGCCATCGATTGTCCCTGCACATAGAAGGGATTGCATGTGTGAGATCAGATAAATAATATCATGCAAGACTAGAATTTTGATAATGGCAGGAGTATGGAACTAAGCAGAGTCATCTATAAGGAACAACAAAGGTGGTGGAGCAAAATCCTATGCGACGTCAAAGCTCTACATGTATTGGAACATCTCCATCATCCTTTGCTGATCCGCCAAGCGAGCCACCCGCTCCACCCTCATCCTCGCGTCCATCTCCATTTGTTCCCTCCTCTCTTCTTCTAGTTGGGCCTATAGTATTTCACCCAATGTTATAATAATGCAAAGATAAGGTATATAACTTAATGAATGACGAGTTACAGAAGCACTAACCTAGAGTTCCCGGATGCGATGTTGTGAGCTGTCCTGTCGATGTCGTATGGCTGGGCTCACGCTCGTGCTCCTTGCTCGCAACTAAGATTGGGTGGAAGTGGAGGACGGATCATTTACCCCCCGTTGGTAATCCAGTACGCCCATGCCTCTTGCCTCCTCCGACCCTCATGAGGACATCTCTGTTGATGACCTCAGTTCTCGGATCATAATTTGGCTCATAGACCTACTGTGCCATGGCAGTGTACTCACTTAGATGGTTGTAGACGGTGGGGTTGCTATATGCCTCAGGCTCGTCTTCCGGGTTGTAGGTGACTCGGACGTCGCCTTGCCCTTGTGGGCCATAGCATGCTCCGAGAAGATAGAGCAATGCTAGCCACCATGTAACGCCTACTGCGAGAAAACCAACAAGATGGTTAGAAATCATGCCTAATAGAAAGTTAGACTAAATTAAAGAGAGCGCGTACCCATGCTTCTGCGTATTTGCCGAGGCTGAAGCTGTCTTGGTGGTGTTAGGGACCTTGCATCATCAAACGTTGTTCCCAGCTAGCGTTGTGAGCCTCGTCCCACTCGGTCGAGCACCACCTTTGCACCATCTGCTCCCAGCACTTAGGATGCGCGATGCACCAATAAGGAATCATATACCAAAAAAACAAGTACACAACATATTAGAAGATACAATTAAGCATATTTAATATCAATATTAATGTTTTGTATTTACCTACAAGAACTGGTCCGGAGTCAATGACATGGTCCGGACGTCCTTCTTGCTCACCTTCTCCATAAGGACGGAGCCGTAGTAAGTGATGCTAGTTTGGATGCGTGCCTCGTAGTGCATGTACACGACAAGCTTCTTACAGCTCATGGTAGCCACCACATCCGCCCTGGCCTTATATTCAGCCTCGCATCTGAAAAATCATGCATATAAAGACGATGTATCCATATATTTTTTCAAGAATGTGCAACGATTTTGACATATCAAACAACGAGGAAGACTTACCCATAGCTCTTGCTTCACCTGCTCCACCTTGTTGTTGAATTGTCTGTCGTTTTGATCCACTATATCAGGGGCGATGGCATAGTGGTCGAAGGAATAGGCCGGGCTCATCACTCCGGTGTACTCAATAAGTCTAGGGAAGTGTTCCCTGCACAGAAGGTCGAGGATGCCATTGGGGTTGCGACCGTGACCCCTGCATTCTCCAAAACCTTACAAGACATGTCCAAGTAATTAAGAAAAGGCATTAGTTTCGATTTAAAATTTGAACATATAATATAAAGAAGCTACGACAACATCTAAAGTTACATACCTTTCCCCATCAGTCAAATAAGCGACCGCCTATCACGAGCTATGGTCTCTGATGGAGACTCGCGGGACCTTGCAAGTAGACGTGCGTCGAACCTGAGGCGCCAGACCCAGAGGCGTCCCGCTGAGCGTCGTCATCGTCGTTGTCCTGCTACACCACATCGACGTTGACCTACTGCTCCACTTGCTGTTGTACCACATCATCCTGATGCGGCTCCTCCTCCGTCCTGTGGGTGCTCCTCCTCCCCCTCCCCCTCCTGGTCCCCATCCCACCGCCCTACATCTTTGTCCAATTAAGAGTAAGCAAATAAGCATAGGTAAAAATATGTATTTAGAAACAGATTCGAAATAAATAAAATATAGCATTACATCGATTAAAAATAATCTTCGTATGTGTCTAGATTAGTCGGATCATAAGTCTCATCATCACTATCAACCATTTCATAGTCAACACCATCTGAAAACACAAGTTCGTCATTAATGTCATTGCCTTCAAGTATTTCTAAGTCATTCTCATTTTGCATCGCATCCTCCTCCTCATCAACAACCATTTCAATATCAAATTCCAATTCAATCGCTTCGATTAAGTCTATCTTGAATCGCCCTTCTAGCCCATCTTCTTTGAATAACTCTTTGTCATATGTGCCCGGGTTTAAGTTATAATCTTTATCGTTTGGAATAGGTAATTTACCATGCGGTGATACCTTATACACAACATCCCAACCCTTATTATGTTCTTTCATTTGGCATGCGTATGGGAGATAATACACTTGTATGGCCTGTAGGGCCATGATATAGACATCGTGTCCTCGTAAGGTGGAATCCTGTCAAATTTCAACTAGCCCAAGATTAGAATGTATCCATCTCATCACTTCAGGGTCAAACCAATGACATTTGAATATCAATAGAGTAAAGACTCGACCTCATCAAGCCCGGGCGTAAAGATTACAGTACACGTGTTTTTTCAATTGGACCGACTTTGGTCATAGCTTATTTTGCGAAAACGGTATCCATTGACGTCATACCTAGAAAATTTCTTGATCTTATAGGCAATGCCATTGGATACTTGTCTCAACTCGGCACTCATAAACGAGTCTCTTTGGCCCTGCAAGTTCAAACACGGTAGATTGTTATATTATTCGCACGTAAGAGCAACTTCAAATGATAAACTAAGCACAATACCTTCTATTTGAATCAGGAAATGAAATCGAACAATCTGAGAGCACCTAGAGTGGGGTGAATAGGTGATCCTATAAAATCAAACACTAAATAGCCATAAACTTGATTATTAAAGTGTTAGTGCGACTAAGTAGCTATGAAGCGAGTTCTTGTGAACAAAAACAATCACAGAAAAGGAACACAAGAGACACGTGATTTTTATCCCGTGGTTCGGCCAAGTAACACTTGCCTACTTCCACATTGTGGCGTCCCAATGGACGAGGGTTGCACTCAACCCCTTTCAAGTGATCCAATGATAAACTTGAATACCATGGTCTTCTCCTTTTAGAGTATCCTTCCCGTTTGCGAGGAATCTCCACAAGTTGGAGCCTCTCGCCCTTACAATATTGATCACAAAGAAAGCACAGAGTAAGGATGGAAGAGCAACACACGCAAGACTCAAATCCACAGCACAACCACACACACAAGTGAAGAAGTGAGCACACAAACACAGGGCAAGGAGTTTACAACTCGAACAGTGCTCAAATCTCAAGAACGATGATCCGATTGCGTGAATGCAGAGTCTAGGGGTCTTAGGATGTTTCTTGTAAGCTTGGTGTGCTACTCCATGCGCCTAGGGGTCCCTTTTATAGCCCCAAGGCAGCTAGGAGCCGTTGGGGATCAACATAGAAGGCTATTGTTGCCTTCTGCCGAGTGGTGCACCGGACAGTCCGGTGCACCACCGGACAGCCACTGTAGCAGTCCGGTGTGCGATCCCCTTCCATATCGGGCACAGCCGACCATTGCTCCTCGGGGCTGGTTAGCACACCGGACATTGTCTGGTGCACACCGGACAGTCCGGAGCACCCAGCCAACCGTTGGAGCGGGCCACGTGTCGCGCGTTGATCGTGCGGACGACCGTTGGTCACAGGCACCGTTGGCTCACCGGACAGTCTGGTGCCCCACCGGACAGTCTGGTGCCCCACCGGACAGTCCGGTGTGCCAGGCTCGAGCTGGTATTTGGCTGT
Organism: Zea luxurians; assembly: GCA_029449295.1. Taxonomy (NCBI): domain Eukaryota; kingdom Viridiplantae; phylum Streptophyta; class Magnoliopsida; order Poales; family Poaceae; genus Zea; species Zea luxurians. Next base: position 103,911 of record JAOPSE010001274.1, read on the forward strand.
ACACAGCCAAGGCTTTTCTAATGTTTTTCTTCTTTTCTTGGCACTGTTTCTAGCACTTAGACAAACACATTAGTATTCAAAAACAATATACTAAGTCTAGAAATATACCTTGTACTTTGATTTGTGCTTCTTGCTCATTTAGCACATAAGGACTCAATTAATATGTGTTGGGCATCTAATCACCAAAATACTTATAGAAATGACCCAAGGGCACATTTCCCTTTCAATCTCCCCCTTTTTGGTGATTTATGCCAACACATTAAAAAGCAATAAAAGAAGTGCAACATCAATGCAATTGAAGACCAAATTGTTTTTGCTTATGATTTGGCATATTTGGATCACTCTTTGCCACCACTTGGTTTGTTTTTGCAAATCAAATTCTTTTTCCTATCTCTAAGTCCCACACTTGTTTGGGCAAATAGAGAGATATTCCAAGAGTAAAATTGATCAAGTGCCAAAAACTCCCCCTTTTCCCATAATCAAAATTCTCCCCCATAAGAGACCAAATTTTGCAATAATAAGAGTATTTTGGACAAATCACAAATTCTAACTCTACTATTTTCAAAATCCACAAGTGCACAAATTCTAACTCTACTATTTTCAAAATCCACAAGTGGTTGGCTGATCCATTTGCTTTGGCCTTAATTTCTCCCCCTTTGGCATTAAGCACCAAAACGGGATCATTTTTTGCCCTTTTAACCCCATTGCCTCACCAAAAATGTCAATTAAGAGCAAGAGGCAATGAGAACACAAGTATGAACTTGGAATTAAATACACTAATACCGGAGTGCAGTGGAAGTCTTTGTGTCGTCCAAGTTCATTTTCCCTTTCAATGTACTCAAACAAACAAATTAGTCTCAAAGGGGTCAAGTTGTAGCACATCTCCCCCTAAACATGTGCACATCTGCATATGAACTTGTGAGGTCCCGGGATGACTTGTACAACTTGAGCACCATAAATAAACAATAACTGATTTAAATGCATAAAGTAACATGATCAAAGGCATAGAACACATGTATGCTATAGATCAATCCAAGTTACACGAATCTAAGACATTTAGCTCACTAGCAACCTGCAAAACCTTTTCTCATCTAAAGGCTTAGTGAAGATATCGGCTAGCTGGTTCTCGGTGCTAATGTGGTACACATCGATATCTCCCTTTTGCTGGTGGTCTCTCAGGAAGTGATACCGGATGTCTATGTGCTTAGTGCGGCTGTGTTCAACAGGATTATCCGCCAAGCGGATTGCACTCTCATTGTCACATAGGAGTGGGACTTTGCTCAGATTGTAGCCAAAGTCCCGGAGGGTTTGCCTCATCCAAAGCAATTGAGCGCAACACTGTCCTGCGGCAACGTACTCGGTCTCAGCTGTGGATAGGGCAACGGATGTTTGTTTCTTCGAACTCTAGGACACCAGGGACCTTCCTAGAAATTGGCACGTCCCTGATGTACTCTTCCTATCAACCTTGCACCCGACATAGTCGAAGTCTGAGTATCCAATCAAGTCAAAGGTAGACCCCTTTGGATACCAGACCCCAAAGCAAGGTGTAGAAACTAAATACCTAAGGATTCGCTTAACGGTCACAAGGTGACATTCCTTGGGGTCGGATTGAAATCTAGCACACATGCATACACTAAGCATAATGTCCGGTCTACTAGCACAAAGATAAAGTAATGAACCTATCATTGACCGGTATGCCTTTTGATCAACAGACTTACCTCCTTTGTTGAGGTCAATATGCCCATCAGTTCCCATCAGTGTCTTCGCGGGCTTGGCGTCCTTCATCCCAAACCTCTTGAGAAGATCCTAAGTGTACTTCGTTTGGGAGATGAAAGTGTCGTCCTTGAGTTGCTTCACTTGGAATCCAAGGAAGTAGGTCAACTTGCCCATCATCGACATCTCGAACTTTTGCATCATCACCCTGCTAAACTCCTCACAAGACTTTTGGTTAGTAGAACCAAATATTATGTCATCGACATAAATTTGGCACACAAAAAGATCACCATTGCATGTCTTTGTGAAAAGAGTGGGATCGGCTTTCCCAACCTTGAAAGCATTAGAAATAAGAAAATCTCTAAGGCATTCATACCATGCTCTTGGGGCTTGCTTAAGTCTATAGAGCGCCTTAGAGAGCTTATACACATGGTCGGGATACCTATCATCCTCAAAGCCAGGGGGTTGTTCCACGTATACCTCCTCCTTGATTGGCCCATTGAGTAAAGCGCTCTTCACATCCATTTGGAATAGCCTAAAAGAGTGGTGAGCAGCATAGGCCAATAATATCCGAATTGACTCTAGCCTAGCAACAGGAGCAAAAGTCTCCTCAAAGTCCAAACCTGTGACTTAGGCATAACCTTTTGCCACAAGTTGAGCCTTGTTTCTTGTCACCACTCTATGCTCGTCTTGCTTGTTACGGAACACCCACTTGGTTCCCTCAACATTTTTCTTTGGACGTGGCACCAGGCTCCAGACTTCATTTCTTTTGAAGTTGTTGAGCTCTTCCTGCATGGCCAACACCCAGTCCGGATCCTGCAAGGCCTCTTCTACCCTGAAAGTCTCAATAGAAGAGACAAACGAGTAATACTCACAAAAATTAGCTAATCGTGAGCAAGTAGTTACTCCCTTGCTGATGTCACCCAGAATTTGATCGACAGGGTGATGCCTTTGGATCGACGCTCGGACTTGAGTTGGAGGGACCCATGGTGCTTCTTCCTCCATCACTTGATCTTCCTGTGTTCCCCCTTGATCCTTCCCTTCTTCTTGAGGTACCTGTACATCATCTTAAGTTGGGGAATGCACCATTGTAGAGGAAGATGGTTGATCTTGTTCATGTAGTTCCTGTGGTCGCACATCACCTATCGCCATCGTGCGCATTACCGCCGTCGGAATTTCATCCTCATCTATGTCATCAAGATTAACTTGCTCTCTTGGAGAGCCATTAGTCTCATCAAATACAACATCGCTAGAGACTTCAACTAATCCTGATGATTTGTTGAAGACCCTATGCGCCTTTGTATTTGAGTCATACCCTAGTAAAAACCCTTCTACTACCTTGGGAGCAAATTTAGAATGTTTACCTTTCTTCACCAGAATGTAGCATTTGCTCTCAAATACACGAAAGTAAGAGACATTGGGTTTGTTACCGGTAAGGAGTTCGTAGGAGGTCTTCTTGAGGAGGTGATGCAGATAGAGCTGGTTTACGGTGTGGCAGACTGTGTTCACAGCTTCCGACCAAAACCGCTCGGGCGTCTTGAACTCCCCAAGCATCGTTCTTGCCATGTCGATTAGCGTCCTATTCTTCCTCTCTACCACACCATTTTGTTGTGGTGTGTAGGGAGTGGAGAACTCGTGCTTGATGCCTTCCTCCTCAAGATACTCTTCAACTTGTAGATTTTTGAATTCAGACCCGTTGTCGCTTCTTATCTTTTTCACCTTTATCTCAAATTCATTTTGAGCCCTCCTTAGAAAGCGCTTTAGAGTCCCTTGGGTTTTTGATTTGTCCTGCAAAAAGAACACCCAAGTGAAGCGGGAAAAATCATCAACAATTACAAGACCATACTTACTTCCCCCGATGCTGAGGTAGGCAACGGGTCCGAAGAGATCCATGTGAAGAAGCTCCGGTGGTCTTGATGTCGTCATCACATTCTTGTTGTGATGAGTGCTTCCCACCTGTTTCCCTACCTAACATGCTGCACAAGGTCTGTCTTTCTCAAAACAGATATCGGTTAGTCCTAACACATGATCTCCCTTTAGAAGCTTATGAAGGTTCTTCATCCTAACATATGCTAGACGGCGATGCCAAAGCCAGCCCATATTAGTCTTAGCCATTAAGCATGCATCTAGATCGACATTCTCTTTTGAAAAATCAACTAAATAGAGCTTGCCGTCTAATACACCCTTAAAGGCTAATGAACCATCACTCCTAAAGACAGATACATCTACATTTGTGAATAAACAATTATAACCCATGTTACATAATTGACTCACAGACAATAAGTTGTATCCGAGCGATTCAACTAAAAACACATTGGAGATAGAATGCTCGGATGTGATGGCTATCTTTCCCAATCTTTTAACCTTGCCTTGGTTCCCATCTTCAAAGATGATCGAATCCTAGGAGTCCTTGTTCTTAACGTAGGAGGTGAAGATTTTCTTCTCCCCCGTCATGTGGTTCGTGCATCAGCTGTTGATAATCCAGCTTGAGCCTCCGAATGCATAAACCTGCAAGGCAATTTAAGCTTGGGTTTTAGGTACCCAACTCTTATTGGGTCCTATAAGGTTAGTCATAATAACTTTTGGAACCCAAATACAAGTCTTGTCTCCCTTGCATTTGGATCCCAATTTTCTAGCTACTACTTTTGTATTTTTACATGAAAGTATAAAAGAAGTATTGCAAGCATGATAAACAATAGTAGGACCATTGTGAACTCTCCTAGGCGCATCGGACACAACATGATTACGCCTAGGCCTATTTCTACCATAATCATGAGTGGAGCTAGAAGCAACCATAGCATGAGAAGTATGATAACTAGGTAAAACAACATGATCATAGCATCTATCATTATAAGCATTCGTAGAAAGTTTCCTATCATAAATATAGGCATGATTCTTTTGGGAACTACTAGCCATAGGGGCCTTCCCTTTCTCCTTGAGAACAGGAGTCCTTTGGCTTGTTAAGTTCTTGGTTTCCTTTTGAAAACCAAGTCCATCCTTAATTGAGGGGTGACTACCAACAGTGTAGGCATCCCTAGCAAATTTTAACTTATCAAAATCAACTTTGCAAGTCTTAAGTTGAACACTAAGACTTACCACCTCATCGTTTAATTTAGCAATAGAAATAAGATGTTCATCACAGACATTAACATCAAAGTCCTTACATCTATTGCAAATAACTACATGTTCTACACATGATCTAGTTGCATTTGCTTCCTCTAGTTTAGCATTTAATTCAACATTTAAATCTTTTAGACTAGAGACAGATTCATGACAAGCAGACAACTCAGAGGATAGCATTTCATTTCTTTTAATTTCTAAAGCAAGAGATTTTTGAACACTAACAAATTTATCATGTTCTTCATACAAAATGTCCTCTTGCTTTTCTAGAAGTCTATCCTTTTCATTAAGAGCATCAATTAGTTCATTTATTTTGTCTACTTTAGCTCTATCTAAACCCTTAAATAAATCAGTGTAATCTACTTCATTATCAGATGATTCCTCATCACTAGAAGAAGAGTACTTGGGGGTATCTCGAATGCGTACCTTCTTCTCCTTAGCCATAAGGCAAGTATGGTGTTCGTTAGGGAAGAGCGAAGACTTGTCAAAGGTCGAGGCAGCCAGTCCTTCATCATCGAAGTCGGATGAAGAGCAATCAGAATCCCATTCCTTTCCAAGATGCGCCTCGCCCTTCGCCTTCCTGTCATTCTTCTTCTTCTCCTTCTTCCCATGTATTCCTTGTGCCTGGTCATTTTCATTATTGGGACATTGAGCAATAAAATGACCAGTCTTACCGCATTTGAAGCAGGAGCACTTTCCCCTTGTTTTATTCTTGTTGGGGTACTCTTTCGTCCTTTGAGTGCAGTCTTGAAACGCTTGATGATAAGCATCATTTCTTCCTCATTGAGCCTAGCAGCCTCCACTTGTGCTACCTTGCTTGGTAGCGCCTCCTTGCTGCTTGTTGCTTTGAGAGTAACGGGCTGCGACTCGTGGATGGGCAGTGGACCATTTAGCGCTTCGTCCACGTAACGCGCCTCCTTCACCATCATGCGCCCGCTCACGAATTTTCCAAGGATCTCCTCGGGCGTCATCTTGGTGTACCTAGGGTTTTCACGAATAAGGTTGACAAGATGGGGGTCAATTACAGTAAATGACCTTAGCATGAGTCGGACGACGTCATGATCCGTCCATCTTATGTTCCCGTAGCTTCAGATTTTGTTGACTAGGGTCTTGAGCCTGTTGTAGGTCTGAGTTGGCTCCTCTCCCCTGATCATCGCAAACCTCCCCAGCTTGCCTTCCACTAGTTCCATCTTAGTGATCATAGTGGCGTCGTTTCCCTCATGAGATATCTTGAGGGTGTCCCAGATTTTCTTAGCATTGTCCAAGCCACTCACTTTATTATACTCATCCCTGCAAAGTGACGCTAGCAAGACAGTAGTAGCTTGGGAATTTTTATGAATTTGTTCATTAATAATCACAGGATTATCCGTACTATCAAAATGCATCCCATTTTCCACAATTTCCCAAATGCTAGGATGGAGAGAAAATAGATGACTACGCATTTTATGGCTCCAAAATGAGTAATCCTCTCCATCAAAGTGTGGGGGTTTTCCAAGAGGAATAGAAAGTAAATGGGCATTCGAATTATACGGAATACAGGAATAATCAAAGGAATAGTTTTGATTAACTGTCTTTTTCTTGGACGAGGAGTCGTTGTCGTCCCTTGGTGAAGAAGAAGATGCATCGCTGTCGTAGTAGATGATCTTCTTGATGCGTCTCTTCTTCTTCCCATCCCTTTTTTGTGACTTGAGCCTGAGTCAGTGGGCTTGTCGTCTCTTGGCTCGTTGAAGAGGGACTCCTTCTCTTTGTCGTTGACCACCATCCTCTTTCCCTTAAGATCCATCTCTTCGGGCGGTTAGTCCCTTAGATGAAGAGTACGACTCTGATACCAATTGAGAGCACCTAGAGGGGGTGAATAGGTGATCCTATAAAATCAAACACTAAATAGCCACAAACTTGATTATTAAAGTGTTCGTGCGACTAAGTAGCTATGAAGTGAGTTCTTGTGAACAAAAACAATCATAGAAAAGGAACATAAGAGACACGCGATTTTTATCTCGTGGTTCGGCCAAGTAACACTTGCCTACTTCCATGTTGTGGCGTCCCAATGGACGAGGGTTGCACTCAACCCCTTTCAAGTGATCCAATGATCAACTTGAATACCACGGTCTTTTCCTTTTAGAGTATCCTTCCCGTTTGCGAGGAATCTCCACAAGTTGGAGCCTCTCGCCCTTACAATATTGATCACAAAAAAAGCACAGAGTAAGGATGGAAGAGCAACACACGCAAGACTCAAATCTGTAGCACAACCACACACACAAGTGAAGAAGTGAGCACACAAACACAGCGCAAGGAGTTTACAACTCGAACAGTGCTCAAATCTCAAGAACGATGATCCAATTGCGTGAATGCATAGTCTAGGTGTCTTAGGATGTTTCTTGTAAGCTTGGTGTATTGCTCCATGCGCCTAGGGGTCCCTTTTATAGCCCCAAGGCAGCTAGAAGCCGTTGGGGATCAACATGGAAGGCTATTGTTGCCTTCTGCCGAGTGGTGCACCGGACAGTCCGGTGCACCACCGAACAGCCACTATAGCAGTCCGGTGCACGATCCCCTTCCATATCGGGCGCAGCCGACCGTTGCTCCTCAGGGTCGGTTAGTCCGGTGTGCCCAGCCGACCATTGGAGCGGGCCACATGTTGCGCGTTGATCGCGCGGACGAGGTTTGCCACAGGCGCCGTTGGCTCACCGGACGGTCCGGTGATTTATAGCCACGTCACTCCCGAGAGCAGCTAGATCACCGTCGGCTCGCCTGGGGCACCAGATAGTCCGATGTGCCAGGCTCGAGCTAGTATTTGGTTGTACACATCCAAGACTTTGCCAATGCTTTTCTTCTTTTCTTGGCACTATTTCTAGCACTTAGACAAATACATTAGTATTCAAAAACAATATACTAAGTCTAGAAACATACCTTGTACTTCGATTTGCGCTTCTTGCTCATTTAGCACATAAGGACTCAATTAATATGTGTTGGGCATCTAATCAGCAAAATACTTATAGAAATGGCCCAAGGGCACATTTCCCTTTCAATCTCCCCCTTTTTGGTGATTTATGCCAACACATTAAAAAGCAACAAAAGAAGTGCAACATCAATGCAATTGAAGACCAAATTGTTTTTGCTTATGTTTTGGCATATTTGGATCACTCTTTGCCACCACTTGGTTTGTTTTTGCAAATCAAATTCTTTTTCCTATCTCTAAGTCAAACACACTTGTTTGGGCAAATAGAGAGATATTCAAGAGTAAAATTGATCAAGTGCCAAAAACTCCCCCTTTTCCCATATCAAAATTATCCCCCATAAGAGACCAAATTTTGCAATAATAAGAGTATTTTGGACAAATCACAAATTTCTAACTCTACTATTTTCAAAATCCACAAGCGCACAAATTCTAACTCTACTATTTTCAAAATCCACAAGTTGTTGGCTGATCCATTTGCTTTGGCCTTAATTTCTCCCCCTTTGGCATTAAGCACCAAAACGGGATCATTTTTGGCCCTTTTAACCCCATTGCCTCACCAAAAATGTCAATTAAGAGCAAAAGGCAATGAGAGCACAAGTATGAACTTGGAATTAAATACACTAATACCGGAGTGCAGTGGAAGTCTTTGCATCGTCCAAGTTAGCCACATACCCATCAAGGAACATTAACATCTTGATCCATTGTAGTACTTCCTTCCACTGGGCCCTGCCTTGGACAAAATCGGCCTTAGGCCTTCTCCATGTCTTTCCACCATTAGACGACTTCATCTCTTGGTTTGGTGTCACACTCGGATTTAAGGGGCAAACCCAGGTGCGTCTCAAATGTGTGCTAGGATCAAGTCTCACACATATGATGACTAATGGTACAAAAATGTCACATCTTTACTATATAATAGGAGTTCTGTGTAAAATAGCTAAATAATTACATCATATGAAGACAATGATCCTCTGCAACCATAGTTGACTAGGAAACGACGACCTAGACCTCTTACGAACTCATCATGACATCCTTCATGCTCCTTATCTTGTGGTACCTGTCCTTGACCTGGGGGATGTGAGTACAAGGGTGAGCTCACATATATTCATTGCTCAACAAGTTGTGGGGAATAATGTGCATCAGCTCACTTACGGTGAGGGCTCATGTGAAGTGTAGGGCTTACCAAAGAAGATGGTTAAAGTTGAGCATTGCTTTTAAAGTTGGTCAAAATTTTATTAGCAGTTACTGAGTATAAGTAGATATGATCCCAAATAAATGAGAGATCATCATTAATAATAAACCCACAATCCAATGCAAATGAAAAATTAAGTTTAATTCCATAAGTTAATTATGTGAGGATTCGAGCTGCTCAAGACCGTGAGCACGGCTGATATACCGGTTTTACAATCTGCAGAGGTTGCATATTTTTACCCATAAATCGTGTTTCCCATTTTCCAAGGGATAATGACTTCCCATTCATCTATGCCGAGGATACGAGGCAGGGTAGCACTACGAGGCCTTTACAAAGTTCCACAATCTTTAGAAAACCTACTACAATTTCTTGTATTTGAGAAAAACCTACTATGACAAGGGTTAAGGTGATAACGGGCAATCACACAACAAAGGATGTATTTGAGGAAAATCTTGCAAGGTGTCAAAGAAGGGAAAGCAGTCAATGATGAAGTAGGTGAGGCATTATCTCCGAACAGGGATGGAAAGGAGGAGGCTTCAAAGGGTAGGTTCAAGGTAAGCAAGAAGTCTAGGGCATAGATATCATGAGGGTTTTGAAGGTAATAACGGACAAGGATGTAAGAGAGGAGATAAATAGGCATAATAAAAAGATATAAGTACCATAAAGGATGGAGTTAAGACAGGACTTGCAAATGGAAAAGGAGAGGGTACATCCAAGGGCTAGATAGGTAAATTGCCACTCTCAAATTGAGGTGGAAGAGAGGTGATTTTTTAAGAACCGGAATAAAGATGAGTGTCAATGCAAGATGGATGGATGACAAGGTGATGGTGATAGCAAATAAAAACACATCAAAAGATGGAATTAAGACAAAACTTGTAAGGTGACAAGGAGTAAAAAGAAATCAAGGGAGAGGTAGGTAACTCACAGCTCTCAAATTGGGTCGAAAGAAAAGGGGAGGCTTTTAAAGGATAAGTTCAAGGCAAGAATTTAGGTAGAAGACAAAAATATCGCAAGGGTCAAAGGCGATAACAAACAAGGGTATAAGAGAAAAGATAAAGGCATAGAAGAGTCAGTGGAATAATTACAATAAAGAATGGAGGTATGTCAAGGCTTACACGCGGGAGAGAAGAGGATGTTGCCAAGGATAAGATGAGTAAAACACCGTTCTCAAATTGGGACAGGAGATTGGAGATTTTAGATAACAGAAATAATGTCATCACCAAGGTATGGTCGAGAGATGGGAAAGGTCAAGGCAACGCTAAACAGAGGCACAACAAAGGATGGAGTTGAAGACTCACAAGCGATGAGGAAGAGGATACGACCAAGGGAAAGGTAGGCAAAGTACAACGCTCAGATTGAGATGGAAAAGAGGAGATTTTAAAGGGCCAATATAAGATAAACATCAATGTAAGATATAGGGGTGATAAGGATAAAGGTGATAATGATGAAAAGCATAATCAATGGACAGAGTTAAGGCAAGACTCGCAAAGTGACGAAGTGGGGAAAACAATCAAGGACAAGATAAGTTTGGTTCCATCAGGATGATCGAAGTAAAGAAGTTCATTACCGAGGGATGTTATAAGGAACAACGAGATTAGCAGGAATGTGTGAAATAAAATGACCGCTCACGGTTCATTGAGAAACAAGGGTGGTCAAGGGCATGTTAACTGAAATGTCTCAAACAGATATTGGGATATAAAGGTAAGCATATATAAAAATAAGAGTATGCAAGATTTCAATGGTACGAGCATACCAAGACCAATAGAGTACAAATTGCCAAAAAGATAGCGACTTAACAATAGAATAAGGGAGGGTCTCAAAAGACAGTAAGATCATGGACATATAAACTGAAATGTTTAAATAGGCAGCAGAGTTTTTATTAGAGGTAGGTATTGAAACAAGAGTATTAAAGAATCTAGGGATACGAGCATGTCAATACCAAGGGAATAAAGATTGCCAAATGGTAGCAATTTAATGATGGAAGAGGAATAAATCTCAAAAGCCAAGAAGGTTATGGTCAGGGGCATCTATAAGGATGTCGCAAGCACAAGAGCGAGATCAGATCTAGTAGATTGAGAAATGTATAGACCATACTGGAATAAAATACTTTTGGCAAGGGGGCATATAGGAGCACAACATAGAATTAGTCAAGGTGACTAATATTTTGAAACAACATCAAGGATGGGGTGAAGTAAAAGTCAATAAGTCCTTAAAACGGCCAATGCTACTCTAGGTCAGCAGTCCTACAGTCAGCACAACTTTGATACCACTTATGTCACACCCGGTTTTGAAGGTAAACGGAATGCGAACCATGTACGTGCCAGGATCAGAAATTCACGTACACAGCGATTACATAAATGACTCATCATAGCACAATGCTTCGAATTACAATAAAGAGTAAATAATGATATTACAGACTAGAGCCATTTACATAATATAAATCAAAGTACACAGAATCGAAACGTAGCCAACATAAACAAACCCACCACAGGCAACTGACTGGGGGAGGTCGCTAGCCTAATCCTCGAACTCGTCGACATCCTGGAACTCCTGGAGATCCGCCTCGACACCTTCTTCTTTACCTGAGCATAGATTGCACCAAAGGCAACCTGGTGTTTTGTGAAAGCAAGGGTGAGTACACATCAACGTACTCAGCAAATGTCCCGTTTGGCTGAGGTGGACTAGCTTTATGTGGGGTCAAGGTCAAGCAGTTGCTTTTAGTTGATCAGGTAATTATTACTAGTAGAGAGACAGTTTTTAACATTAACCCAAGTTGTTAACCCAAAGTACTCTTTCCAAATGGAAAGAATACCAGAAACTGTAACCATAATCATAATCAAAACCATCATCCTCATTATCACCTGTAAACAAAGTATCTCTGATCAATGTGTCTCTAATCAATGCAGCTCCCTTGGCCGCTCATAACAGCGAGCATGGCTGATATATTAGTTTCATAATATTCTGCAGAGGTTGCGCACTTTACCCACAAGTCGTGATTCCCTCTCTAGCCCGGGCTTGCAAGACCCTTATTCACTCCCAAGGTGAATGGTCAGGGATTCACTATGAAGCCTTTACCAAGATTCACTTAGGCTGTAGCCGCCCGTTAGGTTTCCTAAATGCACTGCACTCCTCCCCAAGGGGCGAACCAACCTTGGCAGAGCGAGCCGCATACACTGAGCCCATTAACGGCACGACGGCGAAGCGAACTACACTCCAGTTTAGAGATGGCAATGGGTACCCGCTACCCGAAACCCGGTGGGTTTTTGCTCTATTAGGGTATGGGTTTGGGTCAATTTCTGTACCCATGGGTTTGTTAATGGGTTCAAATAGAAACCCAACGGGTACATGGGCATGGGTTTGTTCTTCCACTACCCATACCCGCAAACCCATGGGTTTTTAAAACCCGCCTTAAAATCAACATTCCTTATAAATATGTCTCATAATATTATTAATTGAATATGTTCTAATTGAAATAAACTTCATGTAACAAATTTTAAGCTAAAATTAGTTAACACTTGTTCCTTTTATGCTAGCTTATTAATGTACTGATTGTCATTTACATGATGAATTATTTTTATGTTGATGTTAGTGGGTATAGAAAACCCGTTGGGTACCCGAAACCCACATGGGTATGGGTTTGGGCAAAATTTTATACCCGTCATGGGTATGGGTTTTTAGCGGGCGTATTTTTTCTTCGCGGGTATGGGTTTGGGCAAGTAATACCCAGCGGGTTTTTACCCATTGCCATCTCTACTCCAGTTCCTCTAATTATTCAGCTAAGGGCGTCCCATTCCACCCTCATGGTTGCACTGTTTTCCTGGGCGGTCATCCAACGAACCAGTCCTTACGGAGAGGCACTCGAGAAACAGCTCGAGTCCCCTTAAATGCCACAAGTATATTATCATATCTAGAATAAAACCATAGTATCGTCATTGTATCTCATCATGTTCATTGATTAAAGTAAAGCGCTAGCATGAAGCTAACCATAGTAACCCAAAAGGTAATCAAGGACAAGGTAAGTAGAAAGCTAGTCAATCCTTAGGTTGTTCATAGTATGCGGGACAATGAATTATAAAGTAAATGGGACATAATGGGTCAGAGGACACTTGCCTTCACCAAACAGATGCTCAGGGTCTTCGATCTCGTAGAACTCAAAGAGCTTACTCACTTGGACGCCGAAGCCTGACTGTCGATTCCTCGAAGCTCGAAAACGGATCGCATTCTATTCGCGACATGCAGCGAATACGAACAGGCACAAGCAAACAAACATATACAAGTATAAGAACATCACACCATACAAAGGAAAACAATATAAGAACGTGCAATACAAAATAAAGCTCGCTTCTATGGTCACGCGAGGAAAGAAACGCGGTCGTCGAAGCTACGATCTAGAAGTTATAACGTTTACGCTACGCAAGTAATAGTCAGGACATTTAATTCGACATTATAAAATATAAATTATAACTGCTATGTAGTTTGATTCAATCTGCTACAGTAATAGTTGTCAAATAAATAACTAATATAATTAGTACGAGAGATTCTAAGCGAGATAAGTTTACGATGCGCGAAACAGCACGCCAGCTTGCGAACGACATGCGCGACATAGCGCGCGGACGACGCACGAAACAACACGACAGTGTGCGAACGACGAGCGAACACGCATGCGAACAACACGCGCGACACGCGAACCAGACGCGCGGCAGAACGCGCGAAGGAAAGGCGACGACGCGCGAACAGTGCGCGAATGACACGTGAACACGCACGCGACAACGTGCGAGCAATATAAAATAGAGAGCGCTTCTACAATTACGCGGGGATAAGAAACGCGACGGTCGAGAGGTTAACATGTTTACACTAAGCAAGTATTAATTAGAATATTAGTTCGATATAATTATAATTACATAAGTTGACGTTATCATATCAAATATAAATTGAAACTAGTACTTAGATTTGACTAAATTACTATTTTAATAGTGAACGATTGAACCAATAATTAATTAACTGACCCGAGTGATCATAAGTGAATGATTTAATATCGTACGCGAACAACGCGCGACAACGCGTGCGAACAGCACGCGTGACGCTTGCGAACGACGCGCGTGAAACAGCACGAACAACGTGACGACGACGAGCGCCACACGTGTGAACAACGCGACATACAAGTACTGCTAAATTATGTCGTTCTTATATTAGCCAAATATTAAATATAACATTTAAGTCATCATAATCACGCTAATAGGTATCTACAAACGCATAATTAAAATCATTAATTAGATTCGATTGAATTGTTATTTTAATAATACACGACTAAACAAGTAATCAATTATTTAACGCGAACGATATAGCGAAATGATTTTATTAAAGCGCGTAAATCGTAACTCGCACGAACGACGACACGTGCCCAGCACGCATGAGCGTTGTGTGGATGGGACACGTGATACACGAAGAACAGAGCACGCGACACACGTGGAACAATTTAATAACGCGTGTCACAACGTTGTGCGGATGCATGCAGGGGTAGACAGGGGTAGACATCTCACCTCTGCGACAACTACCATAAGGTGAACGTGCCGTGGCTCCCTCCTCGATGGTGAGAGGGTGAAGGCGTCGACGAGCTTGATGATGGCGAAGGTGCTGTGCAGGTTCACGACGTCTCTCCTCCTGATGACGTCGGTCGTGCATGGTGGGGCATGGACGCAGAACACGACGAACTGCTGGCGAAGACTTTGGCGCGATGAACGATGATGGCGATGCTCGACGACGGTGATCCGGCCACGGTGGCCACGGCCGGCTGGGCCGCGGGACGCACGGGGCGGCCGCACACCGTGTCCTGCCCCGAGACGCCGGGCTCGGCTGGAGAAGGGGAATAATGAGCTCAGGCGGGCTGCGCATCGCGCCAGACCGTGATTTGCAGAGGACCCCTGTCGCTGAAGAGCGCGAGCGAGGCTAGGGAGCTGGGCCGGGACGCGGGAGGGGGGCGCGGGGGTGAGGTAGGCCGCGAGGCCGAGAGGGGAGGCCAGGGCGCACGGGTCGGGGTGGCCGAGCGGCCTAGGAGGGGGTGCGGCCAGCTAGGGGAGGCTAGGCTGGGCTTTTTCCATTTCTCTTTTTTTATCTTTTTTCTTTCTATTTCGAATTTAGCTCTATCTTTTAAATTAAAAAAAAATAGCATGCTACGTGAGTTTAAATAGAGGCACATCAACTTAAAACATCATACAATTTTAGGTGCTTCAACATGTTATGCAATCATAATAATCCCCCTAGGGTTTGAACATACTACGTTTAATACTTATATAGTACAAAATAACTCCTCAATATTTAGAAAAAGAGAAGTAAATCAAAGAAAGGAGAGGGTAACACCCGAATTTGGTGGATATTAGAAAAGAAATTTTATACCTCAAATTCAGGGTGTTACACTTTTATAAAGATTCAGATATGCTTGCAATGTTCTTTATACTATGGTGGACGACGAGTTGAATTACTAAAACCGCAGGGGTTCATATGAAAAGGCTACGACCGAAGGGGTATCTTGAAGCTTGGGCCCTCCGATCTAAAACAAGCGATGCAGATTAGGTTGCGGATGGAACGAAACGGTACGTGTGTGAGGCCGTCAAATTCAAGATCGATGGCCAATATTTTAAATATTGGATAACAGCCTGGATCCAATCGCTGTTAGACCAACGGTCCGGATCACACCGCTGAACCGGCATAACCCATTCTAATCCAGACCACACGCTCGAGATCCAGCGGCCATAGTGCTTTCTCCTACCCACGTCGGCACCAAACAGTGGTGCCGCCAAGCCCCCCACTGTGGAGGTTCACCGGTGGAACCTTGATTCGACGTTCTAGTGAGGAAGCCAAAGAAGCTCTCATCTCGTGGAGGAGCAAGAGGATATGGAAGAAAAAATCACCACATCTAATAGCACAATGATAAGGATTACATTGGGTCATACCTGTTCTTGGATGGTCGCGCGCTTGGACGGTGCTGGTGCCGATGCTGGTTGGAGCACCTGGCCGACCGCTCACCTGGAAGGCTGCTCACATGGATGGCCACTCGCCTGCTTCTAGCTACCCTTGCGACCGGATGGTCGCTTGCCTCCACCGCCAATATAAGGATGAGAGGGGGTAGGGTAAGGATGGGAGGCAAAGCGATTTTTTCAGCACCTCAATAGAGGCGGGGTGACTTCATCCATTCATTTTTTAGGACGGCGCCGCCACCGAAAAATGGTCTGAGATTCATCTCGCCTCTGCGTGACCCTCATCCAAACATCATAAAAAATGTGTCTGCCCCCTTCCATCCCTCCTTATACATCCAACTAAACACACCCTAAGTGCTGCTTCTTGGAATGAGGCGTGATCACTCTTGATCATGAACATTATGCAAACTATGTACATGTACCATTACTTTTACATGTACTGTTATTATATTTCAGCATATAACTTTAGCATATTAATTTACATGTACCATCACTTTTTTGTTACTATATTTCAGCATATTTCTTTTACATTACTTGCTAATTAGTGTCCAGATGGTAAAATGTTATTTTTATGGACCAAAATTTGAGTCGTAGAATATTTTTTAGATGGTTGTAGCATTTTTGTATTATATGGCGAAGATACGGACAAGCCTATAGTTATCTATACAATCAATCACGTAACTGACAATGCTGGTCGTTCTAAGGAATAATCACCTAGTTGGCTAAAGTTTTGACATGTTCTTTCTTGCTAAAATCCAGTGCTGAGGAATCATCACCAAGTTGTTACCTTTACATGCAGGATCACAAAAGTGATGCTGAGTTTTTAAACAAGCCTCTAGAGAACGATAAGGAAATGTTCACTGTCTTTGGAAACAATATGGCTACAGAAAAGTATGCAAAAGGATCAAGTGAATCTCTAGGGACTGAAGATGGAAACAGTATGGCTGAAATAGAGATTGATGAGGGAGATGGTAATGTTGTTCCTAGTCCAATAGATGATACTAGAACAGGTGGCACCCTTATGGGCGCCCTATCAAGAAAACGCACCAAAAAAATCAAGCACTACACAATTAGCTTCAAATTAAATCCGCGCTGGTGTTCTTTGTGCCTTTCACCAGAATAAAAGTTGAAAATACATGAATCGGTCATAACTGATGAGTGTACGAAATATAGTACATATTATGGTGATCAAAGACACACTATGTAATACATCATATACAAACAACATCATATATAAGCGCAGTTTAGGAACACAAACACGGTGTAGGAACACAAACATATTGTAGGATACAATACGACAATATAATACATATGGCGCGGACGCAGGTTCCACAACTGTCTCTAAAAGACAGTGTACATGCAGTTGCGAAACAATACATAACTCTAACAGTTTGCAGCTCCATAGACTATACATGTACGGTGCAACAAGCAGATGATCATTGTACACAAAAGCGTGTTGTAAGCATTGGTTTGTTGCGCAGTTCTTAAAAGGTCTTTGGCACAAGCACATCAAGCTGCTTAGGCTTAAACATGAAGGGAGCGAAGCACGTTCATGTCAACAAGCATAGAAATCCAGCGTGGCCTGTGCATAGCATCGATGGCGAACACTGATCTAGTAGTAACCTGAAACACAGTTGTGAGAAACATTTAGAACAGTTTTTTTTTGGACTAAACCATTAATACAAACAAATCGTAGCGATATATCAACGACAAGGCAAGATGAATTGAGAATGAGCATGGCTGACACCATTTTTTTTGCACAGCACAACAATTCAGCATGATGAAATCATTCTGGATGCTGGTAATCAGAGGCTAACGCACATGCTTTAGGCCAAGTTCCATATGACAGTAGAAAAAGAGCCTAACACACATACTGTTGTACTGCCAATTTACCATTTTGTAGAAATGTCTAACACCTATTACATGTAAAAAAATGTGCACACAAAATTGATTCATCATGTAAAGTCTAAGCTGTGGAACTACGACTGTGTGGTGCCTAAAATGTGCAGATCTATACGGAGTATGTAGCATAAGATCAAACCAGCATACCTTGTTAAGTTTGCTCTGGGCCAATCTGTATCGAGCGTGTGGACATGAACATGTATCATATATCCTTCCGAAAGCAGATGTACATAGCAGCTTGGATACAAAAGTAGTAGACAACGATCATCCAAAAGAGCGAACAGCTGCAACTGTGAGCCCAAAAGACCTGTGGCCCTCTGTGACTAAGCATCTTTGGTAGAGCTGAAAAGGGGACAGAGTTACAATTAGATAGTCTAGGACATATCAGTCTAGGTCAGGAATCGAAACCAAAATATTTTCTTGCCTAGGTGTTCATGGACAACCTAGAGGTACAAGGGAAAAGGTACCTAGGGGCAGCAGCGCTATCCGCAGCATCCTTGGAGCCAGCGATTCCTCCATCTACGTCGGTGAACAACCTCTTTGTAACTGTCTTTGTAGGCGAAGACCTTGTCCTAGCACGAAAAGCTTGGTTAGCAACAATTTCAAAAGGTAATGTTCAATTTTTTCTTGTATCCAAAGTACTAATCTGATAGATGAGGCTTTGTTTTAGAACCAGCAGCAACAGAATTGATGGCGACATTGATACACACCTTGCATATGCACGATGTTCGAACAAGCATTAAAGGTAGAGAAAACAATTTCGTGGACAGAAAACAAACTTGTTTAAAAAGTCATAAGTTTTACATCTAGTGTGGGGGGGTAACTACAAAAATCGATGGTCGCCTATCATTCAGCCTTTTGCCCTGCCCTATGCCTTCATTGCAAAGGAAATGCATGTGGGACATTTAAGGTCTACAATTACTGAAGATACATTAGCACGCATGTTTGAGTTCTCGAATGTCGTTGTTCTGCGAAGAAACCATGTGGGAGATTGGGGTACACAGGTAACAAATCTTGTATTGTGATCTAAACTGTGCATTCTGTTTTCTTACCTGATACCCAGATTCTGTTTGCACTTGGTAATGAGATCTATTTAATTTTCTATAGAAGCATCACCAAGCTTGCCTTAATATTATGACTACCTTTTTTATATGTGTAGTAATGTCCATGTAATTTCTTTATCTAAGCTTACCTATGAGTACATTTTCATTTTGTAAGAAGTAAAATCATGCATAAATTAAAAGATATTGTATGTGGCTGGGCTGTGTGAGAAGTCTGTGCCCTGGTTTTCTGTATGTGGCGTAAAAGATTGAGACTGTTTACTGCTGCACATGCAGCATGCTAGCTGATGTCTGCTAATAGAATATCTTTTTGAGAAATTTCCAAATTGGCAGGAGATAGGTTGCCAGGCCATTGGGGACCTTCAGGTAACACATTGAATGCAATGATGCAACTATTTGGCTCTTGGCTCTCTGCATACAAAACATGCAAACATGAAAGCTAAATATGATGCCGAGTTGACCATTAAGTTTTGTTGTCATATACTAAAAATATTCAGGATAAAATGATGAAAGTATTTCTATGAAATATTTACTCAAACCACATATCCCAACACTCACAAATATATCTTTGGTCAAAATTAACAGTCTCTGACTGGATGAACACCAAGAGCTGACCAAATGCCAACTCCAATGGTACACCAAAATAATCAGAGGGGGGCGCAGCAAATTTTCTCGAATATAAATTGCAGTCAGAAAACAAAGTTCAGAAAAGAAATTAGATTGCAGTCACTCCAAGAATCGAGAGCTCGGGCCTAGATGGCCATCCTGTCTACAAACTACAGCAGACAGCTAGACACCAGTCCTCTCGACATACTTATGGTTGAGGAAAAAAGAATTTCCTGGAGCTTGAAGCTACAGAAGTACATAAAAATGCAGACCACACAACAGAGCACTTAAGAAAGGTATACCTGCCAACGACAAGAACAAGATGGAAGCACAAATATAATTTAGAAACATGTCTTGCCCAATATTCTGACTTTCTTCTAAGAAACATAGTAAAGGTATGAGACATTCCATACTCTAATTAGCCTCACGTAGGACTAACTGTATTGTTCCTACTATCGGGACTAACATTGGGTATTTTAGTGATTTTCAAACAAAAATGTGTCGCGTGTGCTAAGGACCTCAACAACCAACTAACTTCACATCTACTGCTAATGCTCATTTACGGACTATTTTCCCCTCCTCCAAACTTTAGAGCTCTAAAAGCTTTAGAGCACTTTAGCACACTTGTTTAAAGCTTTGTCTGTAAAGTTTAGAGCTATAAAGCTTAGAGGAGAAAATCCAAACAGGGCCTTACATATTGAGAGGTTAATTCTGCCCATGGGCATTCTCAAAACCAACAATTAATGTCCAGTTTCATTTACAAAATATCAAGGCAGGAGCACATATAATTTATACAAGGATTCAGCTGGCTATAATATAGCAACAGAAACTAAAATAGCACAATGATCTTGATGTCAGTAGAGTAAAATCGTGATGGCATACAAAATTGTATTTCTATGAAGGCTGTTATTAGATTTTTCTTTTCAACACTCTGTCATTAGACTACGTGTGCTGAACTGCTGATAGAGCATGAATAGGAAAAATATTTAATACAAACTCAAAAAATGGCAGAGATAGTCCATTCAAAGAAGAAAAAAGCTCAAACATTTTGTTATCAGATACAGTGTGCTGATATAGCATGAACAGAAGGAATATTTAACCCAAACTCCAGAAGAAGGCAACCATTCCATTCAAAGAAAAAAGTTACTACTCAATACATCAGTCGTCAATAGCATACCATAATCTGCTTGGAAGCTAAGACCAAGGGTTTGGTTATTATTACATTTTCTAGGTCTGTACAACCCTGAGACATGTGAGTATGTGACATTGGATGACTGAATTGCTACTTAGAGAATTTGGAATGCAGAGATGAATTTAAAGTCAGGGCCACTCTTATCAGCAAGTTTCACTGTCCTTTTACAACGAAGAAAGTTCTAATCGCTGGGTTCATTAGGTGATTAGGTCCAGTGAATCTAGAGTTGGAGAAGCTACTCACTGTTTTCAACAAAGTGAGATTTATTTCCTTTTTGGTCAGCATGTTGTTCATGAATCCATATGGGCCAACAGATCTGAAAACCATCGAGTATTGATGCCTAATTCATTCCATATTGTGCATGACCACAAAAATGAACCTGGCAATGAATTTGAATACCTTTTACTCATCATTATTTCTTTTTGACAACAGTAATGGAATGTTTCTCCATCGCACTGGAATGGCGAACCAAGTATAACTGAAAGGTATTCAAAATAGGTTGGCTGTTTAGACACCTGGGAGATGTAATGGTTTAGTGCTGCCTGAGATCCATATATGTGTCTATACACCAGACTACAGGTAAGCGATGGTACTGGAAGAGCGGCGGGATACAGTATGAACCCTAATCATATATACCAGACTGTCTGAAGTATATAAAGAAGACGTTATTATGAACACTCAAGAAAATCATCATGATACATGTATCATCATATAGAGCGGCAAGCTTTTTGTCCAGCCTTCAGTCGAGAGGACTAAGTTGGACCAAATGTTAGTTTAAGAGGTTACCCGTGGACAAATAGTATGAAACTTGGATGGAGCAATTTGGACTCTTTTTTTCTTCTTCTAAATATTAATTTTAAAATGTATTATTTATGTAACGATTCAGTGTATAATTAATCACAAGGACCAAAAAAGAATAAACCAGGTCCTACAAAAATAAAAATAAACAACGAAAATTTCGGAGGGGAGGAAGTAAACACAACCACATGCACAGAAGGGGGAAAGGCGACAACTACGGGGAGTCTGCAACAGGTAAGTGAAGGCACTGCAGATCTGCACAAAAAGTATAGCAATGGTAACCTGGGTTTACGAAGCCGCTGACAATGCGCAGGTCGCGGTGGGCACCAGCAGCACATCAAATGGTCCCATGGAGACGGTGGGTGGCAAAACCGAAGTGATGAGCAGCGAGGAAGACGAAGTCGACAAACTCTCAGTCCAGGGCTAAATAAGACGGCCAGGAGCCAGGGAGAGGCGAAGGAAATATTAAACTGATGAAAGTACTCATCGTCGTACCGCACAGAGCGTCGCCCTGTTTTGGCCATGCCTGGAACTGCTGACGCGATGGAGACGAACGACAGCGTGTGGACGACGGCTACGCGCCCATCCGCTCCTCTCCCTGCAGCGGCTGCACGTGGACCCGCGCGATGGCAGGGACCACCCAGTAGTGTCATCCAACCCGTACGCGACGACGACTGCGCACGGGGACGACACCAGGCCAACACCGGTGTCAATCGACAGTAGCAAGAACCGAACGGCATCATGAACGTGCCTGGCGTGACAGCGGAGGTGAGGCCCATTTGATGCAGGGAGTCCGCCGTGTTCACCGGAGAATAGGAGCAGCGCCACGCGGCAGACGCGCCATCAGATCCACGAGCACTGATTTGGTCTGGTTCGTCGGGTCGCTCATCTCGGCTGCGCGGTCAGATCCAAGAAGCCGCCATCAGATCCACGAAATCGTAGCCCTTTGAGTTTGGTTTGGTTCCTCTCGGCTGCGTGGTGAGATCCACGAAGCCGCCATCAGATCCACGAAGCCGGGTCCTTGCCCAGCCCAAGCGGGTCGAAACCGAAGTCACCTGGGAGCCTGCAAGTAGCGGCCGCTTCGTCGTGGTCAGCTTCGAGCTCCATTAGTTATAGTGAACATAGACAGACAGCGAAAGACTCACGAGCCGTCGAGCCAGGGCGGGTTGACGATCTCGGCGTAGCCCTTTGAGCGGCCGGTCTCGCGACTGGTGATGACGACGGCCTCGAGTATGTCGCCGTAGGCCTCGAAGTGGTGGCGCAGCCCCTCGGACGGCGTCTCCCACACCAGCCCGCCCACGAACACCTTGGTCAGCATCGTGTCGCCAAACCACGACCGGTGGTGGTGGTACGGCCCGCCGGAGCCAGAGGACGACGCGAAGTCGCCATCCGCCGCACGCAAGGACCGTATGTGCTGCCTCTTGGTCACTTGGTGTACGCGTATGTGCTGCCTCTTGGTCAGTTGGTGTACGCTGGGACTGATGGAATGCGACGCGAGCGGAACAGAATATTTGGTGTACGCTGGGACCCACGGAAGACGACGCGTCGCGCAGTGGATCGGACGACGCGTCGCGCAGTGGATCGACGTGAACCCGCCGAATGCGGAGAGGCGCCGAAAAGGCTTGACGTTTTAATAACTTAGATTGGGACTTCGTCCTCAGCTCCTAGACCTAGGAAGAAGGCAAAGGTTACTGGTAATGAAGAGGTAGGGCTGATTAGAACAATCAAAGATGGTGCTGAACAGCTTGCAATAGCTATTGAGAAGGCTAGTTCAGATGACCTACCACCTGACTTGCTTCAAACATTGCAAAGTATTCTAGGTTTTGATGACACACACAAGGCCTTTTACTTTGCATATCTAGTGAAAATCCTAGATTGGCAAGGAAGTTCCCTACTCTCCCATTGACATATCGGATAAGTTTGCTTGATCGGTTTGTTAGTGAGACCTTTCCTTATATTATGAAGGAATTAAGACTATGCTGGAGGTTAAGTGGAAATTTGGACTATGATGCTCTTTTGTTATGTAACCCATGACCAATACTTTGTTTTGAAGTACTGGTTTGAAATATTGTGTTTGCTATGTTGAAATACTGGGTTTGTTATGACCAACACGAATACTCATTTGTTTGTTTTGAAATACTGGGTTTGAGATTCTTTGTAACGGTGTATCCATGAGATATATCCTTTTACCTTAACAAGGGGCTATGTTTCTTGAGATGTGCTTGCTTTCTTTGCTTTGTCACTGTCCCTTGTTAAGGTAAAAGGGATATATCTCATTGACAAAGCTGCATTATTCATATATAGTTTTTTGTTTGTGAATGGTTGTAATACCATTATTCACAAACTGAACAGATGCACTTTTTCTTTTCCCTTATTGAGTCCAGGAAAAGAAAAAAGAGACATGCCTGATTTTTTGTTCATGAATAATTCACAAACTAAAAAGGTGACAGCTGACCACCATTTACTGAACAAACAACACCACTCGTGAAGCTGAAAGGGTTCATTCACAAACTGGGTTGGTTCCATCAACCAGTGACAACACCACCATCCAAACAAAAACTAGGTTGGTTCCATCCAAGTTTATCCCTTCTACCAGACAAAAAATGGTGACTCCTAGGGATGACCTTGCCCCTAAATTAGGGATGATGATGACCCTACCTCATCCTACTTTGACCTCAAGCCAAACACGCCCATAGTTTACCGAGAAGTGATGCGGGCCATCGATGCGGAACCCCAACAGATTTCTTAGTGGCTGATCGACACAAACTTGTACATAGCTTACGTGTAAAATAAAAAGGGTTATACAGGCAACACATTTTTTCTCATAGCTATTCCACTATATGTATACTTCCTCATCAAAAAGTTTTTCGTATCCTGTGCACATTCAGCTTGCGACCTACTAGCATGCAACCCCTATACGTCCCTCGTTTGCAAGGGAAAGCCGCTATGACTACATACTACAATACATCTTTCCATACAATTTCCGTGCTAGATGCCTACTCTATCATATTAGACTACATTTACCTAGCATGTTTCTTCTATCCTACATAGTTGTTTTTGGGTAAACATACTATCCTTATGAGCATCGGGTGTAATGTTTGTTGTTTTATGTTGATTGCTTATTTGGGTAGAAATTACTAACCTATGCTTCATTCCTGCAGATGGGGGATATACTAATACCTAGCCTTATGGTTGGGGACTGCTCTCACACCTTGTGTGTGCGTGTCTCTAGGCTTTGGGAATTCCTTGATCCTCATATGGCAGTAGGCTCCTACATACTGATCTTGTTTTGCTCGATGAGGAGGTAAAGGCAACCCTAGAATTGTCTAATACTTGCACATGTATAGTAACCATCGACCCATACAACAAGGTATATAGTGCTCCACGCGGTTGTTGCATGTTGTTTTAAACGTTAGCTCCAGATTGATGAGGGAGGGGTATACATCTTGAAGTATTTCCTGGTCAAGAAAGCTAACAGATTCTACAAACCAGTTGCAAACTGGTACATGGTCAGCTTTACCAAGTGGACTACATTGGAGGTTGTCCTCCAAATCCCCCTGCTTTTCCAGTCTACACATACAACCTTACTCCCATAGACTAGCTCCAATCGCGCGTGGACTACAAGGAATATTTTCACTGGTAAACTTCTAAGCATAGTGTTCTAATGCCGCAAGTAGCATGCAAGCAGTGCTAATGCCCTCGCCATCTCTATGGTAGATGTGCTCGGTGTTGTCAGTGTGGTCTCCCATGTATCATTAGTACGCACAAGGGGGCGACAGGTTGAAGTCATGAAGAGAACAATCACTATGCCAATGCAAGGTATCCTGTTTCATAATTGCCATGTTATACATTCCTTTTGGGTTCCACATACATGTATGTAGTCCCATTTTATTTGCCGTAACATAGAAACGCCCGTGTGAACACTCTACAACTTGAACCATAGATTACCGTCTATGTGAGGGCTATCGCTTTTAATTCACCACACTAGCAAAGTTGTTTAGGCTCTACTTGTCCACTTGTTGAGCTTTCCCAGCTTGTTTGACCCATCTGTTTGTTTTGTTACTTCACCAAAGATGCAGTTTATTTCGCTACATCAATTGTTCTTGAACTATTTGTTAGGTGGGAATTCATATAATATGCGCTAAAACATGGGTGTCTATTTTCTTTGCATCTATGCATAGTTAATGCCTTTTGTTTCTTTGTAGTGTCCACACCTAACAGAGATATACTGAACATTTTTGTAAACTCAATGTTTTTACATATGACAGGGACACTAGCCCCACTGTTGATGTCGTACTCTAGGGCGAGCGGGCCACCGCTTTCCCAGCTGAACAAGTGCACAGGAACAACGCCTCCTCGCCACAGATCATAATATTTGTTGGCACCTTCGTGAGGAGTTACGCTGGTGAGTCTACTACAACCCTTTAGTTGCACAACTAATGCATATGGACAGCTGAAAGGTTCCATTGTATTTTAGATAATGTGTCTTTATCAGGTGGATCTTCATGCAAGTGGTACCTAAATGCACCAGTCTAGGAAGCTAACGCTCTTAGAGCTAGGTAATTTACCCATCCTAAGTTTCATACATACAAGTTTTAGTCTTCTTTCTCACCAAATTTGATTACTACCATTCTGCCATTCGTAAACTAATATGAACAAATAGTGTTGGAACCAGCCACCACCCTGTCATTTGGGATCCGAGCAGCGCATCTGCTGAGACTTCAGCATTCGTGGTTGATGAACACAAAAAAATCAGTGATACCAAGTACCTCCATCCTTTTGAAAATAAGGTCGCACTACTCGACTAACCTTTTTAATACTAAGGTTTATCATACAGGTTCATAGTTGTTTACTTCAATTGCATTCTTTACTGAAGAGGGAATGGCTTATCATAGTAAAAGTGCTCAAGATTGATAGATCATGGTGGTACAACGCATGCAAGAAATGCCTTAAGACATCCAAACCACACGAAGACACATACAAGTGTTCCAATACTTCCTGTAACAGCATCGGATCGCATATCCCAACGTCAGTTCTTATTTGCCTCTCCCCATTTTTGTTAAGGTCCTACTCAGAACGTTCTATTTAGATCATGTTTGCGTATAGTGCTGACTTTCGCATGTCGACACAGTAGAAAATAAAGAACAAATGTGCCACTTGTGAATAGCTAGAAAATGCTAGTAGAAAGATTGGTAAAGCAAGATGTACAGAATGAAGGGCACGTAGTTCTTGTGTGACCAGAACTTAAATTATAAACTGAACTAAGAGTCTCACCTTCTATAGATTTCATGATTAGTGAAGTGATGTCTAGCAATCCAACTACTTTGTGCAGGCACATGATATGCCTCATCGCTGAAGACGACACTAACACCATAGAATTTGTCTTCTTTGGATGGGTGGCACAACGCATCGTTAAACCCTACACTACCTAGAATATTGTTCCCATATCACGGCGACAATTTTACATGTGTGCCATGGCGACAAACTTTACATAGGTCTCGCACATCACCTTCTAAGAGAAGGCTGCCAAGAAACTTTTTAGAGATGAAGACAAAGGAGACAATGATGTTGTTGGTCCCACAGATGTTAATGCTGAGTAACAGTATGTCCAATTCTCTCCTATAGCTTCATGACTGTATGTCTCCTTCAACTGAATGCATATTGCTTCTAAGAGCAACATAAAACTTAAATTAGCTAACTCATCGTTCGGCCTAGCATCAGCAAAGACACTAGGTAGGGCTCTACCTCTTCACAATTACTCTAGCAAGTCATTCTAACAACACTTATTAGACCAAACAAAGGCCTTTTGTTTTGGGCCACAACAACTCAAAATGTTCTATTGCTAGGATGTGGGTTAGAAATAGTAGGTTGGGCACAATGCACGCTAGGTCATTTTCGATGCGGAATGGGAATGTAGCAGGACAATAACAATTAAATTCTCCAAAGAGGATTAGAGTGGTATTCTGATGTAGGATGGGGGACAACTATCCAATAATTGTGGTTTATAATTGTGCATCTAGAATAGAGAAGAATAAATCAATTTGCTTTCCATTTAAGAAGATATACAAAACAAGATTGCTTCATGTACTTAAGATATGTATCCTCCATTAAACAAGGTCTCAAAGCACTATGTTAGTAATGTCCATAGTACTCTATCTACTAGTTAGGCAAAGCAAATCAATACATCTGAATGAAGCATATGCTCCAAAGAGGCACTACTAGGTACAAAACAACGCATAATAAACTAATAATCCCAAGTTCTAAACAGTTGCCTGATATATACACCCAAACCACCACATTGGATAACTTTCTCATGTAAGCTTGATGCTTCAGGAACAGAATGGCAGTCAACTCGTTCTTCTAGATTCATCGATATAAATTTAGTGTTCCAATTGAATATAGTATAACGTAGTGGCCACTGGGTAAATCAACAACCCAGGCTATTTCCCTAAGACAGTTATCCATCACGCTTGGAGTGATCAACCATTTCTTCTATACATCCCTGATCATGCTATAGCCAATCCTGCATGGATACAACACGTAGACGTAAGGTTTAAGGTCTAGATACTAAAGCAAGGCAAGAGGAGGAACATAACTTTCAGTCTAGTGATGAGGGGAAAAAATTAGAATCCTTGGTGCGTCATCTAGAATTTTATGCTATGAAGATAGCAACCTAAAGCTAAAGTAAACTCAAGAGACTAAGGAGAAATATGAACTTTTATAGAAGCAGAACATCCCTGAAGTTGAAATGAAAGGAGTAAAGTAGGTCATTCCCACCATTTCAATACACTGTGATGCATATGAACAACATTCAAAGCATGACCAATAAACAAAAGAGAAAATTGTGTCAAGTTCTAACAAAATGGTGTCAGGTTCTAACAATACCGATCAAAATAGAAATTACTAGGTTTTTAAAAAAAGAGGTATTCCTATGCGCTGCCTTCATAACATCTTCAGTCAAGATCTAGGAAAAAACACTAAACATTATATTTGAGGTTGCCAAGATGAAATATTATTTATGTTTAGTTACATACTTGAAACATAAAATGCAATAGGTTGGTTATTAGTTGATTCTCTTTTAACCAAGTACTAATACAATTTGTTACATGGCTTCCCATTACTTCGCAATGCTTGGCAAAACTTCTTAATTGATTGATACTATTTTGAAAATTGCAGTATTAATATACACCAGCACTACAACCTTTGAAGGATCGCTTTTGGGAACTGTCGGTACCCTGAAACTAGGGTACCCCCTGCTACTGTACAAGGACGCAGAACCCACACGGCTATCCCTTAGTCGCATGGTAGAAGTGCTATGTGTGGGACCAAGCCACGACTCGCCCCAGTCTCGGGCGACTACTCTGGGTCCACAGCAGCGCCCGACTCCACCACATGGGCGGGTCCGGAGCCGCCACGTGTCCAGAGAAGGTGTTATACTCCAAGGCATCAACAGTAAGTCTGGATCCCCATGGGAGAGCGCCGGACCCCTAGATATGTAGTCCGGACCTCCATGGGAGAGCAAGCCGGACCCCTCGAATGGGATCCGGACCCCTCCCGTATGGGGTCCGTGCCGCCCACAATGGGGTCCCAAGGTCCTAGGACAGAACATACACGGGCCTTGAACAGGACCCAGCTGGGGTCCGGTACCGACATGTGTCTAGACCTAGTCTGGTGTGGACCTGTCCGCGTACACTTCTGCTCCCCGCCCAGGCGGAGACCTGATGCTACCACGTGGCCTACTGCGCGTGACGTAAGCCAATGGGCGGAGCCTGACGTAAGGCCTCTGGGCTATGTCACCTCCGCATTTAATGAGACCTGTCCATTCTGCAGGCGGCGTGCCTATCCATTCCACTGGTAGGCGGTGTGCCGCCTCAGCATTTAATGAGACCTGTCCATTCCACTGGCAAGCAGTGTGCCGCCTCAACGTTTAATGAGACCTGTCCATTCCGCTGGCAGGCGGCATGCCTGTCCATTCCATTGGAAGGCGGCACGTCCATGCTACCGCGTGCACTATACTCATCATTACTCGCATGTTACCAAGGAAGCTGCCGCCGCATATCAATACTGTGCGTGCTGCGGACAACATGGGCCTAGAGATTGCACAGACGTCACCTGCATTAGTTACTCCAGGTATTCCTTCCATTATGTTCCTGGGCCCACATGTCGGGGCTCAGCATCCTTGTATGTGCCTCCCTTGAGCTATAAAAGGGAAGGCACACAACGTTACAAGGCAGGTTCTTAAGACCCAACTCAGACTCTCAAGTTCACTCAGACTCAATACAACACACAGACAGTGGAGTAGGGTATTACGCTCCGGTGGCCTGAACCACTCTAAATCCTTATGTTCACTCATGTTCTTCGACCATCTAGCAGACAGGCAAAACGCTTAGGCCCCTCCTCATCTTAGGATTTAGGGCGGGTGCGTTCCGCCACCCGACCGAAGAATTTCCTCTTCGACATTTGGCGCACCAGGTAGGGGCTTGGCATTAGGTTTTTGCTTGTTTTCCTGCTCGACACCATGGTCCAGATCGTCGAGCACCATGACTTCGATCCCGAAGACTTCCCGATGGAGGAAGAAGCTGCCTCTTCCACGCCACATGCCTCCAGCCGCCCTGCGCCTGGTGCTGCTGTTGTGCGCTCTGCGTGCCAGCACACTCCTGCGCAGGCGTCCAGAGCGTCAAGGGCTACGCCTGGGGCATTGTCTGCAGCCACGGAATTGCTGTGCCACCCTCCTAGCTCCACGGCCTCACCGGGGGCCATGAAGTAGTGGCGTGATGATGTCGACCGCCTGCTCGGCATGGCGCATTCTAGCTCAGCCAGGCCCAGGCCTCGGTCATCCCGACGTCAGCATGAGGCGTCAGCGTCAGTGCGCTCACCCTCAGTGAGGGTTGCACCGACTGAGGACCTGCGGGAGGAGCTCAACCGCAGGCGTGCGAGAGAGGACGCTCCAGTCTCTCTAGAGAGGCCTGATGACCTGCAGGCAGAACTTAACCGCAGGCGGGCAGGCGAGGATGCCCGCGTCTCTCTAGAGAGGGCGCGTGAGCACTAGCAGAACATCGAGGGTCTCAACCTCGACCTAGACTTCTCTGCGGTTGCGTCGCAAACTCTAAAGGGTGCTCGAATTCAGGCGGGTGTCCCATTGGCCGGCGTGGGCTGCGCCGCACTGGCGGATCATCTCCACGCGGTGACTTGGCCATCTAAGTTCTGGCCACACCTACCGGAAAAGTACGACGGTACGTCAAACTCGTCGGAATTCTTGCAGGTATACGTCACCGCTATTACAACAGCAGGTGGAGACACTGCTGTAATGGCAACATACTTCCATGTAGCCTTGTCTGGGCCGAGCCGGACTTGGCTAATGAACCTCACCCCAGGATCGATCTACTCCTGGGAAGAGCTCTGTGCGTGGTTCATAGCGAACTTCGCCAGTGCTTACCAGCAGCATGGCGTGGAGGCTCACCTCCATGCAGTGACGTAGGGACCCGGGGAAACTCTCCGAGCTTTCATCTCCCGCTACACTAAGGTACGGGGCACTATACCTCGTATCTCCGATGCTTCCATCATCACCGCTTTCCGTCAGGGGGTACGTGATGAAAAGATGCTGGAGAAGTTGGCCACGCATGACATGGAAACTGTCACCACGCTCTTCGCTCTGGCCGACAAGTGTGCCAGAGCTGCCGAGGGTCGTGCATGGCACTCGGCACCATAGACCGAGGTCGCCCAGACAGGTGGCTTGGGTGCCGTCACCCAGGACGGCAAAAAGAAAAAGAAGAAGAACCACGACCATGAGAGGCCGCAGACTGCTGCTCCGGTCATTGTAGCTGCGACTGGGGGCCGGAACGAGTGCAACAAGCACCCACGGCCACATGGAGGCAATAGCGGCTCATGCCCTGTGCACCCCAACAGTCGCCACAGCGCCTCGGAGTGTCGCGAGATCATCAAGCTCGTGAAGCGCGTCAGCGAGCGGCGCGAGCAGACCTCCAAGGATGCCTCCCCACCTCGTCGCCAGCCTGACAAGGAGAGGGTCGACGACGGTGATGTGGCCATGGGAGAACGGGACCTCGGGTATCAGTCACCTGAGGGGGTCCTGAAGGACATCTTCACTGGAGACTCCAACTCCGGTGGCGAGAGCGACCGCCGCAAGAAGTTGTACGTCATGTACGCGGGAGCTGGGAGCTCACCTCCCGCAGGAACGTCAAGTCCCTGCGCCGAGAGGTCCTGTCGACGGTCCCGGGGGTCCCGAAGGCTGCTCCACATCAGCGGTGGAGGAGCACCACCATCTCCTTCGGGGCATCCGACTGCCCCGACAACATGGTAGGGGCCGGTGTACTACCGCTCATCACCGCCCCTGTCATCGCCAACATGCGGCTGCACCATGTGCTGATTGACGGTGGGGCTGGGCTCAACATTATCAGCCATGCTGCATTCAAGCAGCAATAGATCCCAGGGTCCCGACTAGGACCCTCTCGTCCATTCTCCGGAGTGGGCCCACAGCCGGTGTATCCCCTTGGGAGCATCGCCCTCCCGGTTACATTCGGGACCGAGGAAAATTTCCGCACAGAGAACGTCCAGTTCGATGTCGCGGAGGTTAACCTCCCCTTCAATGCCATCATTGGCAGGCCGACCCTATACCGGTTCATGGCCATTGTCCATTACGGGTATTTGGTCCTCAAGATGCCTCCCTCTACTGGGATCCTCACCGTGCGGTGCGATCTCGCTGCTGCGGTGGTGGCTGTCGAGAAGCTGCACGCCCTGGCGGCAGAAGCTGCTCGCCCAGACGATGGAGGAAAGGACCCCTCAACCTCCAGTACCAAGGCGCCTGCCAAGGTGCCAAAGGTGCGACCATCTGGTGCGGACGACGTCCTCGTCAAGGCCATCCAGCTCAGCGCGGATTCCCTCCAGACCACTCGCATTGCGGGTGACCTGGAGGAAAAATAGGAACTCGCCCTCGTCACCTTCCTCTAGGCAAATGTCGACGTGTTCGCATGGGAGCCGTCGTAGATGCCTGGGATCCCCAGGGAGGTGATCGAGCACCATCTGAAGATCCACCCTAACGCCAAACCGGTGAGTCAGAAGCCTCGCAGACAGTCCGTTGAGCGACAGGACTTCATCTGTAAGGAGGTCCGGAAGCTGCTGGACGCTGGCTTCATCGAGGAGGTCCATCACCTAGTATGGCTGGCCAACCCAGTCATCATCCCCAAGGCGAATGGGAAGCTTCGGATGTGCATCGACTACACCAGCCTTAATAAGGCTTGTCCCAAGGACCCATATCCACTTTCACACATAGATCAAATCGTGGATTCTACCTCTGGGTGCGAGCTCTTGTTCTTCTTAGATGCATACTCTGGTTTCCATCAAATCAAGATGTCTAGGGAAGATAGGAAGTGAAAGGGAAATAGGTTCAAACCTTTTCCTAAATAATTTTGATGGTTGAATTGCCCAACACAAACAATTGGACTAACTAGTTTGCTCTAGATTATAAGTTCTACAAGTGCCAAAGGTTCAACACAAACCAATAAAAAGTCCAAGAAAGGGTTCAAATACAAAGGAGTAAAACCAACCGAAGGCTGTCCTGGTCTGGCGCACTGGACTGTCCGGTGCACCACCGGACAGTGTCCGATGCACTAGGGAGAATCACTCCGAACTTGTCACCTTCGAGTTTCTGGAAAATGCTCTCCACTATAATTCACAGGACTGTCTAGTGTAGCACCGGACTGTCGGTGTGCCAGCGGGAGCAACGGCTAGCGCACCAACGGTCGTCTGCAAAAGTAAACAGTGTGGACTGCGCGCAGAAGTCAGAGCAGGCGTCAGAAGGCGCACCGGACAGTGAACAGGACATGTCCGGTGCACCACCGGACTGTCCGGTGACCAAGCTGTCAGAAGCTCCAACGGTCGAACCCTAACGGTTGGGTGACGTGGCTGGCGCACCGGACTGTGTCCGGTGGCGCACCGGACTGTCCGGTGCGCCTGTCGACAGCAGAGTTCCCCAACGGCCACTTTGGTGGTTGGGGCTATAAATACCCCCAACCACCACACTTCAAGGCATCCAAGTTTTCAGCCGTTACATTCAATACAAGAGCTCTAGACGTCACTCCAAGACACAAACAAGAGATCAAATCCTCTCCCAAGTCCAAAGTTCACTCCAATCAAATAGTGACTAGTGAAAGAGAGATACTTGCGTTCATTTGAGTTCTTGCGCTTGGATCGCTTTTCTTCTTCCTTCTTTCTTGTTCCAAGTCATTTGTAATCAAGGCAAGAGACACCAATTGTGTGGTGGTCCTTGTGGGGACTAAGTGTCCCGATTGATTGAGAAGAGAAGCTCACTCGGTCTAGGTGACCGTTTGAGAGAGGGAAAGGGTCAAAAGAGACCTGGTCTTTGTGACCACCTCAACGGGGACTAGGCCTTCAAGGGCCGAACCTCGGTAAAACAAATCACCGTGTCACTCTTGCTATTTGCTTGTGATTTGTTTTCGCGCTCTCTTTCGGACTCGGTTTATTTCTAACGATAACCCCGGCTTGTAGTGCGTGTTTAAGTTTGTAATTTTCAGATTCCGCCTATTCACCTCCCCTCTAGGCGACTTTCAATTGGTATCAGAGGTCGGTACTTCATTAGAGCCTAACCTCTCGAAGTGATGTCAGGAGATCACGCCAAGAAGGAGGTTGTGACCGGCGGGAAGCCCGCCACAAGCCGCGAGAAGACCCCATCGGGAGAGTCCAGCAACAAGGGGAAGGGATCCCCTTCACACACCAAGTCACATCGGAGCGGCGACAAGAAAAAGAAGATGAAGAAGGTGGTCTACTACGAGACCGACTCTTCGTCGCCATCTACCTCCGGCTCCTACGCGCCGTCCGTCACTTCTAAGCGCTATGAGCGCAAGAAGTTTAGTAAGATCCCCTTACGATATCCTCGCATTTCCAAACATACTCCATTACTTTCCGTTCCATTAGGCAAACCACCGGCTTTTAATGGTGAAGATTATTCTAGGTGGAGTGAGATGATGAAATATCACCTAACATCACTCCACACAAGCATATGGGACATTGTTGAATTTGGAGCACAGGTACCATTCGTGGGGGATGAAGATTATGATGCGGACGAAGTCGCCCAAATACAACACTTCAATTCCCAAGCAACTACTATACTCCTCACCTCTCTAAGTCGAGAGGAGTATAATAAGGTGCAAGGGTTGAAAAGTGCCAAGGAGATTTAGGACGTATTAAAGACCGCGCACGAAGGATACGAGGTGACCAAGATCACCAAGATGGAAACGATCGAGGGGGAGCTCGGTCGATTCATGCTCAACCAAGGAGAGGAGCCACAAGCCATGTACAACCGGCTCAAGACCTTGGTGAACCAAGTGCGCAACCTCGGGAGCACCAAATGGGATGACCATGAAATGGTCAAGGTTATTCTAAGATCACTTGTATTTCTTAATCCTACTCAAGTTCAATTAATTCATGGTGATCCTAGATATAAGCTAATATCTCCTAAGGAAGTGATAGGAAAGTTTGTGAGCTTTGAGTTGATGATCAAAGGCTCCAAACAAATCATCGAGCGAGGGCCACCTCCACACCCGAGGTGCAACCCGTTGCCTTCAAAGCAATGGAGGAGAAGAAAGAAGAGTCTACATCAAGTAGGCTCCCCATCGATGCCTCCAAGCTCGACAATGAGGAGATGGCTTTAATCATCAAAAGCTTTCGCCAAATCCTCAAGCAAAGGAAGGGGAAAGACTACAAGCCTCGTTCCAAGAAGGTTTGCTACAAGTGTGGTAAGCCCGGTCATTTTATCGCTAAATGTCCTTTGTCTAGTGATAGTGACAGGGATAACGACAAGAAGGGAAAGAGGAGAGAAAAGAAGAGATACTACAAGAAGAAGGGCGGCGATGCCCATGTTTGCCGGGAATGGGACTCTGATGAGAGCTCCACCGACTCCTCCTCCGATGAGGACGCCGCAAACACCGCCGTCAACAAGGGACTCCTCTTCCCCAACGTCGGCCACAAGTGCCTCATGGCAAAGGACGGCAAGAAGAAGAAGGTAAAATCTAGATCCTCCACTAAGTATGCAACTTCTAGTGATGAGGATAATTCTAGTGATGATGAGGCTAACTTGCTCACTCTTTTTGCCAACCTGAACATGCAACAAAAAGAAAAAATGAATGAATTGATTAGTGCTATTCATGAGAAGGATGAACTCTTGGATAGCCAAGAGGACTTCCTTATTAAGGAAAACAAAAGCATGTTAAGGTTAAAAATGCTTATGCTCAGGAGGTAGAGAAAAATGAAAAATTGACTAGTGAGCTTAGCACTTGCCATGATATTATATCCAACCTTAGAAATGAAAATGCCAAATTAATTGCTAAGGTTGAGAAGTTTGATGTTTATGATGATTCAATTGTTAGTCTCAGAAATGATAATGTCAATTTGATTGCTAAGATTGACAAGTTGAATGAATCTCTCTCTAGCCTTAAAATTGAGAATGAAAAACTAATTGCTAAGGCTAAGGATTTAAATATTTGCAATGATGCTATTTCCAATCTTAGAAATGAAAATGCTATGTTACATGCTAAGATTGATGAACTAAATGTTTGCAAACCCTCTACTTCTAGTGTTGATCATGTTTCTATTTGTACTAGATGTAGAGATATTAATGTTGATGCTATTCATGATCACCTTGCTATGATTAAACAACAAAATGATCATATAGCTAAACGAGATGCTAAAATTGCCGAGCATGAATTAGAGAATGAAAAATTTAAATTTGCTCGTAGTATGCTTTATAGTGGGAGACACCTTGGCATTAAGGATGGCATTGGCTTCCAACAGGGAGGCAATGTCAAGCTTAATGCCCCTAAAAGATTGTCCAATTTTGTTAAGGGCAAGGCTCCCATGCCTCAAGATAACGAGGGCTATATTTTATATCCTGCTGGTTATCCTGAGGATAAGATTAGGAGAATTCATGCAAAGAAGACTCATTCTGTCTCTCACCATGCTTTTATTTATAAGAATGAGGCTTCTAGCTCTAGGTGTTCTACCCATGTTAAAATGCCTAAGAAGAAATCTCCTATTGCATCAAATGATCATAACATTTCATTCAAGACTTTTGATGCTTCTTATGTGCTCACTAACAAATCAGGCAAAGTAGTTGCCAAATATGTTGGGGGCAAACACAAGGGGTCAAAGACTTGTGTTTGGGTACCCAAGGTGCTTGTTTCTAATGTGAAAGGACCCAAGACCGTTTGGGTACCTAAGAACAAGACCTAAACTTGTTTTGTAGGTTTATGCATCCGAGGGCTCAAGTTGGATCATTGATAGCGGGTGCACAAACCACATGACTGGGGAGAAAAGGATGTTCTCCTCCTATGAGAAAAACCAAGATCCCCAAAGAGCTATCACATTCGGGGATGGAAATCAAGGTTTGGTCAAAGGACTTGGTAAAATTGCTATATCACCTGACCATTCTATTTCCAATGTTTTTCTTGTAGATTCTTTAGATTATAACTTGCTTTCAGTTTCTCAATTATGTAAAATGGGTTACAACTGTCTTTTTACAGATATAGGTGTTACTGTCTTTAGAAGAAGTGATGATTCAGTAGCATTTAAGGGAGTGTTAGAGGGTCAGCTATACTTAGTTGATTTCAATAGAGCTAAACTCGACACTTGCTTAATTGCTAAGACTAATATGGGTTGGCTCTAGCATTGCTGACTAGCCCATGTTGGGATGAAGAATCTTCACAAGCTTCTAAAGGGAGAGCACATTTTGGGACTAACCAATGTTCATTTTGAGAAAGACAGGGTTTGTAGTGCATGTCAAGCAGGGAAGCAAGTTGGTGCTCATCATCCACACAAGAACATCATGACGACCGACAGACCGCTTGAGCTACTCCACATGGATCTATTCGGCCCGATCGCTTACATAAGCATCGGCGGGAGTAAGTATTGTCTTGTAATTGTGGATGATTATTCTCGCTTTACTTGGGTATTCTTTTTGCAAGAAAAATCTCAAACCCAAGAGACCTTAAAGGGATTCTTGAGACAGCCTCAAAATGAGTTCGGCTTAAGGATCAAGAAGATAAGAAGCGACAATGGAACGGAGTTCAAGAACTCTCAAATTGAAGGCTTTCTTGAGGACGAGGGCATCAAGCATGAGTTCTCTTCTCCCTACACGCCACAACAAAATGGTGTAGTGGAGAGGAAGAATAGAACTCTACTTGACATGGCGAGGACCATGCTTGATGAATACAAGACACCGGACCGGTTTTGGGCCAAGGCGATTAACACCGCCTGCTACTCCATCAACCGGTTATATCTACATCGAATCCTCAAGAAGACATCCTATGAACTCCTCACCGGTAAAATGCCCAATGTTTCATATTTTAGAGTCTTTGGTAGCAAATGTTTTATTCTTGTTAAAAGAGGTAGAAAATCTAAATTTGCTCCAAGGCTGTAGAAGGATTTTTACTTGGTTATGACTCAAACACAAGGGCATATAGAGTCTTTAATAAGTCCACTGGACTAGTTGAAGTTTCTTGTGACATTGTGTTTGATGAGACTAACGGCTCTCAAGTAGAGCAAGTTGATCTTGATGAGCTAGATGATGAAGAGGCTCCATGCGTCGCGCTAAAGAACATGTCCATTGGGGATGTGTGTCCTAAGGAATCCGAAGAGCCTCCACAAGCACAATATCAACCATCTTCCTCCATACAAGCATCTCCACCAACTCAAGATGAGGATCAAGCCCAAGATGATGAAAATGAAGATCAAGACGATGAGCCACCTCAAGAGGAGGACAATGATCAAGGGGGAGATGCCAATAATCAAGATAAGGAAGATGAACAAGATCAAAGACTGCCACACCCAAGAGTCCACCAGGCGATTAAAAGAGATCACCCCGTGAACACCATCCTCGGCAATATTCATAAGGGGGTAACTACTCGATCTCGAGTTGCTCATTTTTGTGAACATTACTCTTTTGTTTCCTCTATTGAGCCACACAGGGTAGAGGATGCACTTAAAGATTCAGATTGGGTGCTGGCGATGCAAGAGGAGCTCAACAACTTCACAAGGAATGAGGTATGGCATTTGGTTCCACGTCCTAATCAAAATGTTGTAGGAACCAAGTGGGTATTCCACAACAAGCAAGATGAGCATGGTGTGGTGACAAGGAATAAAGCCCGACTTGTGGCCAAGGGTTATTCACAAGTCGAAGGTTTGGATTTTGGTGAAACCTATGCACCCGTAGCTAGGCTTGAGTCAATTCGCATATTACTTGCCTATGCTACTTACCATGGCTTTAAGCTCTATCAAATGGACGTGAAGAGTGCCTTCCTCAATGGACCAATCAAGGAAGAGGTCTATGTTGAGCAACCTCCAGGCTTTGAAGATAGTGAGTATCCTAACCATGTCTATAAACTCTCTAAGGCGCTTTATGGGCTCAAGCAAGCCCCAAGAGCATGGTATGAATGCCTAAGAGATTTTCTTGTCACTAATGGCTTCAAAGTCGGTAAAGCCGATCCTACTCTCTTTACTAAAACCATTGCAAAAGATTTGTTTGTATGCCAAATTTATGTTGATGATATCATATTTGGGTCTACTAACAAATCTACTTGTGAAGAGTTTAGTAGGATCATGGTTCAAAAATTTGAGATGTCTATAATGGGGGAGTTGAAGTATTTTCTAGGATTTCATGTCAAGCAACTCCAAGAGGGCACCTTCATCAGCCAAACGAAGTACATTCAAGACATACTCACCAAGTTCGGAATGAAGGATGCCAAGCCCATCAAGACACCCATGGGAACCAATGGGCATCTCGACCTCGACACGGGAGGTAAATCCGTATATCAAAAGGTATACCGGTCAATGATAGGATCTTTACTCTATTTATGTGCATCTCGACTGGATATTATGCTTTCCATATGTATGTGTGCAAGGTTCCAAGCCGATCCTAAGGAAGTTCACCTTAGGGCCATGAAGAGAATCTTGAGATATTTAGTTCATACACCTAAGTTTGGTCTTTGGTACCCCAAGGGATCCTCTATTGATTTATTAGGTTATTCTGATGCTGATTGGGTAGGGTGTAAGATTGATAGGAAGAGCACATCAGGGACTTGTCAGTTTCTAGGGAGATCCCTGGTGTCTTGGGCTTCAAAGAAACAAAACTTAGTAGCTCTTTCTACCGCCGAAGCTGAGTACATTGTCGCAGGTCATTGTTGCGCGCAATTGCTTTGGATGAGGCAAACCCTCAGGGACTATGGCTACAAAATTAGCAAAGTCCCTCTCCTATGTGATAATGAGAGTGCAATCCACATGGCGGATAATCCCATTGAGCACAGCCGCACTAAGCACATAGCCATTCGGTATCACTTTTTGAGAGATCACCAACAAAGGGGGGATATCGAGATAGCCTATATTAACACCAAAGATCAATTAGCCGATATCTTTACCAAGCCACTAGATGAGAAAACCTTTACCAAACTTAGGAATGAGCTAAATATTCTTGATTCTAGGAATTTTGATTGAAACATTGCACACATAGCTCATTTATATATCTTTGATCATATCTCTTTTATGTCTATGACTAATGTGTTTTCAAGTGTATTATTATGCTTAGTCATAGAATTGAAAGGGAAATGGAGTATTCGGCAAAGACGACGCTTCCACTCAACTCCATCAGTATTATCTACTCTTTGTCGGTATTTTGCCATCTCTCCACATTGGTATAATCTTCACTCATATTTAATTTGTTTGCCAAAGTGGGAGAAACTGTAAAGGGCTTATATTTCACTCAAAGTATCCATTTTTGGCGATTTATGCCAAAGGGGGAGAAAGTATTAGCCCAAAGCAAAAGGACCGCACCACCACCTACGAATTTTAAAAATAAAGTTTTCACATTTGTATCTTAATGAGTTTTTAAAAGGGGGAAAATATCTTCAATAATTTGTAAAACCCTCTTGAACACTAAGAGGAGAATTTCATTGAGAGGGAGTTTTGTTTAAGTCAAAGGAAAAGCATTTGAAATAGGGGGAGAAAATTTCAAATATTGAAAATGCTTCTTTCAATCTTATTCATATACCTTTGACTATTTGCAAAAAGGATTTTGAAAAGAATTTACCTAAGAATTTGCAAAAACAAAGCTAGTGGTGCAAGCGTGGTCCAAAATGTTAAATAAGAAGAAAACCATCCATGCATATCTATTAGAAATAATATATTGGTTTCATTCCAAGCAACCTTTGCACTTACCTTATGCAAACTAGTTCAATTCTGCACTTATATATTTGCTTTGGTTTGTGTTGGCATCAATCACCAAAAATGGAGAGATTGAAAGGGAAATAGGGTCAAACCTTTTCCTAAACAATTTTGATGGTTGAATTGCCCAACACAAACAATTGGACTAACTAGTTTGCTCTAGATTATAAGTTCTACAGGTGCCAAAGGTTCAACACAAACCAATAAAAAGTCCAAGAAAGGGTTCAAATACAAAGGAGCAAAACCAACCGAAGGCTGCCCTGGTCTGGCGCACCGAACTATCCAGTGTGCCACCGGACAGTGTCCGGTGCACCACCGGATAGTGTCCGGTGCACCAGGGAGAATCACTCTGAACTTGTCACGTTCGGGTTTCTGGAAAATGCTCTCCGCTATAATTCACCGGACTGTCCAGTGTAGCACCGAACTGTCCGGTGTGCCAACGGGAGCAATGACTAGCGCGCCAACGGTCGTCTGCAAAAGTAAACAATGCGATGAACAGTGCGGACTACGAGCGCAAAAGTCAGAGCAGGCGCCAGAAGGCGCACCTGATAGTGAATAGGACCTGTCCGGTGCACCAGCGGACTGTCCGGTGGCCTAGCTGTCAGAAGCTCCAACGGTCGAACCCTAACAGTTGGGTGACGTGGCTGGCACACCGGACAGTGTCCGATGGCACACCGGACTGTCCGGTGCGCCCGTCGACAGCAGAGTTCCCCAACGGCCACTTTGGTGGTTGGGGCTATAAATACCCCCAACCACCACACTTCAAGGCATCCAAGTTTTCAGCCATTACATTCAATACAAGAGCTCTAGACTTCACTCCAAGACACAAACAAGAGATCAAATCCTCTCCCAAGTCCAAAGTTCACTCCAATCAAATAGTGACTAGTGAAAGAGAGATACTTGTGTTCATTTGAGTTCTTGCGCTTGGATCGCTTTTCTTCTTCCTTCTTTCTTGTTCCCAAGTCATTTGTAATCAAGGCAAGAGACACCAATTGTGTGGTGGTCCTTGTCGGGACTAAGTGTCCTGATTGATTGAGTAGAGAAGCTCACTCGGTCTAGGTGACCGTTTGAGAGAGGGAAAGGGTTGAAAGAGACCCGATCTTTGTGACCATCTCAACGGAGACTAGGCCTTCAAGGGCCGAATCACGGTAAAACAAATCACCGTGTCACTCTTGCTATTTGCTTGTGATTTGTTTTTGCCCTCTCTTTCGGACTCGGTTTATTTCTAACGCTAACCCCAGCTTGTAGTGCGTGTTTAAGTTTGTAATTTTCAGATTCCACCTAT
Organism: Zea luxurians; assembly: GCA_029449295.1. Classification (NCBI taxonomy): domain Eukaryota; kingdom Viridiplantae; phylum Streptophyta; class Magnoliopsida; order Poales; family Poaceae; genus Zea; species Zea luxurians. The sequence goes on from JAOPSE010001274.1 coordinate 145,949, forward strand.
TCACCCCCCTCTAGGTGACTTTCAGGAAGCATATCGCTTTTGTAACAGTGGATGGGCTTTACTGCTATGTCATAATGCCTTACGGTCTGAAAAACGCCTTGCCGACATTTGTGTGGGCGATGAGTAAGACTTTCAGGGACCTGATTAGGGACAATGTGGAAGTATACGTCGATGACATCGTGGTCAAGACTAAGAGAGGGTTAACCCTAGTGGAAGACTTAACCCTGGTCTTTGACAAGCTGCGGGCAACCCACACAAAGCTGAACCCGGACAAGTGCGTCTTTGGTGTCTCCGTAGGAAAGTTGCTGGGGTTCCTGGTTTCGTATCGGGGCATCGAAGCAAACTCGGAGAAGATCAAAGCGATTGAGGCGATGAGGCCTCCAGCCCGTATCAAGGACGTTCAGAAGCTTATGGAGTCATTAGCCGCCCTTAGCCGCTTCATTTCAAGGTTGGCTGAGAGGGCACTACCCTTCTTCAAGCTGTTGCGGAAGTCCGGCCCATTCTCTTGGACCGAAGAGGCGGAACGAGCCTTCCAAGAGTTGAAGCAGCACTTGGTGTCCCTACCAGTACTGGTAGCTCCAGAACCTGGGGAGCCGTTGTATTTATACATCGTGGTGGCCGCAGAAGTGGTGAGCATGGTGCTGGTCGTGGAAAGGACGGCGCAGGAAGGCCAGGAGCCTGAGGGCTCGGGACCAGCTACAGGGGGCCGGACCGTTCAGAGGTCGATCTACTATGTCATCGAGGTCCTCCATGAGGCAAAGACTAGGTGCCTTGAGACACACAAGCTTCTTTATATTGTACTTGTTGCATCCAGGAAGCTGCGCCACTACTTCCAGGCACACAGGGTCGTGGTGGTGACCTCCTTTCCGTTAAGGGCCATCCTCCACAACTCTAACGCCACAGGCAACATCGCTAAGTGGGCCGCGGAGCTCGCTGAGTTCCAGCTGGACTTCCAGCCTCGCCACACCGTCAAGAGCCAGGTCCTGGCTGACTTCATCGTGGAGTGGACACCTCCCCCGAGCGCTCCTGGGGGTCCGGATCCCGATTTGGACCCCGCACCTGTGGAGCCCAGGGGTCCGGTCTTCACCGAGCCCCACTGGACGCTCTTCTTCAATGGATCCACCCGTCAGCAAGTTGGCGGGGCTGGGGTGGTCCTCATCGACCCAAGCAGAGATCAAGTGAAGTACATGGTGCACCTTGAGTTCAAGGCCACCAATAACATGGCAGAGTACGAAGCACTGATCTTCGGCTTGTCGGTGGCCCTATCCCTAGGGATCCGCCAGCTCCTCGTAAAGAGGGACTCCCAGCTGATCGTCAAGTAGGTTCGCGGAGAATGTAGCTGCAACGAGCCAAGGCTCGTAGCTTACCTCCTCCACGTAAGGAAGCTGGAAAAAGACTTCATGGCCCTAGAGTTGCAACATGTTCCTCGAGCTGACAACTTGGTAGCAGATGAACTCTCCCAGAGGACATCAACTTGGGCATCCATGCACAAGGGCGTCTTTGAAAGACGGTTGCTGAGACCCACCGCCCAGCCTGCCGAACTAGGCGAAGGGGGCGAGAATAGCACCTCGAAGCTAGTGGTCCCGGTGGCGTCCCATCTGCAGAACCCACCGAAGACTGTGTGTGCTATAGGGGGTCCTGCCTATCCCTTAATGCCACAACCAGTATCTCAGAGTGGTCCCAATGCATGGATCTCTGAGATCCGGACTACCTGAAGGAAAACATCCTTCCTGAAGATCATGTGTCCGCAGAGCGCATAGTGCGGTTGGCTAAACGACACACGGTGCTGGAAGGGGATCTCTACCGCCATGGTGCCAACGGCATTCTCATGTGGTGCATCACCTAGGAGGAGATCCATGGAGGTGAGTGCGGAAGTCATTCTTCATCCCGCACACTGGTCGGTAAGGCCTTCCAGCATGGCTTCTACTGGCCAACCGCCCTCTAGGATGCAACTGAGATGGTAAAGCCCTGCAAGGCGTGTCAATTCCACGCAAAGCAGATACACACACCAGCTCAGGCTCTACAGATGATTCCACCCTCCTGGCCATTCGTTGTATGGGGGGTGGATATCCTGGGACCATTCCCCAGGGCCGTCGGCGGGTACCGATACCTCTTCGTCGCCATCGACAAGTTCACCAAGTGGCCAGAGGCCACTCCTGTGGTCAACATTACCTAGGGTGCTGCTGTTGCTTTCCTCAGGTCAATTGTCTGTAGATTTGGGGTCCCAAGCCATATCATTACGGACAACGGGACCCAGTTTACAAGTCGGCTCTTCCAAGAGTATTGCGAGGGCATCGGCACCCAGCTCTGATTTGCGTTTGTGGCTCATCCCAGGAGCAACGGCCAGGCGGAGAGGGCAAACGCAGAGATCCTCAGGGGGCTCAAGTCACGCACCTATGACTGCTTGAAAAAGCATGGTGCGAATTGGGTCAACGAGCTTCCGTCCGTGCTTTGGGGGAACCGGACCACACCCAGCTGAGCTACCCGGGAGACCCCGTTCTTCTTGGTCTATGGGGCCGAAGCCTGCCTTCCCCCGGAAATTATTATGGGCTCCCCACGGGTCCAGGCTTTCGATGAGTCTATGCAGGAACAACTACAGTGTGAGGACGTGGACTTCATCGACGAGCGCAGATGGTGAGCGGCGATCCAAAATGCACGGTACAACCAGGCGCTCAGGCGCTACCACCAACGGTTCATGCATAGTAGGGAGCTCGGGGTCGGGGACCTGGTCCTAAGGCGAGTACTGAACCAAGAAGGACTCCACAAACTCTCCCCCAGTTGGGAGGGACCATTCAAGGTGACGGAAATATGCCCACCCGGGTGTGTCTACCTTGCCACAACTGAAGGAGAGCCTCTTCCTAATCCCTAGAACATAGAGCATCTTTGTAAGTTTTACCCATAAAAACAAACCTGGGGGTTCGTTTTTTCTTCCTTTGTAACTAGGTCTCGCATATTTGTACGTCAACCCAGTGAGGTCCGCCCTCATAAACCTGGTTTGTTGGCCTACACTCATATACATCAAGTTATAAGGAAAACATTCACCCCAGATTTGTTTTTGTGTCGGTTTTATTCTGCTTCAGTCTACAACCATTATTTTTTATCTAACCCACCCATACAGTTTCCCACCCTTGCTGGTATGATGACGTCCGAATTGAGTAAGCTAGACCTGCAGTTTATGACCCCTCTACAAAGGCAGGGGGTCCGGCAGCCTGGGGGCCAGTTCTAGAGAATGGGCGCACGTTCCCTGGGGTGGTCCAGAGCTGTGTAGCTGCTTAGCTTGGTCCCGTACCCTAAGCCTACACGCTCCACCACTCTGTGACAAGTATCCTAGTATTTGGAACTATAGTCCTGTGGGTCCGGCAACCTAGGGTCCAGTTCTAGAGAATGAACACACGTCTCCTGGGGTGGTCCGGAGCTGTGTAGCCGCTTAGCATGGTCCCGTACCCTAAGCCTGCACCCTCCACCACTCTGTGACGGGTGTCCTTGTATTTGGAACTGTGATCCAAGGGATCCGGACATACGACTTGGTTTCCCAGACTAAATCCTGCAGGTCCTGTTGCATGAATCAAAGGATGGCAGATACCAGACGATGGGACCTATGGGTGTACTACTAAAACTTCCTAGCCAAGGCTGTGTGCAGGTCCAGGTCCCAGTCGAGACTACCTCCTGGGGGCCGGGTTACCAATTCTTTCTTAGGTATACTGGTATCCAGCCTTGACACGTCGAGCCTACATCCCAGGGGGCCAAGTACCAAGGAGAAGTTGGTAACGATGCACACAGCAAGGACAAATAGCATACAGATAAGTGTTGTTTGATTAATAATTCTCAAAAGTATCTCACAAAATCAAAAGCTGTTACAAGCCGCACCCCAGCGGAACCCTTGTTCTGTCTCTGCAGAATGGACTACTCATCATCGGCAGGATCCCACTAGAAGCGCTCGGCCACCACCTCCATGGCGTCTTGTACGCCCTCCTGGGTGGCATCTTCGGTGTCGGCCACCGGACCAGCGATCACCGGCTCCAAGGAGATGGCCGGGTCGTGGCTCCGGAAGCACGTCAGGATATACTCGATTACCGCCCGGCAGAGCGTGCCGCCCTCGACCTCCAGACAGGCGCCAAGAATCTGGTCTAGGCATCGGAGGCAGTCAGCGGCAGAGTCTAGCACCGGGAGCGCGTCGGAGATGGACGTCGGTAGCTCCGACACCGGGATAGGACTCATCCCCAGCGGCACCAGTGTTGTGCTCGCCTCGCTGGCCCATGTAGTGATGCGCTGGGCCCCGGCGCGATGCTCCGCCTAGAGATCTTCAAGTGCTTTCTTCGTCGCCTCCACCGCCTAGGGGCCCGGTGCTGCCTACGCCGTCTGGAACTGCCGGATCCGCTCTTCCAGCTTTTTCTCCTTCTCCTCCACCTCGAGCTCATGCTCGGCCAGCAACTTATCCCGCCTTTCAAACATTTCCTCCCTGAAGGCGAGGTCCTTCTCCCACCAGGCGAGATCCATCGCCCACTTATCCAGGGACGCATCCTTCTCCTTGAGGTTCTCCTCAGCCAGGGCAATGTTGCTGGCCTTGTCTTCTAGCTCCCGCTCCCATTTTTGGATCCTCTCCACAACCGCAGTCTGCTGGGTCCGCTGCTCTTCTAGGATTTCGTTCATGGCACTCAGCTTGGCCCGGAGCTCTGTGATGACCTCCTCCCTCTAGTTCAAGGCCTCCTCCCTCTTGGCCAACCTCTTCTCCTTCCGGCTCACCTCCAGCTCCCTGGCGTACACCTTCTAGAGGTCCTTTTTGTAGTCTTTGCGGTCCCACGCTAGTTCGGACCGCTCAAAGGCGAACTGGTGGGACGCCGCCTTGATGCGCTCCTCCAGCTAGGTGCGCTAGTCGCTGAGGCGCTGGTGCTCAGATTCCAGCGCCTCCCGTTCCCGCCGGATCACCGCCTCGGTCTCTTGAAGAGCTTGATGGGCACGAGACAGCACCCGGGGGAGGGGAACCAGCGCCGCTTCTGGCTCGGCGCTGGATCGGAGCCGCCGCCCAAAAACCACCTCCGTCTCCTCCAGAGTGGCCAGCGGGATAGAGCTGGACACGCCCCCGCGTCACCCCCCATGGCAGAGGTGGGCACAGCTGGGACCTCCTCGGGTGCTACCGATGGTGTACTCGACGGCGTCGTCGCCGTTGAAGCTGTGGTAGCTGTCGGTGGTTCGCCGGCACCACTCCCAGCAGATGCCTGCTGCTGAGAGCCAGACCCGCCGGCGGGCATGGTATCCGGTGGAGGAGGCATGACCTTGGGAGTAGAGGGGGAGGAAGCCCTGGCAAACAAAAGATGGGTTAAGACCCGTCGGCATGATAACTACACTCGTGGAAAAAAGGGCTACACTTACTTGGGGCCCTGGACCTTCCAGCGACTCTGGAAGTGGGACGTCCGCTACTGTTGTTGTTGTTGCTGTTGTGGTTGTTGCTACTGCTGGTGCCCCTGGGGGAGATCACCCCCAGGTGGGTGGTGGCGGTGGGACCGATGGTGGTGGTGGTGGTGGTGGCGGCGGGCCCGATGGTGGTGGTGGTGGAGCACCGTCGCGCCCCTGCGTGCACTGGGCCTGGGAGCCGGCCTCCTCGGCCCAGCCAGTAGTCCTCTGGCGCTTCTGGGGGGTCTTAAACAAGGGAGGTCTAAGACAAGCGACCCGTCGGCGCGACGCAGCCGGTGTCGCCTCTCTTCCTCCGACCCCCAAGTGCCACTCGGGGTGGAGGAGCTACTTGCAACCCCTTTACCCTTGTCCAAGGGGCTGGGAGCCGCGGTGGGAGCTCTGGAGCCTGCACCGGCGGGCTGGGGACCCCCAGCTGGTACACCAGGGATCTAGATCCCGCGGAGGGGGTCCCAACCGCCGGTCTGACAAACTGCCACGCCGCTCTCATCGAGGGTCGGCAGCGTGGCCAGGACCACCGTTCGTAGCCCTGGGTCATCACACAGCGCCGAGATGTCCTGGGGGAGAATCAAAGATTCAGGGACAAAGGACTCACCAGTAATCCCCTTCACTAAGAGTTCTAGCTCCTCCCAGGACAGATCGATCCCCGGCCCCCGCTGGATCCTGCCAATGTCATTTGGGCCGGTGAACCAGCAACAGAGACGCGGCCTGCTCTACAGCGGCATGACCCGACGCTTCAGGAAATCGCCGACCACGTGCATCGAGGTCAGACCATCGACTGCCAAGCCCTTGATCCTGTCCAACACGGGTAGGAGCTCTGGCGCGAGGGACGGCTTGGCCCTCCACTGCTTCCGGTCGAGTATTGGTCCGTCGGTCGGCAGCGCGAGGCTGTCATTGGCCTCGACGCTGACGATCACCCAGTCGTTGCGCCAGTTTTCCCACCTCGCGCCGCCGAGGGTGGGGATGTAGGACACGGCTGAGTCTGACTTCGTCTAGAAGTAATAGGCACCGAGATGGTCCTTGGCTTTCCTAGACTTCACCAACGCGAAGAAATGACGGAAGAGGGAAGTGCAGGGGGCCACCCCCATGAACATCTCGTAGAGGTGGACGAAGATGGCCGCCTAGAGGATGGAGTGGGGCGTGAGGTGCTGGAGCTGGAGTCTGAACTCCTCCAGCAGCAATAGGAAGAAAGGCGAGATCAGCAGCGCCAACCCGCAGGAGATGTAGGAGACGAACAAGACGAACTCCCCGGTGGCGAGGCCACCGATGGGGGTGGCGCCGGCGCGGACTCTTCCGCGAGCCCCGACGTGGTCCACTCGAGCAGACCACGCGCCAGATCGAGTGCCGCCTCGGACTGGAAGCGGTCGGGATGGCCAAGCGAAGTCATGGCGTCGGTGGCAGCGTGGGTGTAGGGCAGGAAAGCGCGGATGCAAAGGGGCGCAGAGAGCTCGAAGGTGAAAGGGCACAGTGACTGGGAGAAATGCGAAAGCGTAACTGCTGCTCGCGGGGTGAATCCCTTTTCAAGGAAGACTCTCCCACTCACGCCCGAGACGCCGCGGGGAATCCTGCCCGGCGCGCACCTAGCGCGCAGGCAGCCTGGCCTCTGACATGGGGGCCCGGGTCCACAAGTCATACAGCTGGTGTGCTGGTCTCCGAGTGCGAAGAAAGCGAACCGCCACGCGGGGAGCAAACCACCGTGCACGATCGCGCGCCGCTTCGGGGCCGCTGTAGAGAGATATTTATTAACCAGGGCAGCAGCAGCGAGGTGCCCCGCGCGTGGCCTGATGGAACCGCTAGACATGGGGGCGTGGGTCAGTCAGCCGCGGGGATAGATATGGCGGTTGATGTGACCGAAGGCAGATTGATAGCGCGTGCGTCGGCAGATGCGCTGAGTTAATGCGGCGCGTTAGCAGGCGAGCTAAGATGGCGCCCCAATCACCGGTCATGCCATGTTGACACGAAGTACAAGCTTTGGCCCCACCTGCAGGCTCGCATCCTCCCCTAAGGTGGGCCCAGGGGCCACTGTTGGTACCCTGAAACTAGGGTACCCCCTGCTACTGTACAAGGACGCAGAACCCACGCGGCTATCCCTTAGTCGTGTGGTAGAAGTGCTGTGTGTGGGACCATGTCGCGACTCACCCCAGTCTCGGGTGACTACTCTGGGTCCACAACAGCGCCTGACTCCACCACATGGGCGGGTCTAGAGCCGCCACGTGTCCAGAGAAGGTGTTATACTCTAAGGCATCAATAGTAAGTCCGGACCCCCATGGGAGAGCGCCGGACCCCTGGATATGCAGTCCGGACCTCCAAGGTTGGTCCAGGACCGCCACGTGTGCAAGCTAGACCCTTGGAATGGGATCCGGACCCCTCCCGTATGGGGTCCGGGCCGCCCACATTGGGGTCCCAAGGTCCCAGGACAGAACATACACGGGCCTTGAACAGGACCCAGCCGGGGGTCTAGTACCGACACGTGTTCAGACCTAGTCTGTTGCGGACCTGTCCGCGTACACTTCTACTCCCCACCCAGGCAGAGACCCGATGCTGCCACGTGGCCTACTGCGCGTGACGTAAGCCAACGGGCGGAGCCTGACGTAAGGCCTCTGGGCTATGTCACCTCCGCATTTAATGAGACCTGTCCATTCTGCAGGCGGCGTGCCTGTCTATTCCACTGGTAGGCGGTGTGCCGCCTCAGCATTTAATGAGACCTGTCCATTCCACTGGCAAGCAGTGTGCCGCCTCAGCATTTAATGAGACCTGTCCATTCCACTGGAAAGCAGTGTGCCGCCTCAGCATTTAATGAGACCTGTCCATTCCGCTGGAAGGCGGTGACCTGTCCATTCCGCTGGCAGGAGGCATGCCTGTCCATTCCATTGGCAGGCGGCACGCCCATGCTGCCTCGTGCACTATACTCATCATTACTCGCACGTTACCAAGGAAGCTGCCGCCGCATATCAATACTACGCGTGCTGCGGACAACATGGGCCTGGAGATTGCACAGACGTCACCTATATTAGTTACTCCAGGTATTCCTTCCATTATGTTCCTGGGCCCACATGTTGGGGCTCAGCATCCTTGTATGTGCCTCCCTTGAGCTATAAAAGGGAAGTCACACAACGTTACAAGGCAGGTTCTTAAGACCCAACTCAGACTCTCAAGTTCACTCAGACTCAATACAACACACAGACAGTGGAGTAGGGTATTACGCTCCAGCGGCCTGAACCACTCTAAATCCTCGTGTTCACTCGTGTTCTTCGACCATCTAGCAGACAGGCAAAACGCTTAGGCCCCTCCTCATCTTAGGATTTTGGACAGGTGCGTTCCGCCACCCGGCCGGAGATTTTCCTCTCCGACAGGAACTATACCGGTTCGTCTAGGCTACTCTTAGAACTTGTCCACCTTCTGTGCATGATCTATGTTTTCATGCTTGTAAGATATGGGCAGCGCTATGCTGCGTGGTAGGTTCCAGGTTGTCTTTTGGTGCTTCTAGGGTAGTAACAAACTATGCTATACGTGTGTTGGTGCCTTTTTGGAGCGCCAATCACTGCGTGAGAATCAGCGGTGATGCTCTCTGCACAGACGTGGACGGTCCGCGGCCAGGGGCCGGATGGTCCGCGACCTGGCGCAAGGCTAGGGTTCCCTGCCTGACGTGCCGGACGGTCCGCGCGTGCGCAGGGGCGTCGAAGGTCGCTGGCGGCGTCTGGATCTCACTCTCGGGAGGGACCCCGTCGAGGAGGAGAGATCCTAGGGGTTGTCTAGGCTAGGCAGGTCGACCTAGACTCCTCTAATCGACATAGAGTCGAAGAAAAGCGGAGAATTTGGGGATTAGAATACTAAACTAGGGCTAAACTAAAACTACTCCTAATGCATAAGGTAAAAACGAGTAATAGACTTGATTTGATCGATTGTTGGGGGTTCGATCGGCCATAGTCCTTCATCTATATAAAGGGGAGGTCTGAATTCGCTTCAAACTGTCTCCTCTAACCAACACGGACCGTCCATGTTGTGTACCGTCCGGCCTCCGCACGGCTCTTTTCCGTGTGTTGACACCTTTTTCGGGCGCCAAACACTCAACAAGAACCGGCGGCGGTGCTCTCTGCACAGGCGCGGACGGTCCACGGCCATGGGCCGGACGGTCCGCGACCTGGTACAGGGGCTGGCGTTCCCTGCCTGACGGCCGGACGATCCGTGCCCTAGGGCCGAACGGTCCGCGCGTGCGCAGGGGGCGGCGAAGGTCGCCGGCGGCGCTTGGATCTCGCTCCCGGGAGGGACCCCGTCGGGGAGGAGAGATCCTAGGGGTTGTCTAGGCTCGGTATGCCGATCTAGACTCCTCTAATCGACGTAGAGTCGAAGAGAAGCGGAGAATTTGGGGATTGGAATACTAAACTAGGGCTAAACTAGAACTAGACTAGAACTACTCCTAAAGCATAAGGTAAAAACGAGTAATAAACTGGATTTGATCGATTGTTGGGGGTTCAATCGGCCGTAGCCCTTCATCTATATAAAGGGGGAGGTCTGGATCCGCTTTGAACTGATTTCTGAGTTAATCCCGTGGTTTTAGGTAACCAATCCCGTGAGAAACTAGGAACCCTAACTGATTTTGCGCACGCGCGGACCGTCCGCGCCACCACCTCGGACAGTCCGGACCGCGGACCGTCTGGCCTCAGGGCCGGACCGTCCGCGAGACACATTTGGTCTCCAACATATGCCCCCCTGCCTTTTGGTGAAGGTTGACGAGCCAAAAGCATATGAACTAAACCTGATGTAAGTCACCGGCTTTTCAATATTGAGATCATTTAATAAAGCACCAATGTATAAAGGCCGTTTCAGATTTTATCTTTCTCGGCCATGACCATTTGATCACTGAATCAAAAGGAATAGAATGGAGGTGCCCCCCAGTATTGATAGACAAAGGGACTATACATGTACCATGGATTCATCATCGTACCATTCCATGTTTGAACAGGATAATATACCGACGATGAGTAAACGGGTGGAAAGTACCCTGGTCTCATAGGATGAATAGGCGATGCTTGTTGTGTCGCCTTTCGGGTCATTTTGTTTACCCGTTTCGTTTTAGCAGGTGACCGAGGTTTCTTCGTTGACTGATCACGTAGAACGGTCTTCTCGCTAGTATTCTTGGAGAGCAACTGATCAACATTAGAGTCAGCTTTGATCAGCCGACCATTTGTGCTTTGCCGTTGTGTCTCCTTCCCTTTTAAGGTTTTGTGTGGAGGCTGACTGTCACACCCGGTTTTTAGAAGGCAAACCGAATGCGAACCATGTACGTGCCAGGATAAGTTATTCACGTACACAGCAGTTACATAACATGGACATCATCACACAGTGCTCAAATAGTATTAAAAGGGAAATAATAGTCGATTACATCATACGTCTGAGACGTCCATATAGTTCTTACAATAAATCAAAGTGCGGAAAAGAAACGTAGATAACACGGCCTTCACAGGCAGCCGACTGGGGGTTGCCGCTAACCCACGCCTAGAACTCGTCGTAGTCTTGGAACTCCTGGAAGTCTCCTTCTATGGCTTCATCTTCTCCTGAGCAGTGGTTGCAATGCTGACAACCTGGGGGGGATTGGTGTGTAGAGCAAGGGTGAGTACACATCAACATACTCAGCAAGCATCCTGTTTGGCTGTAGTGGACTAGCTTTATGTGGGGATAAGTCAAGCAGTTGCTTTTAGTTGGTCAGGTTATTACTTACTAGTGGAGAGCCAGGTTTTAACATTAACCCAAGTTATTAGCCCAATGTATCCTTTCCAAACGGAAAGAATACCACTTACCAATACCATAATCATAATCAGAACCATCAATCTCATTGCCACCTGTACCAAAATATCTCTGATCAAGTATCACTAATCTCTGGAGCTCCCTTGGCCGCTCATAACCGCGAGCACGACTGATATATCAGTTTCATAACACTCTGCAGAGGTTGTGCACTTTACCCACAAGCCGTGATTCCCTTTCTGCCCGGAGAGAGCGACTCCCCATTGACCACTACCTAGGTGGTCCAGCAGGGCATCACTACGTAGCCTTTACAAAGATTCCCCGAGGCTGTAGCCGCCCGTTAGGTTTCCTAAATGTACCGCACTCCTCCCCAAGGGACAAATCAACCTTGGCAGAGCGAGCCGCATACACCGAGCCCCATTGACGGCACAACGGCTAAGCGGACTACACCCCGGTTCCTCCAATTATTCAGCTAAGGGCGTCCCATTCCACCCTCATGGTTGCACTGTTTTCCCGGGCGGTCATCCATTGAACAGGTCCTTACGGAGAGGCACTCGAGAAACCGCTCGAGTCCCCTTGAAGGTCACAAATATGATCATAAATAAGAAGGGGAAAACAGCGTATCATGGATAATCACATCATGTTCATTGATTAGAGTTGAGCAATAGCATCAGACTAAGCAGTAATAATCCGACCCAAATAGGTAAACAAGGACATGGATAACAAAAGCTAGTCAATCCTTAGGTATAAATGTGTAATGCGGGAGGTGAATTAAAGAATGAATAGGACAGAGATAGGTCAAAGGACACTTGCCTCCACCAACCGACTGCTGCTCAGGGGCTTCTCCTGCGAATTCCTCGGGCTCTTCGACCGGATCGTTCTCTATGCGAGCGCAAACATACATACATCCACATATTTAATACAAAAGAACAGTACACCATACAAGGGAACAAGTAAAGTGAGTATGCATCAAGTATGACATTCGATATCGCATTTGTTATGATTAGAAAGAAACAGGAAAAAGGGTCTCGCAGGGGGTTAAAGTTTATGCACTAATGATTAGTTACAATTGGTTCTTAACAAAAGAATTCTGTTATATATATACTAATGGAAACCTAATCATTTTTAGTTGATCAACATTGAATGAGACAAACAATTAACTACATGAATCAACTAGCATAACGGGATTTTAAATTGAGCTTCCTATTTCAATAGCATGAACAATGATTAGCCTACCTGAAATAAATAACTATGATCACAGAAAGTAAAATAAAATAAAATAAAATAAAATAAAATAAAATAAAAAAATAAAAAAAAACAGGGGGGGCGGTTGAACCGGCCCTAGGGGCGGTTGAACCGGCCGGGGCAGGGCGGCTGGGCTGGGGCGGCCGAGCGCGGGGGAGGGCGGCTGAGCCGGCCCGGTTGAACCGGCGGCCAGGACCGGCCGAGCCGGGGGCGCGCGGGGGGGGGGGGGGGGGGTGGGGGGTCGGGCTGGCCAGGCGGCCGAGGGCCGGCCGGGCGGCCAAGCGGCCAGGCGCGCGGCCGGGCGGGCTGGGACGCGGCCGGGGCGCGGCCAAGGGCTGGCCGGGGCCGGCTGGGGGCGGGCTGGGGGCTGGCCGGGGGCGCCAGGGCGCGGCCGAGGGCCGGCCGGGGCGGCTGGGCTGCCAGGGAGAGAGGAGGGGAGAGGGGAGAGGGGAGAGGGAGGGAGGAGAGAGGAGGGGGGGCTCACCGGCGATGGGCGGCTGACGGCGAGGGCGGCGGCGCTAGGGCAGGGGCGGCGCTAGGGGCGCGCTAGGGGCAAGGGGTAGGGGATGGCGGCTAGGGAAAGAATGAGAGAGAGGGAGGGAGAGGGAATTGGGGGAAAGAAGAGGTGGGGGGGCGGTTGGGCCTTATTGGGCCCAAAGGGGGCGCGGGGGGGGGCGGCTGGGCCGGCCGGGGTCGGCCCACGGCGCGGGAGGGGAGAGAAAGAGAGGAGAGAGAGAAAGAAAAAGAAAAAGAAAGAAAAGGTTCTCCTTATTTTCGAAATCCGATCTTTCTACATGAATGCATTTGCACTTTCAAAGCAAATCAAAAAAATGCATGGTTCGGCATGGTGCATCAAACAACATAAAGTATTTTTAGAGTTTTTCTTTACACGGGAATTCCAAACCGAATCCCGCTAACTTTGGAAAAGATCAAGGTTGAGCGAGGGGAAAAAGAAAAAGAAAAGGTAACGCCCGAATTTGGCGAGTAAAGAAAAGAAAAAAAATTCAACTGCAAAATTCGGGGCGTTACAAACCTATCCCCCTTAAAAGAATCTCGTCCTCGAGATTCAGGGCTGGCTAGCAAAGAGCTCTGGGTACTTAGCCATTAGATCATCTTCACACTCCCAGGTTGCTTCTTCTTCAGAGTGGTGACTCCATCTGACTTTGCACTTTCTGATGGTCTTCCTTCGAGTGACTCTATCTGCAACCTCAAGGATCTGAGCTGGCTTCTCAACATAGGTCAAGTCCTCCTGGACTTCAAGACCTTCCACTAGCAACTGCTCTTCTGGCACACGCAAGCACTTCTTCAACTGAGACACATGAAAGACATCATGCACAGCTGACAAATTCTCTGGCAAACTGAGCTGATAGGCCACTTCTCCACGCTTTGAGAGGATCTGGTACGGACCAATGTAGCGGGG
>JAOPSE010001275.1:0-159698 GCA_029449295.1 Zea luxurians
ATTCACATAGTCATCAACTTAACAGTTAAATCAAAGTGCTAGCGAAACGCAGTAAAGATAAGGCTTCACAGGCAGCTGACTGGGGGTTGCCGCCAACCCACACCTAGAATTCGTCGTAGTCTTGGAACTCCTGGAAGTCTCCTTCCACGGCTTCGCCTTCTCCTGAGCAGTGGTTACAATGCGGACAAACCTGGTGTTTGTGGTAAAGCAAGGATGAGTACACATCAACGTACTCAGCAAATGTCCCGTTGGCTGAAGTGGACTAGCTTTATGTGGGGTTAGGCTCAAGCAGTTGCTTTTAGTTGGTCAGGTATTTATCATTAGTAGAAGCCAGATTTTAGCATTAACCAACCCATGAACCATTTCCTCATCGAGGAACAACATCATCATATTCGAACCAATACCCATAACATAATCCTTGTATCTCGAACCATCTGTATCTCTAATCAAAGAGGATCCCAAGGCTGCTCTTAACCGTGAGCACGGCTGATATATCAGTTTCACTACCCTCTGCAGAGGTCGCACACTTTACCCATGAGTCATGATTCCCTTTCTACCCGGGGAGAGCTAATCCCCATTGACCACTACCTAGGTGGTCCGGCAGGGTATCACTACGTAGCTTTTACAAAGATTCCCTAGAGATCATAGCTGCCCGTTAGGTTTCTCCAGTTTGATAAACACAGTACTCCTCCCCGCAGGAGAGTGACTAACAAAAGCAAAACGAAAGAACCTCGGCACTCAGCTCGGCAGAGCAAGCACTGTGCCTGGACCCCATTGACGGCACAACGGCGAAGCAACTACACCTCTAGTTCCTCTAATTAATTAGCTCTAAGGGCATCCCATTTCACCCTCATGGTTGCACTGTTATCCCGGGTGGTCTCTCAACGAACAGGTCCTTACGGAGAGGTACTCAGGAAACAGCCTGAGCCCCCTAGAGTATCACAAGATCATCAATATCATCAGGATAACAGTATCGTAAATAGTCACATCATGTTCATTGATTGAGTTAAGGCAATAGCAGAATGCTAACCATAACAACCCATAAGGTCATCAAGGATAAAGTAAAGTGTAAAGCTAGTCAATCCTTAGGTTTCAAGTAAGTAATGCGGGGTAGTAGGTTATAAATGAATAGGACATAATGGGTCAGAGGACACTTGCCTTCACCAAACTGTTGATCAGGAACTTCCTCTGCAAACTTCCTCGGAAAACACAGACTGCTCGTTGTCTACGTAAAGTAATCATTCACACTATGCACTTGGGAAGTAACAAACAAAAGCAATATACCAAACATATGCAGCAGAGAGATCACAAGTTCACAATAGAAAAGGATTGGTACTCTAGTATTCCCTAGGTCTAGGGTGGAGGACTATACCAAGTGATTCACTATCCACTAATCAGATCTGAGTCAGTGGTGGGTTAAATCATTACATAGTGTTAAGCCCATAAACTTAAGTGCTCCAACTTTTATTAAAGTCTACTATCTTTTATTTATCTCAAATAGGGTTCCCATAACATTAATTTTACCCTAATGATTCAACTATTAATTGGGACATAGAAACAGCAGGGAAACATTGCTTAAACAGATAGATAATAATATTATGAACATTTTGCAATTTGAAGCACCTAATTTGGAGTTCATATGACAAAGTTATGAATTTTACAAGATTAGGGATTAAAAATATGCCTTAAATACTTATTTTGGATTAAATAAAAGGTCCGAGGACCTAACTGCGAAAATCCAGGACGGCGGGTTAATTCTCAGAAAACCGGGGGTCTCTTTAAGAAAACGCGCGGGCGAAGGTGGTATCGGGCTCCTACGGCAGTCGGATCTCAGATCGACGCGCAGGATTAGAATCCGCGGGCGGGCGCGCGAAGCGCGCGGCAGCCTGAGTGGCTGACAGGGCGGGGCCAGGCGGGCAAGCGCGAGCGCGGGGGCGGGCTGACAGGCGGGGCCAGGCGGCAGAGCGGGGCGCGGGGCGGGCTGACAGGCGGGGCCGGGCGGCAGAGCGGGCGCGGTGGGCGGCTGACAGGCGGGGCCCGATTGACAGGAAAGCGGGGTGCGGGGGGAAACGGCCCCTGGGCCATCGGATCTCAGGCGGACGGCTGAGGTTGGGTTCGGGCTATTTGAAACAGGGCCGTCCGATCTAAGATGGACGGGGCGGAGATCTGGCGGCTGGCTTCTATCTTCCCCTCCGGCTAGCAGAGGCGGCGGCGCTGCTTCCCGCGGCGAGAGAACTCGCCGGAGACGAGGGGCGCGGGGGCTCTGTGGGTCCTTGGGGCGACCTGAATGGCCCGGGGAGGTTGGGGAGGGCGCGGGGAACCTTTTGGTGGGGACTAGGTCGGGACAGGGGCACCGGAGGAGGGCGGTCCACGGCGAAGTGGCTCGGCGGCGGCGCTATGGGACTCCGGCGAGCGATTAAGCGCAGCAGAGTGCAAATAGAGGGGAAGGGAGGGGCATGGAGGTTCCTTACCTCAAGGGCGAACTCCGGGGACTCCTCGGTGGCGGCAATGGCGCGACGACGGCCGGGTCGACGGTGGCGGACCTCGGCGGCTGCGCAGCGAACGGCGGGTGAGCACGGGCAGAGGAATTTGGGGAGGGAGAGGGAAAATTGGGGCATGTCCCCGGGTTTGCGGACGTCCGGGGCGAAGCTCACCGTGGCAGAAGGCACAGCGGGGCTCCAACGGCGACAGAGAAACGGGCTCGGGCGCGGTGGTTAATGGCGGCGGCGCTTTGGCGTGTGAGCAGCGAGGGGAAGGTGAGAGAGAGGCCTGCAGGTGCGCAATGAGGGAGGGGGAGAGGGCGAGTGGGGTTCGGGGCTCAAGTGGCCGAGGCGAGGTGGTGGCGAGCTCCACGCGCGACGTGGGCGCGGAGTCCGCGGCACGCGGCGGCTAGGGGCGGCGGTTACGCTGAGACGGCGGAGCTGACAGCCCGGGCCCGCGAGCAGAGAGAGCGAGGGAAGCGGGCGCGCTGCGGGACAGGGAAAGCGGCTGCGCTGACGGGTGGGCCCGCCAGGGCAGAGAGAGGAGGGGGGGAGAAGGCGCGCCGCGCGGGATGGGCCGATTGGGCTGAAAAGGCCGAGGGGGGGGGGGTGGGGCGGGGGTATGGGCCTTTTTCCCTTTTCTTTTATTCTAGCAATTGTTTTCCCTTTTCTTTTATTTTCTCTATTTGATTCAAATTCAAATAAGCCACAAATTCAAATTAGACTTTCTAAGAATTATGCACCAAACAAAAGTGAAATCTAGGGTTCAACATGATGCAACAATTCATACTCCCTTGGAGTTTGAGCTAATAGACTATAGCTACAAATAAAATAACCACTTTTCTCCTATAGAAATGAGAAAGAGAAGATTGGGGAAGGATGAGAAAAGGGAAGTACACCTGAATTTGTGAATATGAGCAAAGAAATTTTATACCCCAAATTCAGGGTGTTACAAACCTATCCCCCTTAAAAGAATCTCGCCCCGAGATTCAGGGTTGGTCAGCAAAGAGTTCAGGGTATTTGGCTTTCAGATCATCTTCTCGTTCCCAGGTTTGCTTCTTCCTCCGAGTGGTGACCCCATCTGACTTTGCACATTCTGATGGTATTCCTCCGGGTGACTCTGTCTGCAAACTCCAGAATCTGCGTTGGCTTCTCTATGTATGTCAGATCCTCTTGGACTTCCAAACCCCTCCACTGGCAACTGTTCTTCTGGTACTCGCAGACACTTCTTCAATTGCGACACATGGAACACGTTGTGCACTGCCGACAAACTTTCTGGTAGGTTGAGTTGGTAAGCCACTTCTCCACGCTTTGCTTGAATCTGATATGGTCCAACGTACCGGGGTGCTAACTTGCCTTTAACTCCGAACCTTCTGACTCCCCTGATCGGTGACACCTTCAGATAGACGAAATCCCCCCACTTCAAAACTCAGTTCTCTTCTCCTTCGGTCCGCATAGCTTCGCTGTCTTGACTGAGCTATCTTCAGGTTCTCCCGAACCATTTTGATATTCTCTTCGGCTTCAAGCAGGATGTCGGGGCCAAACACCTGTCTCTCTCCAGGCTGGTCCCAATGCAGCGGAGTCCTACAACTCCGCCCATAGAGTGCCTGAAACGGTGACATCTTCAAGCTAGCCTGATAGCTATTGTTGTAGGAGAATTCTGCATAAGGTAACCTTTTGTCCCATCCTGACTTGTCTTGCAACGCACAGGCTCTCAGCATATCTTCTAGGATCTGGTTAGTTCTTTCAGTCTGACCGTCTGTCTGCGGATGATAAGCCGAGCTGAAGTTCAAATGTGTGCCCAAAGCTTCTTGTAGCTGCTGCCAAAATGAGAGGTGAACTGCGTTCCTCGATCTGACACTATCTTCTTCGGCACACCATGAAGGCAGACTATCCGTGACATGTATAACTCAGCTAACGTTGCTCCGGTGTATGTGGTCTTCACAGGTATGAAATGGGCCACCTTTGTTAAGCGGTCCACAACCACCCAGATGGAATCATAGCCGGCCCGGGTACGAGGTAGGCCAACTATAAAATCCATCCCGATCTCATCCCACTTCCACTGAGGAATCCGCAATGGCTGCAACAATCCGGCGGGCCTTTGATGCTCTGCTTTGGTTCTCTGACAGCTATCACAGATGGCGACATATTCCACGATTTCTCTTTTCATGCCATACCACCAAAACCTCCTTTTTAAATCCTGATACATCTTTCACTTCCCGGGTGTATGGAGTAGGCTGTCTCATGAGCTTCCTTTAGGATCAGCTCCTGAATAGGTTTGAGGTCGGGGACACACAATCGGTCCTTGAACCATATTACTCCCTCTTCATCCTCTCGAAAGTCTTTGCCTCTTCCTTCTAAGATCAGCTGCCGGATCTTGTTGATGCTTTCATCATCCTTCTGCCCTTCTTTGATCTCCCGCTCTAGGGTGGGCTCTAATTCCACTGTTACTCCTTGCGTACTGTTCAAAAACCAAGACTCAGTCTGTCGAACTCCTTGGCTAACTCATATGGCATTGGGTACGTAGCCATCATATTGACTTGACTCTTCCTGCTCAGAGCATCTGCAACCACATTGGCTTTGCCTGGATGGTAATGTATCTCCAACTCATAGTCCTTGATCAATTCCAACCATCTTCGCTGTCTCATGTTTAACTCTGACTGGGTGAATATGTATTTCAGACTTTTATGATCTGTGTAGATGTCGCACTTCTGCCCATACAGGTAATGTCTCCAGGTCTTCAAAGCATGAACTACTGCTGCCAACTCCAGGTCATGTGTGGGATAATTTTTCTCATGGATCTTCAGCTGTCGAGATGAATATGCTACAACTCTTCCTTCTTGCATTAGCACACATCCCAATCCGGTGTAAGAAGCATCGCAATACACTGAGAATGGCTTGTGAACATCAGGCAGGACTAACCACCGGAGCTGTAGTCAATCTATTTTTCAGTTCTTCAAATGCTTCCTGACACTTTTGGGTCCACTTAAACTCAACTTTCTTCGCTAGCAACGCTGTCATTGGTCTAGCAATCTTTGAGAAGCCTTCGATGAAACGCCTGTAATACCCAGCCATTCCAATGAAGCTCTTGATCCCACGAACATCCTTTGGTGCTTTCCAGTTCAGGATATCTGCCACTTTCTTTGGATCCACTGCCAACCCATCTTGATTTATGATGTGACCCAGAAACAGGACTTCATGAATCCAGAACTCGCATTTGCCCAGCTTGGCATACAACTGATGCTCTCGAAGTCTTTGCAATACCATCTTCAAATGCTCTACATGATCTTCCTCACTTTGAGAGTAATAAGAATATCATCGATAAACACTACCACAAACTTGTCCAGATAATCCATGAACACACTGTTCATCAGGTACATAAAGAAGGTTGGCGCATTTGTCAAACCAAAGGACATAACTGTGAATTCATATAACCCGTACTTGGTGATGAATGCCGTCTTCGGTATGTCCGAGGGTCGGATTCTGAGTTGATGGTAACCTGATCTCAGATCTATCTTCGAGAATACGCTGGCACCTCTGAGCTGGTCGAACAAATCTTCTATCCTTGGCAGGGGGTACTTGTTTTTGACAGTGACTTCATTCAAGGCTCTGTAGTCTATGCACATCCTTTTGGTACCATCTTTCTTCTCTACAAACAAACACCGGAGCGGCCCAAGGCGAGGTACTTGGTCTGATGTAACCCTTCTCTAACATCTCATCTATCTGCTTCTTGAGTTCCACCAATTCTGGTCCAGACACTCGGTAGGCTCTTTTGGAAATGGGGGCGGTACCAGGGATAAGCTCTATGGCAAATTCGACTTTTTCTCTCGGGTGGCATGCCCGTTAGCTCCTCGGGAAATACGTCCGGAAAGTCCGACACAACCCTGATAGCCTCGAGCGGGTTGGGCTCCTTACTATCAACTGAAATCTGGTGACAGACACCCTCCGCTGATTTAGGCATCCTTAGCTCGGCCACTACCTCTTCTCCTGACGGGGACTTCAATGTTACGGTCCTCTTGTCACAGCTAACATTCGCCTCATACTTCATTAACCAATTCATCCCTAGAATGACATCTATCCCAGGGGTGTCTATTATTATTAGATCACTGGGGAACCCTATCCCCCTTATTTCCACCCTTATATTTGAGCATATTTTATCTGTTTGCACCTTGCCACCAACCGAATTAATCCTCATGGGCGGCATCATTGCCTCTACTGAGATGTTATGCAATTCTACCTAGGTTGCGGTGACAAATGAATGAGTTGCACCAGTATCAAATAGCACTTTCGTGGGATGAGATTCGACTGAGAACATACCTACTGCCACATCTGGTGCATCCTGGATCGCTTCGGCCTCCAAGTGGTTCACCTTTCCACGGTTGTACGCTTGGCTACGATTGCCTGCTGCCGGCTGTAGCACACCTTGCCTTGTTGGAGCATTGGGGTTGGTCTGCTGCTGCGCCAATCTTCTTTGGGCAATGCATCGCCCAGTGGCCTTGTTCTCCACAGTGGAAACATCCTCTGCCTCCTCCTTGTGCTGGGGCTGCTTGGTTGCTCTGGTTTGCTGCTGGGGCAGGAAGGCGAGGTGCCTGGTTGTTCTGCTTCTGATACTGATTCCCTCCTTGCTGGCTGTTCTGACGATACTGCTGCTGTTGTGGGTACTGTCTCTGAACTGCTGCTGATGCGGACGCTGGTTCTGATTCTGATATCCTTGTGGGTGACCAGGCCTGCCTTGCTGAGATGAACTGCCTGAGAAACGTGGACGGCTGATGCCTCCGGTCTGGGGTCCACTCATCTTGCGCTTTCGATCTTCCATATCCTTACGCTTCTTCTCAGTCATAACTGCCCTATCGATCAGGTGCTGGAAGGTGGGGAAGGTGTGATTCATCAGCTGGTAATGCAGGGGATCCACCAAACCCCTCATGAACCTGTACTGCCTTTTAGCATCAGTGTTGACATCCTCAGGTGCATACCGAGATAGCTGCAGAAACTTGTCTCTGTATTCACTAACAGACAGGGGTCCCTGCTTCAGAGCCAGAAACTGCTCCTTCTTCACGATCATCAGTCCCTCTGGCACATGGTACCTGCGGAAACTCTCGCTGAATTCTTCCCAGGTGATGGCTTCGGGGTCAGCATGGGTGGCGAGGTAGGACTCCCACCAGGACTGGGGCTGCTCCCCTTAGCTGACGGGGACCATACAGAACCTTCTCCCTGTCGTCACATTGGGCGGTGCGCAGTTCTCTCTCCACTGCGCGCAGCCAGTCTTCTGCATCCATGGGGTCAGCAGAATGGGCGAAGGTAGGAGGGTGCCCTCTCATGAACTCACCACGCTTATCCCGTGGCATCTAGGGCATCTGCACTTGCAATTGGGGTTGGGGTTGCTGTTGAGCCTGCTGCATGGCTGCCAGAGTCTGCCCAATGGCCTGCACTGCCTGAGTCTGCATCAAGAACATCTGCTCCACTGACATCGGGGGTGGCGGGGGGAGGCTGCCTCTGTTGTTCCTCCTGCTGGTCATGCTGCTCTTGCTGAGCATGCCTGTTGCATCGGCGCCTGTTGTCAGACATCTGTGGAAGACATTCATACATCAGCATTGATCTTACAACCCTCCAGCATAAGAAAAGAGAATACAGAATTCTTCATGACACTGAGTGAACAAAGAGCTTCACTGATCCTCATTACGATTTCAACACAGCTTCTCAGATAAGAAGGAAAGTAGAAGTAAATGGCTTCCCAACTAAGCAACTGACTTCATTAACATTACTAGCTAGGCCAAACTGCAGGAGAAACCCACAGGTTGGCAACAGTCATTACAAAGATTCAAATCCAGCACAAGTTCATCATAACAAGCATGCAAGCAACTGATAAGCAAACTAAGCTAATTGGATGCAACTGATAAGCAAACTAAACTAATTATTTAAGACTGAGACATCTGACTTAAGAATTATTACAAACTTCGACGCTAATGATCTAAGGATCTAGATCTATCCTGGTCCTACAGGCAGGGGAACCATAAGTGTGGTGACCACGTGGCGGTGAGCGGTAAGGGTGCTGAGTCCCCAACAGGAGCGGGAGAACCACCCTCCTGGTGATGGCGCTCTGCCAGCTCAGCACGCAACTCCGCAATCTTCATTCGAGCCCTGCTCAGCTCATCCAGAGAGTGATCCAGCTCAGTGTTAAGCATGCGGCTAGGTTGACTGTGCTGCTCAACCTAGGGTTAGCCTCACCAACAGGTGAGACAACCACACTCTCTGTGCTGCCAGTAGGGCGGCGGGGGTAGTACCGAAGGTTAAGACCGTCGGCCACCCACCGAACAAAGAACAGTACTGGGAGAGTGCACGTCGTGCTGCATCCTGCATAGCCACCTCTACAGTGTGCCCTCTCGGAGATGGAATAGTGCTCCGAAACGGCCTCCGCACCCCGGAGGTCATCCTCCGGACGGCGAACTAGGCAGGTAGCCTCCCAGCGGTCTGGGTACCTCCCGCGACTGTGCTGGTAGACTACACAACGATACTCGATCGAGACCAGGTGTGCCGGTCGAAAACCTGGCGCAGCAAGGTGTCGAGTGCGTCGTGGGAAGTGACAACCGCGAGCGGCGTCACGGGTGATGGGTCGGGCGACCCATCCTTCCGCCTCCTGCGGCTCAGAAGACTCCGTGCTGTGGTCTGAGTCGTCGTCGTCGGGGTCTCCTCCAGAACCTCCTCTAGTAGCCCCTCCAACAGCCGGGACATCCCGCGGTGGTGCAGGGGGCGCCTCTAGCTGGGCAACAGAGGAACGGGGCCTCACGGACTCCACCTCTTGCTGGGGTGGGGAGGAAGAGCCCTGCTGCTCTCTGTGCTGGTGCCGGCGTTCCTGCTCCTCACGCAGGCGGTGGTGCAGTCTCTCCAGGTGACTCGACTGACCGGACACGGTGCGGTGCAGAGGACGCTCCGCAAGTCGAGACGGCAGGAAAGGAATCACCGACTTACGTGCAGTGTGTCTAAGACGAGCCATCTACAAAAGACACCGTAAGCATAAGAGTAAGAGCAGAACTAATATGACAAGTGAATAAACCATAGACAGAATAAGATAAAATTTTTTAACAAGGTATAATATAGTATATATATATGTAGTAAAACAAAGGGTTGGTCGAGGTGACCGACTTTTGAAGTAACATCAGAGGTCAAGGTGAGGGGGAAGGTCAATAGTCCTTAGTACGACCAGTGCTACTCTAGGTCAGCGGTCCTACAGTCAGCACGACTTTGATACCACTTATGTCACACCCGGTTTTGGAAGGCAAACCAAGTGCGAACTATGTACGTGCCAGGATCAGAACTCACGTACACAGCGATTACATAAATGAACATCAATGCACAATGCTCGAATAATAACATAAAAGAGTATTAACCTATTACATCACAAAGTCATAGACATTCACATAGTCATCAACTTAACAGTTAAATCAAAGTGCTAGCGAAACGCAGTAAAGATAAGGCCTTCACAGGCAGCTGACTGGGGGTTGCCGCCAACCCACACCTAGAATTCGTCGTAGTCTTGGAACTCCTGGAAGTCTCCTTCCACGGCTTCGCCTTCTCCTGAGCAGTGGTTACAATGCGGACAACCTGGTGTTTTGTGGTAAAGCAAGGATGAGTACACATCAACGTACTCAGCAAATGTCCCGTTTGGCTGAAGTGGACTAGCTTTATGTGGGGTTAGGCTCAAGCAGTTGCTTTTAGTTGGTCAGGTATTTATCATTAGTAGAAGCCAGATTTTAGCCATTAACCAACCCATGAACCATTTCCTCATCGAGGAACAACATCATCATATTCGAACCAATACCATAACATAATCCTTGTATCTCGAACCATCTGTATCTCTAATCAAGAGGATCCCAAGGCTGCTCTTAACCGTGAGCACGGCTGATATATCAGTTTCACTACCCTCTGCAGAGGTCGCACACTTTACCCATGAGTCATGATTCCCTTTCTACCCGGGGAGAGCTAATCCCCATTGACCACTACCTAGGTGGTCCGGCAGGGTATCACTACGTAGCTTTTACAAAGATTCCCTAGAGATCATAGCTACCCGTTAGGTTTCTCCAGTTTGATAAACACAGTACTCCTCCCCGCAGGAGAGTGACTAACAAAAGCAAAACGAAAGAACCTCGGCACTCAGCCTCGGCAGAGCAAGCACTGTGCCTGGACCCCATTGACGGCACAACGGCGAAGCAACTACACCTCTAGTTCCTCTAATTAATTAGCTAAGGGCATCCCATTTCACCCTCATGGTTGCACTGTTATCCCGGGTGGTCTCTCAACGAACAGGTCCTTACGGAGAGGTACTCAGGAAACAGCCTGAGCCCCCTAGAGTATCACAAGATCATCAATATCATCAGGATAACAGTATCGTAAATAGTCACATCATGTTCATTGATTGAGTTAAGGCAATAGCAGAATGCTAACCATAATAGCCCATAAGGTCATCAAGGATAAAGTAAAGTGTAAAGCTAGTCAATCCTTAGGTTTCAAGTAAGTAATGCGGGGTAGTAGGTTATAAATGAATAGGACATAATGGGTCAGAGGACACTTGCCTTCACCAAACTGTTGATCAGGAACTTCCTCTGCAACTTCCTCGGAAAACACAGACTGCTCGTTGTCTACGTAAAGTAATCATTCACACTATGCACTTGGGAAGTAACAAACAAAAGCAATATACCAAACATATGCAGCAGAGAGATCACAAGTTCACAATAGAAAAGGATTGGTACTCTAGTATTCCCTAGGTCTAGGGTGGAGGACTATACCAAGTGATTCACTATCCACTAATCAGATCTGAGTCAGTGGTGGGGTTAAATCATTACATAGTGTTAAGCCCATAAACTTAAGTGCTCCAACTTTTATTAAAGTCTACTATCTTTTATTTATCTCAAATAGGGTTCCCATAACATTAATTTTACCCTAATGATCAACTATTAATTGGGACATAGAAACAGCAGGGAAACATTGCTTAAACAGATAGATAATAATATTATGAACATTTTGCAATTTGAAGCACCTAATTTGGAGTTCATATGACAAAGTTATGAATTTTACAAGATTAGGGATTAAAAATATGCCTTAAATACTTATTTTGGATTAAATAAAAGGTCCGAGGACCTAACTGCGAAAATCCAGGGACGGCGGGTTAATTCTCAGAAAACCGGGGGTCTCTTTAAGAAAACGCGCGGGCGAAGGGGTATCGGGCTCCTACGGCAGTCGGATCTCAGATCGACGCGCAGGATTAGATCCGCGGGCGGGAGCGCGAGCGCGCGGCAGCCTGAGTGGCTGACAGGCGGGGCCAGGCGGCAGCGCGAGCGCGGGGCGGGCTGACAGGCGGGGCTGGGCGGCAGAGCGGGCGCGGGGCGGGCTGACAGGCGGGGCCGGGCGGCAGAGCGGGCGCGGGGCGGCTGACAGGCGGGGCCCGATTGACAGGAAAGCGGGGTGCGGGGGGGAAACGGCCCTGGGCCGTCGGATCTCAGGCGGACGGCTGAGGTTGGGTTCGGGCTATTTGAAACAGGGCCGTCCGATCTAAGATGGACGGCGGAGATCTGGCGGCTGGCTTCTATCTTCCCCTCCGGCTAGCAGAGGCGGCGACGCCTGCTCCCGTGGCGGAGAACTCACCGGAGACGAGGGGCGCGGGGGCTCTGCGGGTCCTTGGGGCGACCTGAATGGCCGGGGAGGTTGGGGAGGGCGCGGGGAACCTTTTGGTGGGGACTAGGTCGGGACAGGGGCACCGGAGGAGGGCGGTCCACGGCGAAGTGGCTCGGCGGCGGCGCTATGGGACTCCGGCGAGCGATTAAGCGCAGCAGAGTGCAATAGAGGGGAAGGGAGGGGGCATGGGAGGTTCCTTACCTCAAGGCGAACTCCGGGGACTCCTCGGTGGCGGCAATGGCGCGACGACGGCCCGGGTCGACGGTGGCGGACCTCGGCGGCTGCGCAGCGAACGGCGGGTGAGCGCGGCAGAGGAATTCGGGGAGGGAGAGGGAAAATTGGGGCGTGTCCCGGGTTGCGGACGTCGGGGCGAAGCTCACCGTGGCAGAAGGCACGGCGGGGCTCCAACGGCGACGGAGAAACGAGCTCGGGCGGCGGTGGTTAATGGCGGCGGCGCTTTGGCGTGTGAGCAGCGAGGGGAAGGTGAGAGAGAGGCCTGCAGGTGCGCAAATGAGGGAGGAGGAGAGGGCGAGTGGGGTTCGGGGCTCAAGTGGTCGAGGCGAGGTGGTGGCGAGCTCCACGCGCGACGTGGGCGCGGAGTCCGCGGCACGCGCGGCTCGGGGCGGCGGTTACGCGGAGACGGCGGAGCTAACAGCCCGGGCCCGCGAGCAGAGAGAGCGGGGGAAGCGGGCGCGCGCGGGACGGTGAAAGCGGCTGCGCTGACGGGTGGGCCCGCCAGGGCAGAGAGAGGAGGGGGGGAGAAGGCGCGCGCGCGGGATGGGCCGATTGGGCCGAAAGGCTGAGGGGGGGGCGGGGGTATGGGCCTTTTTCCCTTTTTCTTTTATTCCAGCAATTGTTTTCCCTTTTCTTTTTATTTTCTCTATTTGATTCAAATTCAAATAAGCCACAAATTCAAATTAGACTTTCTAAGAATTATGCACTAAACAAAAGTGAAATCTAGGGTTCAACATGATGCAACAATTCATACTCCCTTGGAGTTTGAGCTAATAGACTATAGCTACAAATAAAATAACCACTTTTCTCCTATAGAAATGAGAAAGAGAAGATTGGGGAAGGATGAGAAAAGGGAAGTAACACCTGAATTTGTGAATATGAGCAAAGAAATTTTATACCCCCAAATTCAGGGTGTTACATATATGGGCCATTTCGTGCCTACCTTAAACGGGTCGTGCTCATGACCGCCCATGGGCCACGACCTCGACCCACACCCAGCTCGATATATCGGGCCGTGCTGGCCCAACACTAAAATATTTTATGCCGTATCGTGTGTGGACTGTGTTTTTTTCATGCTTCGTGCCAGCCCATTAGGCACGGCTCAAATGACGCCTATAACCCAAAGAGACTTGTAGTAAGAGGTGGCTGTCACCATATAGTGGAGAGAACAAGACCCATGACGGGTTGGCCGGGAGGTTGATATTGAAGATAGCAGGGGACAGTCCAGAAGAGGCCATATTGGAGATCCACTTATGCGTGGAAAAGGCCCAGATGCTATCCGTGGATTTACATGACTGAGAACTTGGCCCATGCGAGAGACTTCAACTATGACTAGGGGGACTCATGAGCTTCTTCATACCTTAGTAAAATATTGAAGTCGTTGACAGGAGTATGCATTTCCATCTCAATTAAACTTTCTCACTTTATTTATTGCTTGCCTAGTGTCAGGAACCATAATTAGGGATATCCAGATCACAACCCTAAAGTGCTTAAATGCTTGAGTAAGAAGGGGTCATAAGCAAACACGCTCCCAATTGTACCAATGTCCGAGGTACCCAAGTCGCAACTCGCTCGAGGCCAACCCTAGGTGGGAACCACAGTTACGAGGCACAGTCATGGCTCGCATGAGGCCAACCTTGGACGGGAGACCAAGTTGCAACTCGCGCGAGTCCAATCTTGGGCAGGAAACGCATTCCGACTCGCCCGAGGCTGGCCTCGGGCGAGAAGAGCATTTCCGAGTTGCCCGAGGGCGTCTTGGGCGACACTCTGGAGCTACCCGCCTCGCCCAACCTCCAATATACGAACATGTGTCCGTACGTCCACTTGCCCCGCTGAGGGTGCCAAAGTCAACAAAGGATGACACAATTACGGTCTATTCTACCTTTACTGCCACGACGATGCACAGGGCACGAATACGGGACACTGCTCCCCCAATCTGACTACTGTTTCAACCACCCCGAGCGTGACTGCATGTAACGTACGATCAAAGCCTCGGACTCAGGAGAAATCTCTGCCTCACCCGAGCTCGATCCCAACCAACTGCTCCAGCAGACGCGCATTAAATGCCACATACTCTTCCACGAATCTCGCAGAAGACCATGCCAAGCACTGTTTTAACCACTCCAACTCGACACTTCCGCTCCCCTGTACGGGCTAGGGCTCAGGCACATGCCTATGCTCCTGAGTCCAGCCTCGGCTCTCTACCCCATCAAAATAACAAGCTACAGGGATCGGGGCGTCCTTCTCTTGGCCAAAAGACGACACAAGGACAAGGGTCATCTTGTCGGCCATACCGTTACAGGGCTCGGACACAAAGACAAAGGGCCATCCCGCCAGCCACGCCACTACAGGGCTTAGAGACGTCTCCTCTGATCACAACAATAGCGCAATAATCCTTACTCCTGTGTCTCCTCTCGCGACTATAAAAGGAGAAGCTCGGGGCCTTCTACGGGCGGAGAACGACTTCACGGCTCACAATTCAGCTCACTCCCAATATTGACACTCGCCTCAATCATAGTCAAAGACTTGGGACTCACTCCCTCTCTCGACTCACTTGTATCCTCTACTATGAGCACTTAGAGATAATACAAACGTCCCTCCCTCGCTTGGATGTAGGGCCTACTCTTGGCCGAACCAGAATAAATCTTGTGTGTCTTCTTGCATCACCCAAATTTACTAGTTGGTTAGAATCCTTGGGTCAAAACATTGACAACTAGGTTGCATGCTTACGTTTCTAGTTTAGATTGATATGCAGAGGATCATTTAGATTTGAAAGGGAATTAGGCTTACACCTATTTCCTAAATTGATTTTGGTGGTTGAATTGCCCAACACAAATAATCGGACTAACTAGTTTGCCCAAGTTTATAAGTCCTACAGGTACCAAAGGTTCACAATAAGCCAATAAAAAGACCAAGAAAAGGGTTCAACAAAAGGAGCAAGGGATAACCGAAGTGTGCCCTGGTCTGGCGCACCGGACTGTCCGGTGTGCCACTGGACAGTGTCCGGTGCACCAGGGGACTTCAAGCTAAACTTCGCACCTTCGGGAAAACTCAGAGCCACCGCGCTATAATTCACCGGACTGTCCGGTGTACACCGGACAGTGTCCGGTGCTCCAGAGGATAAGCGACTCTGAACTCGCCAGCTTCGAGAATCCACCAACGGCTAGTCCGCTATAATTCACCAGACATGTCTGGTGTACACCGGACTGTCCGGTGTAACGGCGGAGCAACGGCTACTTCGACGCCAATGGTCACCTGCAGCGGCATTAATTGCGCGCCAGAGCGCGCAGAGGACAGGCACGCACGACATGGCGCACCGGACACTCTACAGTACATGTCCGGTGCGCCACCGGACATCCAGGCGGGCCCAGCAGTCAGAGCTCCAACGGTCGACCCTAACGGCCGGGTGACGTGGCTGGCGCACCGGACAGTGTCCGGTGTGCACCGGACTGTCCGGTGCACCATGAGACAGACAGCCTCCACCAAACGGCTAGTTTGGTGGTTGGGGCTATAAATACCCCCAACCACCCCACATTCAAGTCATCCAAGTTTTCACACTTCTACACCTTACAAGAGCTCTAGCATTCAATTCTAGACACACCCAAGTGATCAAATCCTCTCCAATTCCACACAAGGCTTTAGTGATTAGTGAGAGAGATTTGTTGTGTTCTTTTGAGCTCTTGCGCTTGGATTGCTTCTTTCTTTCTCATTTGTTCTTGTGATCAAAACTCATTTGTAACCGAGGCAAGAGACACCAATTGTGTGGTGGTCCTTGCGGGGAAGTTTTGTTCCCGGTTGATTTGAGAAGAGAAGCTCACTCGGTCCGAGGGACCGTTTGAGAGATGGAAAGGGTTGAGATAGACCCGGCCTTTGTGGCCTCCTCAACGGGGAGTAGGTTTGAGAGAACCGAACTCGGTAAAACAAATCCACGTGTCTCACTCTTTGTTTGCTCGCGATTTGTTTTGCGCCCTCTCTCTCGGACTCATAATTATCTCTAACGCTAACCCGGATTGTAATTGTGTTTAAATTGTTAAATTTTAGTTTTGCCCTATTCACCCCCCCCTCTAGGCGACTTTCAATTGGTATCAGAGCCCGGTGCTTCATTAGAGCCTAACCGCTCGAAGTGATGTCGGGAGATCACGCCAAGAAGGAGATGGAGACCGGCGACAAGCCCACTACAAGCCACGGGGAAACTTCATCGGAAGAGTCCCGCAACAAGAGGAAGGAGAAGAAGGACTCTTCCAACAAAGGGAAGGGGAAGGAGAAGAAATCCTCTTCCCACAAGTCGCATCGGAGAGGCGACAAGCACAAGAGGATGAGGAAAGTGGTCTACTACGAGACCGACTCTTCATCACCATCGACCTCCGACTCCGATGCGCCGTCCGTAACTTCTAAGCGCCAAGAGCGCAAGAAGTATAGTAAGATCCCCCTACGCTACCCCCACATTTCAAAGCATACTCCTTTGCTCTCCGTTCCATTAGGCAAACCACCGGTTTTTGACGGTGAAGTTTATAACATGTGGAGTGACAAAATGAGGCATCATCTAACCTCACTCCACACAAGCATATGGAATGTTGTTGAGTTTGGTGTACAGGTACCATCCGTAGGGGATGAAGACTACGACTCAGACGAAGTGGCCCAAATTCACCACTTTAACTCCCAAGCCACTACTATACTCCTCGCCTCTCTAAGTCGAGAGGAGTATAATAAGGTGCAAGGGTTAAAGAGTGCGAAGGAAATTTGGGACGTACTCAAGACCGCGCACGAAGGAGACGCGGTGACAAAAATCACCAAGCGGGAGACGATCGAGGGGGAGCTCGGTCACTTCATGCTTCACCAAGGGGAGGACCCACAAGCCATGTACAACCGCTTGAAGACCTTGGTGAATCAAGTGCGCAACCTCGGGAGTGAAAAATGGGATGACCATGAGATGGTCAAGGTTATTCTTAGATCCCTCGTATTTCTTAACCCTACACAAGTTCAATTAATTCGAGGTGATCCTAGATATAAGCTAATGTCTCCCGAGGAGGTTATAGGAAAATTTGTGAGCTTTGAGCTAATGATTAAAGGCTCAAAGAAAATCATCGAGCAAGGTACCTCCTCAACGCCCGAAGCACAACCGGTGGCATTCAAGGCAACGGAGGAGAAAAAGGAGGAGTCTACATCAAGTAGGCAACCCATCGACGCCTCCAAGCTCGACAACGAGGAAATGACGCTCATCATCAAGAGTTTCCGCCAAATCCTCAAGCAAAGGAGGGGGAAGGATTACAAGCCCCGCTCCAAGAAAGTTTGCTACAAGTGTGGTAAGACCGGTCACTTTATAGCAAAATGTCCTATTTCTAGTGACAGTGATAGGGGCGACGACAAGAAGGGGAGAAGAAAGGAGAAGAAGAAGTACTACAAGAAGAAGGGCGGCGATGCCCATGTTTGCCGGGAGTGGGACTCGGATGAGAGCTCCACTGACTCCTCCTTCGACGAGGACGCCGCCAACATCGCCGTCACCAAGGGCCTCCTCTTCCCCAACGTCGGCCACAAGTGCCTCATGGCAAAGGACGGCAAAAATAAGAAGGTAAAATCAAGATCCTCCACTAAATATGAAACCTCTAGTGATGAGGATGATGCTAGCAATGAGGAGGATAACTTGCGCATTCTTTTTGCCAACCTAAACATGCAACAAAAGGAAAAATTAAATGAATTGATTAGTGCTATTCATGAGAAGGATGATCTCTTGGACTCTCAAGAGGACTTCCTTATTAAAGAAAATAAAAAGCATGTTAAGGTTAAAAATGCTTACGCTCTAGAAGTTGAAAAATGTGAAAAATTATCTAGTGAGCTAAGCACATGCCATGACACTATTGCCAACCTTAGAAATGAAAATGCCAAATTAATTGCTAAGGTTGATTCTCATGTTTGTGATGTTTCAATTCACAATCTTAGTAATGATAATGATAATTTGCTTGCTAAGATTGAAGAATTAAACACCTCTCTTGCTAGCCTTAGGATTGAAAATGAAAAACTAATTGCTAAGGCTAAAGAATTAGATGTTTGCAATGTTACAATTTCCGATCTTAGAGATAACAATGATATTTTGCGTGCTAAGATTGTTGAACTTAATTCTTGCAAACCCTCTACATCTACCGTTGAGCATGTTTCTATTTGCACTAGATGTAGAGATGTTGATATTGATGCTATTCATGATCATATGGTCTTAATTAAACAACAAAATGATCATATAGCAAAATTAGATGCTAAAATTGCCGAGCATAACTTAGAAAATGAAAAGTTTAAATTTGCTAGAAGTATGCTCTATAGTGGGAGACGCCCTGGCATCAAGGATAGCATTGGCTTCCAAAGGGGAGACAATGTCAAACTTAATGCCCCTCCTAAAAAATTGTCTAACTTTGTTAAGGGCAAGGCTCCCATGCCTCAGGATAACGAGGGTTACATTTTGTACCCTGCCGGTTATCCCGAGCACAAAATTAGGAGAATTCATTCTAGGAAGTCTCACTCTAGCTCTAACCATGCTTTTATATATAAGGGTGAGACATCTAGCTCTAGGCAACCAATCCGTGCTAAGTTGCCTAAGAAGAAAACTCCTAATGCATCAAATGATCATGACATTTCATTCAAAACTTCTGATGCATCATATGTGCTTACTAACAAATCCGGCAAGGTAGTTGCCAAGTTTGTTGGGGGCAAACACAAGGGCTCCAAGACTTGTGTTTGGGTACCCAAAGTTCTTGTGTCTAATGCCAAAGGACCCAAAACCGTTTGGGTACCTAAAGTCAAGAACTAAAATTGTTTTGTAGGTTTATGCATCCAGGGGCTCAAGTTGGATCATCGATAGCGGGTGCACAAACCACATGACAGGGGAGAAGAAAATGTTCTCCTCTTATGAGAAAAACCGAGATCCCCAACGAGCTATCACATTCGGGGATGGAAACCAAGGTTTGGTCAAAGGTTTGGGTAAAATAGCTATATCTCCTGACCATTCCATTTCCAATGTTTTTCTTGTTGATTCGTTAGATTACAACTTGCTTTCTGTTTCCCAATTATGTCAAATGGGCTACAACTGTCTATTTACTGATGTAGGTGTCACTGTCTTTAGAAGAAGTGATGATTCAATAGCATTTAAGGGAGTGTTAGAGGGTCAGCTATACTTGGTAGATTTTGATAGAGCTGAACTCGACACTTGCTTAATTGCTAAGACTAACATGGGTTGGCTCTGGCACCGCCGACTAGCCCATGTTGGAATGAAGAATCTTCATAAGCTTCTAAAGGGTGAACACATCTTAGGATTAACCAATGTTCATTTTGAGAAGGACAGGATTTATAGCGCATGCCAAGCAGGGAAGCAAGTTGGCACTCATCATCCACACAAGAACATCATGACGACTGACAGGCCACTGGAGCTCCTACACATGGATCTATTCGGCCCAATAGCTTACATAAGCATCGGCGGGAGTAAGTACTGTCTAGTTATTGTGGATGATTATTCTCGCTTCACTTGGGTGTTCTTTTTGCAGGAAAAATCTCAAACCCAAGAAACCTTAAAGGGATTCTTGAGACGAGCTCAAAATGAGTTCGGCTTAAGGATCAAGAAAATAAGAAGCGACAATGGGACGGAGTTCAAGAACTCACAAATTGAAGGCTTCCTTGAGGAGGAGGGCATCAAGCATGAGTTCTCCTCTCCCTACACGCCACAACAAAATGGTGTAGTGGAGAGAAAGAATAGAACTCTATTGGACATGGCAAGAACCATGCTTGATGAGTACAAGACGCCGGATCGGTTTTGGGCCGAGGCGGTTAACACCGCTTTCTACGCCATCAACCGGTTATATCTACATCGAATCCTCAAGAAGACATCATACGAACTCCTAACCGGTAAAAAGCCCAATATTTTATATTTTAGAGTCTTTGGTAGCAAATGCTTTATTCTTGTTAAAAGAGGTAGAAAATCCAAATTTGCTTCTAAGACCGTAGAAGGCTTTTTACTAGGATATGATTCAAACACAAGGGCATATAGAGTCTTTAACAAGTCCTCAGGACTAGTTGAAGTTTCTTGTGACGTTGTGTTTGATGAGACTAACGGCTCTCAAGTAGAGCAAGTTGATCTTGATGAGATAGGTGAAGAAGAGGCTCCGTGCATCGCGCTAAGGAACATGTCCATTGGGGATGTGTGTCCTAAGGAATCCGAAGAGCCTCCAAATGCACAAGATCAACCATCCTCCTCCACGCAAGCATCTCCACCAACTCAAAATGAGGACGAGGCCCAAGTTGATGAAGGAGAAGATCAAAGAGATGAGCCACCTCAAGATGACGGCAATGATCAAGGGGGAGATGCAAATGATCAAGACAAGGAGGATGAAGAACCAAGGCCGCCACACCCAAGAGTCCACCAAGCAATCCAACGAGATCACCCCGTCGACACCATCCTCGGCGATATTCATAAGGGGGTAACTACTCAATCTCGTGTTGCACATTTTTGTGAGCATTACTCTTTTGTTTCCTCTATTGAGCCACATAGGGTAGAGGAAGCACTCCAAGATTCGAATTGGGTGATGGCAATGCAAGAGGAGCTCAACAACTTCACTAGAAACGAGGTATGACACTTAGTTCCACGTCCTAACCAAAATATTGTAGGAACCAAATGGGTCTTCCGCAACAAGCAAGACGAGCATGGTGTGGTGACAAGGAACAAAGCCCGACTTGTGGCCAAGGGATACTCCCAAGTCGAAGGTTTGGATTTTGGTGAAACCTATGCACCCGTAGCTAGGCTTGAGTCAATTCGTATATTATTAGCCTATGCTACTTACCATGGCTTCAGGCTTTATCAAATGGATGTGAAGAGTGCCTTCCTCAATGGACCAATTAAGGAAGAGGTTTATGTTGAGCAACCTCCCGGCTTTGAAGACAGTGAGTACCCTAACCATGTATATAGGCTCTCTAAGGCGCTTTATGGGCTCAAGCAAGCCCCAAGAGCATGGTGTGAATGCCTAAGAGATTTCCTTATTGCTAATGGCTTTAAAGTCGGAAAGGCCGATCCTACTTTATTCACTAAAACTCTTGACAATGATTTGTTTGTATGCCAAATTTATGTTGATGATATCATATTTGGGTCTACTAACGAATCTACATGTGAAGAATTTAGTAGGATCATGACACAAAAATTCGAGATGTTGATGATGGGGGAGTTGAAGTATTTTCTAGGATTCCAAGTCAAGCAACTCCAAGAAGGCACCTTCATTAGCCAAACGAAGTATACTCAAGACATTCTAACTAAGTTTGGAATGAAGGATGCTAAGCCCATCAAGACACCCATGGGAACCAATGGGCATCTCGACCTCGACACGGGAGGTAAATCCGTCGATCAAAAGGTATACCTGTCGATGATAGGTTCATTACTCTATTTATGTGCATCTCGACCGGACATTATGCTTTCCGTATGCATGTGTGCAAGATTCCAATCCGACCCTAACGAATCTCACTTTATGGCCGTAAAATGAATCTTGAGATATTTGGCTTATACTCCTAAGTTTGGGCTTTGGTACCCTCGGGGATCCACATTTGATTTAATTGGTTATTCGGATGCCGATTGGGCGGGGTGCAAAATCAATAGGAAGAGCACATCGGGGACTTGCCAGTTCTTGGGAAGATCCTTGGTGTCTTGGGCTTCAAAGAAGCAAAATTCAGTCGCTCTTTCTACCGCCGAAGCCGAGTACATTGTCGCAGGACATTGTTACGCGCAATTGCTTTGGATGAGGCAATCTCTGCGGGACTATGGTTACAAATTAACCAAAGTTCCTCTTCTATGTGATAATGAGAGTGCAATCCGCATGGCGGATAATCCCGTTGAGCATAGCCGCACTAAACACATAGCCATTCAGTATCATTTTCTTAGGGATCACCAACAAAAGGGGGATATCGAGATTGCATACATTAATACTAAAGATCAATTAGCCGATATCTTTACCAAGCCACTAGATGAACAAACTTTTACAAACTTAGGCATGAGCTCAATATTCTTGATTCTAGGAATTTCTTTTGCTAATTTGCACGCATAGCTCATAAATATACCCTTGATCATGTCTCTTTTATATATGCTATGACTAATGTGTTTTCAAGTGTATTTCAAACCAATTCATAGGTATATTGAAAGGGAATTGGAGTCTTCGGCGAAGACAAAGGCTTCCACTCCACTCCATCACTTCTCCTTCGCCATCACTCCAAGTGCCTTCTCCGTCTTTGGTATAATCTTCACTCATATGTTTTATTTGCCAAAGGAGAGAAAATAGTTAGGAAAGGGCCTATATTTCATTCTAAGTATCCGTTTTTGGCGATTCATGCCAAAGGGGGAGAAAGTATTGGCCCAAAGCAAAAGGACCGCACCACCACCCTAATTTTAAAATTAATGATTTTCAATTGGTAAATTTCAAATTGGTATTTCTTTGTGTTCTAAAGGGGGAGAAAGTAGCACCTTTCAAAATTGATATCTTAAAACCCTCTTGAACACTAAGAGGAGAATTTATTTGAGGGGGAGTTTTGTTTAGTCAAAGGAAAAGCATTTGAAACAGGGGAAGAAAATTTCAAATCCTGAAAATGCTTCTCAAAATCTTACTCATTTACCTTTGACTATTTGCAAAAGAACTTTGAAAAGGATTTACAAAAAGAATTTGCAAAAACAAAACATGTGGTGCAAGCATGGTCCAAAATGTTAAAAATAAAGAAACAATCCATGCATATCTAGTAAGTAATATTTATTGGCTCAATTCTAAGTAACCTTTGCACTTACATTTTGCAAACTAGTTCGATTATGCACTTCTATACTTGCTTTGGTTTGTGT
Source organism: Zea luxurians (assembly GCA_029449295.1). Taxonomy (NCBI): domain Eukaryota; kingdom Viridiplantae; phylum Streptophyta; class Magnoliopsida; order Poales; family Poaceae; genus Zea; species Zea luxurians. The sequence goes on from JAOPSE010001275.1 coordinate 23,224, forward strand.
TGGCATCAATCACCAAAAAGGGGGAGATTGAAAGGGAATTAGGCTTACACCTATTTCCTAAATTGATTTTGGTGGTTGAATTGCCCAACACAAATAATCGGACTAACTAGTTTGCCCAAGTTTATAAGTCCTGCAGGTACCAAAGGTTCACAATAAGCCAATAAAAAGACCAAGAAAAGGGTTCAACAAAAGGAGCAAGGGATAACCGAAGTGTGCCCTGGTCTGGCGCACCGGACTGTCCGGTGTGCCACCGGACCACCGGACAGTCCGGTGCACCACGGGACTTCAAGCTAAACTTCGCACCTTCGGGAAAACTCAGAGCCGCCACGCTATAATTCACTGGACTGTCCGGTGTACACCGGACAGTGTCCGGTGCTCCAGAGGATAAGCGACTCTGAACTCGCCAGCTTCGGGAATCCACCAACGGCTAGTCCGCTATAATTCACCGGACATGTCCGGTGTACACCGGACTGTCCGGTGTAACGGCGGAGCAACAGCTACTTCGGCACCAACAGTCACCTGCAGCGACATTAATTGCGCGCCAGAGCGCGCAGAGGTCAGGCACGCGTGACATGGCGCACCGGACACTCTACAGTACATGTCCGGTGCGCCACCGGACATCCAGGCGGGCCCAACAGTCAGAGCTCCAACGGTCGACCTTAACGGCCGGGTGACGTGGCTGGCGCACCGGACAGTGTCCGGTGTGCACCGGACAGTGTCCGGTGTGCACCGGACTGTCCGGTGCACCATGCGACAGACAGCCTCCACCAAACGGCTAGTTTGGTGGTTGGGGCTATAAATACCCCCAACCACCCCACATTCAAGTCATCCAAGTTTTCACACTTCTACACCTTACAAGAGCTCTAGCATTCAATTCTAGACACACCCAAGTGATCAAATCCTCTCCAATTCCACACAAGGCTTTAGTGATTAGTGAGAGAGATTTGTTGTGTTCTTTTGAGCTCTTGCGCTTGGATTGCTTCTTTCTTTCTCATTTGTTCTTGTGATCAAAACTCATTGGTAACCGAGGCAAAAGACACCAATTGTGTGGTGGTCCTTGCGGGGAAGTTTTGTTCCCGGTTGATTTGAGAAGAGAAGCTCACTCGGTCCGAGGGACCGTTTGAGAGAGGGAAAGGGTTGAGATAGACCCGGCCTTTGTGGCCTCCTCAACGGGGAGTAGGTTTGAGAGAACCGAACCTTGGTAAAACAAATCCACGTGTCTCACTCTTTGTTTGCTCGCGACTTGTTTTGCGTCCTCTCTCTCGGACTCATAATTATCTCTAACGTTAACCCGGCTTGTAGTTGTGTTTAAATTGTTAAATTTCAGTTTCGCCCTATTCACCCCCTCTAGGCGACTTTCAAGATTGATATGGATCAAGGTGTCCAAGAGATTGAGGAATAGAAGGTTGAGAAGGAAGGTCCATTTGGGCTTGAGTTGAAAGAGTGAGAGAAACAAAAATTGGGCTTCAGCCCAACGGCATTTGGCTTCCCCCAACTTTTCGAGGCTGTTTGGTTCGTGGCTAACTGCGCCACACTTTACCTAAGATTAGTCGTTCGAATTAAAGAACTAACCTTAGGCAGAAAAATGAGACAAATTCTGGCAAGTTAGGTAGCGAACCAAACATGCCGAAGGGGGTGCGCTGTGCGCACCGTGCAGCGCGTGATGAGGACATGTCGCGTGCGTGTTTCGGCTTGCTTGCGGCGCGCCGAGCGCTTGGGAGGCGTGCGGCGCGTCCCTGTCGAGCGTCGAGTTCCCATCCCGTGAGGGCGCATCTGGATGTCGAGCCGTTCGCGGCTTCCGGGCGACCTGCCAAATCTGGCGAGGAGCGAATCTAACAGGCTGCAATCTTGAAGGAAGTAACCAAAATCGCAAACAGTACTGCGGCAAGCCAGTAAGGCAATGCAAATGTAATTTAGAATACTTTATTTGATTCGTCCAATATCGCAGCCTATTAGCAATTTACCATTCCCCTCAATTTTTTTTAGCAATTTACCATTGGTTAGTATTTATTAAACCAAAATTTTCCCCAATATCCGGAATTGTTTTGTAGTTATTATTTACTAAACTATTGTAGCTGTAAGAGTTTGTTAGGAGTAGTACATAACACACTCATCTAATAATCAAAATACTTCTATATTTCCTTAGATATAGAAGGGTGCATTGCAATTGTATTGTTACCCCCTTTTTTTTTTGCCAAATCTCCAAACTAAAAAGGTAATGTGCATTTAATAACTAGTTTGGCTGCACCTTAAAAAATGATTTTGCATTTTTCTGCATCTCCCATAGATTTTGCTTCCCCGGGGCAGAGACAAACGCAACTGTATTCTGACACTTACCTGCTTCCAGAGAATGATCAGGAAGATCACACGTAGGTTCAGCATTTCCACAGATCGAGCCGGCTTTCAGTTCAGACCTGAGGGGGACGATGGTAGCACCAGTGAGGTGATACAGTTTCTTGTTTCATTTCCTTCAAATTATTTGTGTAATGTCAAATAACCACCTTTTATTTGCAGGGAATCGTGGATATCACGAGGTGGTTTGAGGAAATCCATACAGATCAAACTGCCGCGCAGCTCAGGCCAGAGGACGAGGATGGTGACATCAGGAAGGTGGTAGTTGCTTGCTGTGTTTTCTCCAAATTACTTGCTTACTGACAAATAACCATCAGCATATGTGTGCAGCGAATTGGGGAGATCATACGCCGATTCGAGGAGATCACTGGAGATCGAGCAGCCCTGCACCTCGGACAGGAGGATGGCGAAAGAAACACTTGGAGTGGGAGGGACTCCACGTGGGAATCAAGAGTGACTAGCCATCTTCTGGATGAATCCTGTGTTTTTGGTAGGACCAAGGAAAAAGAGCATGTTGTAAAGTTGGTGACATCATACAGTAAGTGCCCAGGAATTCATGTTTTGCCAATTGTTGGAATGGGGGGCATTGGCAAGACAACGGTGGCACAGATGGTTTACCGCGAGGTCCAAGAAAGTTATGACCTTCTGAGTTGGGTTCATGTCCCCGAAACATTTGATTTACGCAAGCTGGCGATAGCAATCACAGAGTCTCTGGGCAGACAACCATGTACATACAACAATTTTAGCGCCGTTCATGAAGTTCTGCAACAAACGGTACTAAACAAGAGAGTGTTCCTTGTTCTGGATGATCTATGGAATGAACGGCAAATTTGCTGGCAAGATTTTCTTTGTCCACTCAAGTTTGCTGTTACTATGACAATCCTGGTGACTACTAGGAGCAAAGAGGTAGCACAACTTCTGCAGACCGTTCCTCACTTCGAGCTTGGCTTGTTACCTGAAGATCACTGCTGGCAGTTGTTCCAATGCTATGCTTTTGGCCATAGAAACATCCATGAAGAGTCCGCTTTGGTTCAGGTAGGTAGGAAAATTATGGAGAAATGTAGTTGCTTACCATTGGCAATTAAATCCATAGGTTGCCTGTTGCGGTCCAAGATGGATATGCAGACTTGGATGGAAATATCCGATAGTGAGTTTTGGGAATATTCAGATAATAATGAAGAGATCTTGTCGGCTCTTAGACTGAGCTTTCATCGGCTGCCAGGAAGGCTGAAGCCTTGTTTTTTGCTGTGTGCTTTATATCCCAAAGGTGAGCCTTTTACCAAGGACGACATGATTCACTTATGGATTGCTCATGGTTATGTACAGCCTTCAGGATGCAAAACACTAGAGAAGGTCGCTGGTGAGTACTTTGATGAGTTGAATGAAAGATCACTGATCGAAATGGATACATACTATTTGGTCAGTCGTGAGGGTCACAATTACTTGAAAAAGTCACGTGTAAGATCACCAGTTGAAATCGCTAGTGGGGAGATCTTCGACACTGATCTTAGATTTTATGAGCTGCACATAAGATCATTGGTTGAAACTTTTCACAAAGGAACGTCAGAGTTTTCCTTGCCATTTCAATTGTTTAGGCTGCATGACATGATTTGGGACCTTGCAAAATCTCTGTCCAGCTGCCTGTTTTCTGCTGTAGCTGTTGATGAAGGTAACCTTTACATGCAAAATGAAGTTCAGCACTTATTTCTCTGGTTAGGCAGGGGCAGATCGAAACAAAACACACAGAGGGGGCACTCTGAACTTATCCCCATTTCTAAGTCTCGTGATCTATTCATCTCTTGGATAAACAATTCTCTTGGGCTTGAATCTGAGCCATTTAGATGGAGGCATAGGTCCACGCCCAGGACCAGGCATCGTCCCCAGGTGTCTGATTTTGAGCTCCTAGGGCTAAGCTCAACTGCGTTGCTAGGCATTGCCTTGGAGGCCATGATCCAAGCACGACCTGATCCTGTGCAAGATCCCATGAGTTCAGTAAGACTTCTAGCATATTTGCCCGAAAACAAACATGAATACATACTTTCTACACAAAATCGACGTTCCCAGTTGTTCAAAATAGATTATTTACGCACCTTAATTTTAAAACAATGTACATTTTACACATATCTGAGAGCTCTTATACTATATTCATGTAAAGATAGTAGCTGCATAGCTGCAATCCAATATCTGAAGCTCTTGCGCTATCTTAATATAAGGAATTGTGATTCATTGACTGGCAAAAATCTGAATCACTTGACACAATCAATATGTCATCTTTACAGCCTTGAGAAACTGGTCATATCCACTTGTTGGAAAGAGTTCTCCATTCAGTCATGCCATCTTTTCAGTTTAAGATATCTCCAACTCTCCGTTCAATTCAATGACTGGTCCCAGCATCCACTTTGCCACTTCCATAACTTGGACACACTGTGCTTGCAGAACTGCCATAGCATTGCGGAGCTCCCTACAGGCATAGGAAATCTGATGAACCTGAGATGCCTTAAGCTTATTGGAATTTCAGAGATCAAGAAGTTGAATCATGATTCTTTACTATGTCAGTGTAATAACTAATAACAACAAGTGCCAGTTAATGAAGGCAATATTCCCTGCCCTAATGGAGTTAGAACTTGATAGTCTGTGCGAACTACAGGACTGGTGTAAATTCCAGGATTCAGATTGCCCAAAGATGCAGAGCATCACTGTAAGAAACTGCAACAAACTTAGACGAATCCCTTACTTTGGTTCTGTCAGAAGTCTAATGATAATAAACTCAGCTCTAATTGGTCTCCAGCTTTCAGCATCTAATGAACCTTCTCAGCTGCAGACTCTTGATATCAGTTACTGTGAGAACCTGGAATCCTTGTTGGGACTGGAAAATCTTTGTTCTCTCGGGAGCTTATATATTGCCCATTGTCCTAAACTATTTGTCTTGCGTCAAGAGAAGCTTTTGTTTAGGCCTCAAAATATATTAATTAATGACTGCCCTGGACTGATCGAATGGTGTGATGAGCAAGAGCTCTACTATCATGTGAGGTCTTATGCTCTTCTATTTTTTTTAACATTAGTCCATTGTCTTGTGCTCTTGAAATGGGTTTTCAGTACCATGCTGCATAAAAGGTATAATCCATCGTCTCGCAAGGGTTTCTTAAATTTTGAGAGGTTTAAATATTTTATTTTTTAGTACTGTGCTGCACAGGTTAGCAACTTTATGAGAATAAATGTAAGATTTAGTGGATAATTTCGAGTACCTTGATTAATTTCTTGTTGTAGCTATCTCTCATTGTTAAGATCATTAGGTGACTCTTCTTGGTAACCACTGTATTTACTGTATCAGTCCTTAGATCATTAGGTGATACAAACACCATGTACGAATTTTATTGGAAAAGAGGGATTAAGTGGTGTTACACACATTTACTTACTCGAAAGCAGCCAGAGGCCATTAGCAAAGTAGCATGATACAACACTAACATAATTATACAATGCATGGTGTGGAACCCTACCCTGCACGTCAGCAGTAAAATCAGCCTATTTGGAATTATGACAGCAATAAACATTGCTTTATAAATATAATTTAGTGCAGTTTGAAAGATGCATGTAGTTTCTAAAACACAAGTTAGGTTACTTTCTCTGGTTGAAAATGTCTATTAGGACACTGCCATGGGCTCCAATATAGCTCTTTGGTGTATAAAAAGTATATAATATTAGTTATTAAATGAAGAAAGTTATATTTTATAAAACTAATTATATATATAAATTTATTAACACTAATCTTACATTGTCAGCTTGTCTAAAATTTTAGATATTTTGCAGTCAAAGATGAGAAAGTTTGACCTATGATGAACCTAGATGGACTTATATTTGTGGTTAGAGGAAGTTGTACTTTTTGTTACAAAATGGTTTGATTAGAAGATGGGGATTGATCCTATTCGATTTCCTAGGGCAACATTTAAACCTGTCAATGTCTTTTATATTACATTGCTCATGGCTATATATTGCCACCATATGTAAGTACTTTCAAATGTGAATCTGGTAATACTGTATACTTCATCTGTCCTAAATTATAGGTTATTTTGTTTTTTCTAGATACATAACTTTTGCTATGTACCTAGATATATTAAATGCCTACATACATAATAAAACTTTTAATCATTGAATGTGTGACACTTTAAAAAAGAAATGGATGGAGTATATTCAAGGTAGAAACGAGTGGTAAAAGTGACATCTCCAAGACCATGAAAAGTCAGTGCCATCAAGTATCTTTCACGATAGAAATTACCATTTAATGTCTTTTTATTAATGGGTTTAATATGTTTTTATAAAAAATAGATTAAAAGAAATTATCAGTTTTCTCAATTATCATTGGTAGCATTAGCCACTAAATCCAATTTATTTATAAATTACTCACCTCTTTCATTATGGAAAAACAACAAAGTAATCCCACAAATCTGAACTACGATGAAAATAAAATTTGCGTGTGAAAGAAATTATTAGACTATTGTATTGGGCTAAGCCCGGCTGGTCCTATGGGCCAAGGGTGGCTACTGCCCTGGCTGCGTCCAAGTGCACCCTCCTTTTGGTTCCTTGTCGATTAGGCAATGATCTCCTTGATTGATGATGTTTCTATAAACCCAAGACATCCTTGCCTCTTTTGGTTCCTTGTAGATTAGGCAAGGATCTCCTTGATTGGTGGCGTTTCTGTGAACAAGAGCAAGAAACAGTTCAGCATCTGTTGATTGGTTGTGTCTTCACCAGGCAGTTTTCGCATAGCATCCTCTCCCCCTTTGGTATGGGCCACCTAATTCCAGGACCAGAGGATACTAATTTTGCTGATTGGTGGGGAATAGTGACCATTCAGGTGCACAGAAACAAGAGAAAGGGAGTTAACAGTGCCATTATTTTGGGAGCATGGTACCGCGCGCTTGGAATCAGCGCTTCTCCAGCTTCATTCGCAGTATTGGCTTCACCACCTCCAAAACGGATGTCTCCTTGTTCATCTACAAGAATGGAGACGCCATGGCCTACCTCCTCCTCTACGTCGACGACATCCTCATCACTGCGTCATCGTCGGCTCTTCTCCAGCACGTCACCTCCCGCCTATCGTCGGAATTTGCCATGACGGACCTCGGGGATCTTCACCACTTCCTCGGCATCTCGGTGACACGGGACAGCAGTGGGCTGTTCCTCTCCCAGCGGCAGTACGCCGTTGATCTTCTCCAGCGCGCTGGCATGTCTGAATGCCACCCGACAGCTACTCCGGTGGATGCCCGGACCAAGTTGTCTGCCTCCGAGGGCGCTCCAGTCGCCAACCCCTCGGAGTACCGGAGCCTCGCTGGTGCTCTCCAGTACCTCACTCTGACCAGGCCGGACCTGGCCTATGCTGTCCAGCAAGTCTGCCTCTTCATGCACGACCCTCGCGAGCCGCATCTTGCGCTAATCAAGCGCATCCTGCGCTATGTCAAGGGCTCCCTGTCAGCAGGTCTGCACTTGGGACCTGGCGCCGTTGATCAGCTCACAGCCTACTCCGATGCCGACTGGGCCGGCTGCCCCGACACACGTCGCTCCACCTCCGGCTTCTGCGTCTACCTCGACGACAATCTGGTGTCATGGTCGTCCAAGCGTCAGACGACTGTCTCTCGCTCCAGCGCCGAAGCAGAGTACCATGCTGTGGCCCATGCTGTTGCTGAGTGCTGCTGGTTGCGTCAGCTTCTACATGAGCTGCACATCTTCATCCCGCGTGCGACCGTGGTCTACTGTGACAACGTGAGCGCTGTGTACATGGCAGCCAACCCAGTCCATCACCGCCGCATGAAGCACATCGAAATCGACATCCACTTCGTCCGTGAGAAGGTAGCTTTGGGGCAGTTTCGTGTTCTTCATGTTCCGTCTACACACCAGTTCGCCGATATCATGACCAAGGGACTGCCCGTACAGCTCTTCACTGAATTTCGGAACAGTCTTTGCGTCCGTGATCCTCCCGCTCAGACTGCGGGCGGGTATTAGGATATGTATCTATCAGGATCAATCAGAGCCTGATTAGCAATTGATTGTAATCCCCTAGATTGGCTAGCTGCCTTGTATAGACTAGGATTACCTTCTATCTATAGCCTAGGACTGTTTCCTTGTACAGGGAATAGCCTTCCTTACATGTACCTTCCATACATGCCTATTGGCTATATATAACAGGCTCCCCACCCCCAATGGGTGTGTGGTGATTCAATCCATTCTTCCCTTTCTCTACACTTTGGTTGCATAGAAATAGAGTTATTTTCGATGGAGATTTACCAACCATTGGCAAGGTGCATAGAAGCTTCATCGACAAGCTATCCTTATGGGTGCTGGCTGGTGCCAAACACCTCGGAAGCCTTGGTCTTGCTGCCGCTCTAGGCGCAGCAGGCTTGACTTAATTTTTTCATTGGTCGTCTTTTTGTATCTTAGTCCTATGGACAATTTTATTTATGCTTGTTGCTGGCCACCATAGGGTGGGTTTTTGTACTGGTCCTCTTGGACCTTAATTTCCCTTCTTAATATAAAGATGCGCAGCTCTCCTGTGTTTTTCGAAAAAAAAAATATGTACGTGCTATACACCCCAACATAATCAATCACTACTTTTCTCTCCCGATCCCCGCTACCATGGCCTCGCCTTTCCCTGCTCCTGCGGGCCTCGTCGCAACACCCATGGTTGGTGAGAGGAGATGTGTTGTGTATGCAATGTATTGAGTGAGTATGGAACCAGCCGGTTATAGAATATATAGGGAGGAGGAGCTCCTATGGCTTATAGAAATAGTGCCAGGAGTGATCTCCTCAATCAATCAAGGATCAAACCTTCCTAATGTGTCTGATGCTGATTGATCCCTACATCAATCAAAGCATCTCCTACCATAACAGCCCTGGATCCTATCTATGCAATCACACGCCATTACAGGAAGGGAATGATGCATTACAGGAAAGGAATGATGCACTGCTAACACCCCCCTCGCAGTCGGAGTGTTGAAGCCTTGGACGTTTAGACTGGACCGAAATTCCATGAAGACCAAAGTAGGTAGCCCTTTGGTGAAGATATCAACATACTGTGAGGATGTCGGAACATGAAGAACACGAATTTCACTGAGGGCCACACGCTCACGAACAAAGCGAAGATCAATCTCAATATGTTTGGTGCACTGATGTTGGACGGGGTTGGAAGACATGTAGACAGTACTGATGGTATCACAATAAACCAAGGTTGTACGGCGCAGGGGAACATGGAGTTCCTGTAGTAACTGACGCAACCAGGTGACTTCAGCAACGACATTTGCAATAGCTCGGTATTCAGCCTCAGCGCTGGAGCGGGAGACAGTGTTCTGGCGCTTGGAGGACCAGGAGATGAGACTATCACCCAAAAATACAGCAAAGCCTGAGGTAGACCTGCGGGTATCAGGACAGCCAACCCAATCGGCATATGAGTAGACCAGCAGTTCAGTCTGTGCGGAAGGCCGAAGTAACAAGCCGAGATGAAGGGTGCCACGCACGTAACGAAGAATGCGCTTTAGAGCAGCAAGGTGAGGCTCACGTGGCTCGTGTATATGAAGGCATATCTGCTGGACTGCGTAAGAGATGTCAGGCTGTGTGAAAGTGAGATACTGGAGAGCCCCTGCAAGGCTGCGGAAATCTGCAGGATCAGTCACTGGATTACCAATGGTGCCAGACAGCTTGGGATTGGCATCAACAGGGGTGGAACAGGGCTTGCATTCAGCCATGCTAGCGCGGTCAAGGATGTCAATCATGTACTGACGTGGAGATAAAAACAAACCAGCTGCCGTGTGTTGGACCTGCATCCCCAAGAAGTGGTGAAGTTTACCAAGGTCCATAGAAAATTCCTGCTGAAGTGAGGTGATGATGCGACAGAGAATAATATCGGTCGAAGCTGTCAGAACAATGTCATCAACATATAGCAGTAGGTACACCATATCATCTCCGCGACAATAAACAAATAAAGAGGAGATTTCACTTTGAGTCTTTTTGGACAAAATTTGAGGGCTTTCAAGATGCAGTTTCTAATGCTTGGAACTCTGTCCAGAATAATGCTTGCCCCCTTAAAACCCTCTCCCTCAAGTTCAAGGCTACAGCCAGGGGGCTACAACGATGGAGTGACAGAAAAGTGGGCAACTTCAAGTTACAGCTCGAGTTAGCTAGAGAAGTGATGTTGCAGCTAGAATCGGCAAGGGATGGTAGACCCCTTACTGATCTCGAATGTTGGCTGCTACAGCGTCTGAAGAAACATTGCCTGTTTCTTGCTTCCCTGCTCAGGATGGTGGCTAGGACCAGATCTCGGCTGTCTTGGCTCAAGGACGATGATGCCAACACCAAGTTATTTCATGCTTGCTCAAGATTTCGCAAGAGGAAGAACTTTGTTGCTTCAATAAGGGATGGAGACCAGCTGTTCACCTCCCATGATGGGAAGGCTGAGGTTTTCTGGGATTTTTATATGAATCTAATTGGAAGTGAAGTGCAGAGAAACCAAACTATCAACCTTGATGCCTTAGGATTGCAGCAACATGACCTTCAGGCTCTTGAGCTTTTAATTACTGAGGAGTGTCAAGGTGATGATTCAATTGATTAGGGCTAACCCAACATGTTAGCTATATAGTATTTTACATGGGCCACATGGGCCTAGCCTTAACAGGCCTAACACTTTAACACCCCCCACAGTCTGGACTTCCGACGCAGCGGAGTTCACAGACTGGACTCAAAAGGAAGACGTACATAACACCACAGGATCCCCCCACAGACGCAACTAGCCACTACTGATGTTGAGGCTGGAGCGAAACTCGGCGAAGGTCGAGGACGGAAGACCCTTGGTGAAGATATCAGCAAATTGGGAGGTGGTCGGGACGTGGAGGACCCGAATAGCACCGGCGGCGACATAATAGCGGACGAAGTGCAGATCGATCTCGACATGCTTGGTCCGCTGATGCTGCACTGGGTTGGTGGAGAGGTAGACCGCACTGACGTTGTCGCAGTAGACCAACGTGCTCCTGGACAGGGGGTTGTGAAGCTCGGCGAGGAGCTGCCGGAGCCAGGCAGCCTCCGCCACGCCGTTGGCCACAGCACGGTACTCCGCCTTGGCACTCGAGCGGGAGACGACCGGTTGGCGCTTCGACGACCAGGACACCAGGTTGCCGCCTAAGAAGACGGCGTAGCCAGAGGTGGATCGCCGAGTGTCTGGGCACCCAGCCCAGTCAGCGTCGGTGTAGATGACCAGCTCGGAGGAGGTAGACCGGTGAAGAAGCAGCCCGTAGTCCACGGTGCCCCGGAGGTAGTGGAGGAGGTGCTTGAGAGCCACAAGGTGGGGCTCTCGGGGGTCGTGCATATGGAGACAGACCTGCTGCACTGCGTAGGAGATGTCCGGCCTAGTGAAGGTGAGGTGCTGAAGGGCACCGGCAAGACTCCTGTAGCCGGTGGGGTCCGCGACCGGGTCACCTGTGGCCTCTGAGAGCTTGGCCTACGTGTCAACTGGGGTGGAGCAGGGCTTGCAGTCACTCATCTGGGCCCGCTCCAGAATGTCAAGAGTGTACTGCCGCTGGTGAAGGAGGAGTCCGGAGGGGTGAGGCTCAGCAGTGACCCCCAGGAAATGGTGAAGCACGCCCAGATCCTTGACCGGAAACTCCCGCTGAAGCGCGTCGACGAGGCGGCGAATAAGGGACTGACTAGAGGCGGTGAGGACGATGTCATCCACGTAGAGGAGCAAGTAGGCAGTCCCTGCTCCATGATGGTGGACGAATAGATACGTGTCTGACTTGGCCTCCACGAAGCCCAGTGTCACTAGGAACGTAGCCAGTCTAGAGTGCCACGCCCGGGGGGCCTGCTTGAGGCCGTAGAGGGACTTGTTGAGCCGGCAGACCATGTCAGGGCGAGAGGAATCCACGAACCCCACCGGCTGACAGCAGTAGACGGTCTCGGTGAGGGCGTCGTGCAGGAAGGCGTTCTTGACGTCGAGCTGGTGAACCGGCCAAGAGCGAGTAAGGGCCAGCGAGAGCACCGTGCGAACGGTGGCCGACTTCACAACCGGACTGAAGGTCTCATCGTAGTCGACTCCGGGGCGCTGAGTGAAGCCCCAAAGGACCCAACGAGCCTTGTACCGCTCCAGGGTCCCATCGGCCCGGTGCTTGTGCGTCCAGATCCACTTGCCGGTGACGACGTTGGTGCCGGGTGGACAGGGCACCAGATCCCACGTCTGGTTGGCGACGAGCACCGCGTACTCCTCCATCGCCTGACGCCAGTGGGGGTCCAGCAGGGCGGTGCGGACGGAGGAGGGTACCGGAGAAACCTGCGAGTCTCCGGTCGTGGCCGCCAGGACATGGGGCGGCAGGGTACCAGCCGCGTGCCACGTCACCATCGGGTGGACGTGCCGCGGGTCGCGGTGAAGGAGCGGTGGGTGGTACACCGGCGTCTCGACACGTGCCGCAGGAGGCCGCGACGGAGGTGTAGGTGTCCCTGGCGGGGACTGGGCCACCGGTGGGGACGACGGTGATGGCGGCGGCGACGGCGGCGGTGGAGGTGCGAACCCCGGCGGTGGCAGCCGGCGCTGGTAGACCCGCACTGGCTGGGCGAAGCGGGCCAGAGGGGTCGATACCGATGGCCCCGTAGGCGGTGCAGTCCCACCACCCCCGCTTGGCCCGAGGGCGATCGGAGACGGGGCTCCACGAAGAGGCGATACTGCCGTAGGCGACACCACCGGACCCGGGCAAGGCACCAGGCCGGGAGTAGGACCGACAGGCGGTGAGCGAGTACCTGCAGAGAGAGGAAGGATAGGTGGCTCGACCACCGCGTCAATCGGGAATGGAGTGAATAGGTCAAGGTCAGGGTCGAAGGCGGGTGGTGTGGTGGTGGAGTAGGGAAATACGGACTCATCAAACACCACATGGCGAGAGATGAGAACCCGGCGAGAGGAAAGGTCAAAGCACCGGTAGCCCTTGTGGTCCGGGGAGTACCCGAGAAACACACAGAGGGTGGAACGGGGTGCTAGCTTGTGAGGAGCAGTGGCAGCGGTGTTCGGGTAGCAAGCACACCCGAAGACACGGAGGTGGTCATAGCGCGGAGGGGTACCGAAGAGTGCCTGGTGAGGAGTGGGGGCCGGGCACACAGTGGAAGGGAGACGGTTGAGAAGGTAGGTAGAGGTGTGGAGGGCCTCGGCCTAGAAACGTGGCGGTAGGTGCGCCTGGAGAAGAAGAGTCTAGATGGTGTCGTTGGTCGTGCGGATCATGCGCTCAGCCTTGCTGTTCTGGGAGGAGGTATACGGGCAAGACATCCGCAACTGCATCCCGTGGGAGAGAAAGAAGTCACGGGAGGCGGAGTTATCGAACTCCCGACCGTTGTCACACTGAACGACCTTAATGGTGAGGCTGAACTGAGTGGACACCCAGGCGAAGAAGTGGCGGAGGGTGGGGAAAGTCTCAGACTTGGCATGCAACGGAAAAGTCCACACATAATGAGAAAAATCATCAAGCACGACAAGATAGTATTTGTAACCCGACATACTGGTAATGGGTGAAGTCCACAAATCGCAGTGTACAAGATCAAAAGCATGAGTAGCATGTGAGGAAGAAGAGGAAAACGGAAGACGAACATGGCGGCCTAACTGGCACGCATGACATAGATGCTCCTCAGGGGATCGAGTACATGGGATAGTGGCACTACGAGTAAGCTGTAGTAATGCATCACGTTCGGGGTGTCCAAGGCGACGATGCCAGGTAGTAGAAGATGTAGTGGCGGCAAAAGCAGCAGCTGTGTCAGGTGATGAAGACGAAGAAGATGTGGCGTGCGAAAGCCGAAGGGTGTAGAGGGGGCCGGTGCTATCACATCTGAGGAGGGGGCGCCGAGTTGCCGAGTCCTTCACAGTAAGACCAGAAGAGTCAAACTCGACAGAACAAGAATTATCAGCAGTAAACCGGCGAATAGAAAGAAGATTGTGGACCAAACAAAAGAGCGACAAGAACATCGGGAATGCGAAAAGAGCCGAGAGGGCCGGCGGCACCCACAGATGTGACAGGAAGACACGAGCCATTTGCCACCATGATGGATGAAGGGAGAGAGGAAGAAGGAGGGCGAACAGTGGTGAGTATACCAGGGTCGGGAGTGGTGTGGTAGGTAGCACCGGTGTCCGCGATCCACTCGGGACCCATCGACGGAGTCAGAGTGGGAGTCTGGAAGGCAGCCAGGGCGGCCGCGTCCCAACCAACCAGCCCGGACGATGGCGTAGCCGGCGACGTGGGCCACGACGAAGCGGCAGGTGTCGAGGTCCAGGGCGACAGTGAGGCGAAGGCGAACCCCGGCTGCGCACCAGCGAACATGGCTGCCGGGGGACGAGCCTCAGAACCTGGCCCCTGGAACGGCCACATGGAGATGCGCCCTGACCACGGGTGGTGGAAAGTGGGCCAAGGCGCACCCTGCTGGGGTCCCGGCATCGGTGTGATGCCACGGGCACCACCGCCTGAACCACCACCACCACCACGGCGGCCACCACGGCGGCGACGTCCACCACCACCCCCCGCCTCCGCCACCTCTACCCCCGCCACCCATGCTCGGCCTGGAAGGACGAGGGCCAAGGGCAGAATGTGACGGAGTATGTGGACGAGTCGGGGTGAAAGCCGCCAGTGCCGTCGAGGAGGACGAGGACCCCGGGCCGAAGATCGAGGCAGCCTGAGCACCCAGAGTGATCGCCTCCAGGGCAAGGTCATCGCGGACCTAGAGGAAGGTAGGGAAGGGGCGCTGGCGCATGATCAACGACCGGAGGTGGGTGTAGCGATCGCTGAGACCGCGGAGGACGAGGATGCGGTCCTCCACGGGGCAGCCCAGATCGCCTAGTGAGTCCGCCATGGTCTTCATCTTGCGGCAGTACTCACTGACGCTGAGGTCCCCCTGGACGAAGGTGCGGAAGGTTGCGTCGAGGCGGAGAGCCCGGGCCTCGGCGTTGCCCAGGAACTGGCCCTCGATGGCAAGCCAAACAGCCCGAGCATGAGGATGGTTTCGGAGGAGGCTGTGGAGGTCAACGGAGATCGTCCCCACGATCCAGGTGAGCATGATGCTGTCGAGGCGCACCCACGCGGCAGTAGGCGCCACACCGGTGGGGTCGCAGAGGATGTGGTCATCCAGGGCGTAGCGGCGAAGAGTGAGGAGGAGTAAGTCCCGCCAGCGTGCGTAGGACGGCGACTCTGGCTCCAAGACGACAGGAACCATGAGGCGAATGTTCTGGACACTCCCAGCCTGGAGGTGGAGCTGAGCCACGAGCGGGTCAGCCGGGTCATGCCAGAGCACCGTGGGGATGGTGCGAGGCTCGGTTCCGACGGTCGGTGCGGTCGGGACACCGTACACGCCGCCCACGGTGTCAGAGGAGGTGGTCCCACCGTTGTGGGCCGCAGGCGAGGCGAGGAGCTGTTCTGCCGCGGCAATCTGAGCAGCGATAGCGTCGGCGGCTTCGCGCTCGCGCTCCCACACGAGGGCCGCTTCCCGCAAACGGGCCTGTCGCGTCGCGTGCTCCGCACGGGCGGCAGTCAGGGCGGCGACAGTGTATGCCTGGTGGGCGACCGATGGAGGAGGCGGCTGATCGACGACAGGATGTGGATCGACGACCAGCGACGGGGGAATTGGCGGGGGAGGGTCCTCCGGACCGGCAACCCCCGCGGGAAGCACATCCGCCACAGCCGCAAGGGCCGAGGCGGTGCTCGCAGCGGTGAGGGCCCCACCGGCGGTGGTGGGCCCTGCCCCCCATGCCGGCCTGAGCGCAGGGGAGGCAGGAACGGACCCCCACGCCCCTGCCACCAGTGCCTGCGCACCTGCAGGGGAGGCAGCGGCGGCGACTGGGAGGGGGTGGGGAGGGGCCAGGGGGCACGCCCACCCACGGCGGCCGCAGCAGTGGCAGGAGTGACGGCGGCGCGCCTGCCAGGGGATGCGGCCCGCGCCCAGGAGGAGAGGGAACTCGCCGGCCATGGGAGGGGAGCGGTGGTGTGCCGGGGTCTTCGGTCGGGCATTGGTGCAGGGCGCGGACGTCGGCCATTGCGCGCAGGGCGGCCAGGGTCGGTGCAGGGGCGCGGATGGCTCCAGGCGAGCGTTGTCGGGGCCTGGGTCGGCTGCTCGAGCGTGCGGGGAAGGCGCCTGGACTGGGCGCGGGTCCTCCTGGCGCGGCGCGGTGGAGAGCAGGGACGGGCGCGGCGTCGGTTGGGGTCGCCGGGCGCGGACTGGCGCAGCTCCCCTCGGACAAGGCTCCTGGCCCCGATGGGTTCACCGGGCAATTCTATAAATGTTGCTGGCCTATTATAAAAAATGACTTTTTTCTCGAACACGCAGGAAAGCTGCGTATCATTGAATTAAGAAGAAGGGTATAAAATTAGACCAAATACAAACACAACAAAGAAAAGAAATAAAGAAGAAAAAATAAACAAGGCCATCCTGCCACCACAAAACTAGAAGACCACCTAAACAGGACACCACATCTAGTCCTAGACTCAAAAAAACATCCTTCCCTTATGAAGCTAGCTACTGAACTCTCTACTAGATCCCTAAAGGACACCTGGATTGGGAGCTGTAATAAGGGCAAGATGTTTGGCCCCCGCAAATTTCCATATAATAATTTCTTCTTCAGCTCTTCTAATAGCACCCTCCAGACTGGGTTTAACTCTGTCAAAAACACACCCATTTCTATGGTTCCAGAGAGTCCAAAGCCCAAGGGTAATCAAGGAATTGAGCCCTTTTTAGCAATCCCCTGCAGCTGCTCACTGATTCTGCTCCACCATTCCATCGTTTTAGCTTCTCCCACCATAGGAGCAAAGGCAGACAGGTTGACCTGTCCCAGCAGCTGAAACCAAAAGCTCCTAGCAATAACACACCCCACCAAAATGTGATCTATGGTTTCTTGATCTTGGTCACACAGGACACATTTGTCAGGATGGCTTAAGCCTCTCTTCTGTAGACGATCTGTTGTCCAACATCTTTCAAGATCAGCAAGCCATAAAAAGAATTTACATTTGGGAGGAGACCAAGTTTTCCAAATTAATTCCCAATACTTAGCCATGGTCGACCCGATGAAGAGGCCATCATAAGCTGCTTCAGCTGAATAAATTCCATCAGTAGTGAACCTGAAAATATGCTTGTCCTCCCTGTCTGGATGAAGCTGGATATTTTGAAGTTCATCCCAAAGATCAAGGAGGTCGGCAAAGACACCTACTGTCAAGGCCCCTTTAATATCAGTTAACCATTTTCTGTCTGTCAAGGCCTCAAGCACAGTTCTGCTGTTCCTAATCTTTTTTGGCACAGCTGCAAGCAGTCGAGGAGCAATGTCTTCAATATTCTTTCCGTGGACCCAACGATCTTGCCAAAATAAGGTTGAAGACCCATTCCCAATGTCAGTGAGCAGGGCAGTGTAGAAAAAAGGCCTTTATTTTGTTGGATATCTGCATAAGCAGTGAGGACTAAGGTTTATCCGGATCCGTTTTGCTCAGCCACAGCCATCTCATTCTTAAGGCCCATCCTAGTTCTTTGAGACTAGAGATCCCAAGTCCGCCAATTTCAAGAGGTCTACAAACTCTTCCCCAAGCCACTAAACAGTGTCCTCCTCTGACCTCTTTCCTTTCACGCCATAGAAATCCTTTTCTGATCTTGTCAATAGCTTCGAGCGAGCCTGTGGGTATGTCGATTGCCATGGCTAAATATATAAGCATGCCAGTCATCACATACTGAACCTGCACTCTTCTGCCTGCCCTTGTCATTAGATCCGCTTTCACCCAGAAAGTTGATCAGCCACTTTGTCAATAATGGGCTACACCTGATTTTTGGACAGCTTTTTTAAAGACAAAGGCAGACCAGGTATTTGCAGGGGAAAGACGAGAGTTCGCATGGAAGCCAATCATGGAGGGTCATCAGCTCTTCCTGACCGCATCAAATTGGATAAACACCGCTTTTCTGAATATTAGTTTTTAATCCCGAAGCTTCTCCAAACAAATTTAGAATACCTAGAACAGTATGGATTTCATTCTCCCTTGGGTGGAAAAAAAGAACCGCGTCATTAGCATAAAGCGAAATCCTGTGGTGTAGTGGTTTAGAGGAGAGAGGTTGTAGTTGCCCCTCCTCATCAGCTTTCGCCACAATGCATCCAAGGATGTCCATCACTAAAATAAAAAGCATAGGGGAGAGGGGATCCCCTTGTGAAAGGGAAATGTGCCCTTGGGCCATTTCTAAGTATTTTGGTGATTGAGTGCCAACACATGTGTTTAATTGTGAATTTGTGTACATGGATGAACAAGGTGCAAATCATGAAGTAAAGGTATGTTTCTAAGCCTTAGTACATTGGTTTTGTGGACTAACATATTTGTCTAAGTGTTAGAAACAGAAAGAAGAAAAAGAGAAAAGGGGAGAGAATGACTTGACTGTGTGCAGCCAAGTCCCAGCTCAGTCTGGAGCACCGGACTGTCCGGTGTGCACCGGACAGTGTCCGGTGCGCCAGGCTGACTCGGCTCGAACTGGCCGCTCTCGGGAATTCGCCGACGGCGTACGGCTAAAATTCACCGGACTGTCCGGTGTGCACCGGACTGTCCGGTGAGCCAACGGTCGGCCAGGGCCAACGGTCGGCCGCGCAATCCGCGCGAGACACGTGGCCGAGCCAACGGTCGGAAGACGGCACCGGACTGTCCGGTGTGCACCGGACTGTCCGGTGCGCCAACGGCTCGCAGATCTCCAACGGGCTGCAACGGTCGGCAGCGCCAGATAAGGAAACAAATCGGGCGCCGGACAGTGTCCGGTGTGCACCGGACTGTCCGGTGCCCCCGACGACAGAAGGCAAGGATGGCCTTCCGGATTTGCTCTCAACGGCTCCTAGCTGCCTTGGGGCTATAAAAGGAGCCCCTAGGCGCATGGAGGAGACACACAAGCAACTCTTGAGCATTCTTGATCATCCACACAAGTTCTTTGCGCATTCGTTTGTGATTCTAAGTGATTCGAGCTCTGTTCTAGCGTGAACTCTGAGATAGTCATTCGAGCTCGAGTCTTGGCCGTGTGTGTGCGCTTTTGTTGTGGATTTGTGTGTGTTGCTTCCCTCCCTTACTCTGTGCTTTCTTTGTGATCATATACTTGTAAGGGCAAGAGACTCCAATTTGTGGAGATTCCTTGCAAACGGGATAGTGAAAGGAACAACAAAACAACGTGGTATTCAAGTGGGTCTTTGGACCGCTTGAGAGGGGTTGATTGCAACCCTCGTCCGTTGGGACGCCACAACGTGGAAGTAGGCAAGCATTGGCTTGGCCGAACCACGGGATAAACCACTGTGTCCCTCTGTGCTTGATTCTTGTGGTATTGTGTTTTGTTGAGACTTCACCTTAGCCACTTGGCATTAATCGTGCTAACGCTTAACAAGTTTTTGTGGCTTAAGTTTGAAGTTTTTACAGGATCACCTATTCACCCCCCCCCCTCTAGGTGCTCTCAATTGGTATCGGAGCCGTTCTCTTCTCAAGGGACTAACCGCCCGAAGAGATGGATCCTAAGGGGAAGGGTATAGTGATCAACGATAAAGAGAAGGAGACCTTCGTCAACGAGCCGAAGGATGACAGGCCTACCGACTCCGGCTCGGGCCAAAGACGGAAGGAAGGGAAGAAGAAGAAGACCAGGCGCATCAAGGAGATTGTCTACTACGACAGCGACGAGTCTACTTCTTCCCAAAAGGACGAGGACCACAACGACTACAAACAAAAGACGGTTAACTCAAACTTTTCTTTTGATTATTCGCGTATTCCGCATAGCTCAAATACTCATTTGCTTCCCATTCCACTTGGCAAACCTCCTCACTTTGATGGAGAGGATTACGGATTTTGGAGCCACAAAATGCGTACTCACCTGTTTTCTCTCCATCCAAGCATTTGGGAGATTGTGGAAAGTGGAATGAAATTTGATAGCTCGGATAGCCCTATGTTTATTAATGAACAGATTCATAAAAATGCACAAGCTACTACTGTGTTGCTAGCCTCTTTGTGCAGGGACGAGTATCACAAGGTGAGCGGCTTGGACAATGCCAAGCAGATCTGGGACACCCTCAAAATCTCTCATGAGGGGAACGACGTCACCTTGCTCACCAAAATGGAGTTGGTGGAGGGAGAGCTTGGATGGTTTGCCATGATAAGGGGCGAGGAGCCGACGCAAACATACAACCGGCTCAAGACCCTCATCAACAAGATAAGGAGCTACGGGAGCACGCGATGGATGGATCACGACGTCGTCCGCCTAATGCTCAGGTCCTTTACCGTACTTGATCCTCATCTCGTGAACAATATTCGTGAGAATCCCAGGTACACGATGATGACGCCCGAGGAAGTACTTGGAAAATTCGTGAGCGGGCGGATGATGATCAAGGAGGCAAGATACGTCGACGAAGCGTTGAACGGTCCGATCAACGAGCCGCAATCCCTTGCTCTCAAGGCAACACGAAGCAAGGAGGCGCTACCTAGCAAGGTGGCACAGATTGAGGCGGCCGGACTTAATGATGAAGAAATGGCTCTCATCATCAAAAGGTTCAAGACGGCGCTAAATGGTCGCAAGGGGCAGCCAAGCAAGACCAAAGCCAAGGGGAAGCGCTCATGCTTCAAATGCGGTAAGCTTGGTCATTTTATTGCTAACTGTCCCGATAATGAAAGTGACCAGGAAAAGGGGAACAAAAGAGAGAAGAAGAAGCAATACAAGAAGGCAAAGGGCGAGGCGCATCTAGGAAAGGAGTGGGACTCGGATTGCTCCTCCTCCGACTCCGACAACGAAGGACTCGCCGCCACTGCTTTCAACAAATCGGCTCTCTTCCCCAACGAGCGTCTCACTTGCCTTATGGCAAGGGAGAAGAAGGTGAGTACTCAAGACTCCACTTATACTTCTTCTAGTGATAGTGAGTCTAGTGACGATGATGACATAGATTATTCTTGCTTGTTCAAAGGCTTAGATAGATCTAAGATAGATAAAATCAATGAATTGATTGATGCTTTGAATGAAAAGGATAGGCTTTTAGAGAAGCAAGAGGATTTATTGTATGATGAACATGATAAGTTTATAGAGGCACAAAAATCATATGCTTTAGAAGTAAAAAGAAATGAAGTGCTTTCTAGTGAAATATCTTCTTGTCATGAAACCATTGCTACTTTACAAAGTGTTAACCATGATTTAAATGCTAAATTAGAAGTAACAAATAAATCTAAGTCTTGTGTTGAAAATGTTACAATTTGCACTAGGTGTAAAGATTTTGATGTTAACACTTGTAGCAAACACTTAGTTTCAATTTCAAAACTAAAAGATGAAGTGGCTAGTCTTAATGCTCAACTTAAGACTAGCAAGAGTGAAGTTGAAAAGATAAAATTTGCAAGGGATGCCTATACAATTGGAAGACATCCCTCAATTAAGGATGGGCTTGGCTTCAAGAGGGAAGCCAAGAACTTAACAAGCCATAAGGCTCCCATCTTCGTCAAGGAGAAGGGGAAGGCCCCGATGGCTAGTAATGCTAAAAAGAATCATGCTTTTATGTATTATGATAGGAGACATGCTAGAAATGCTTATAATCATTTTGATTCACATGTTTATGATTCTCATGCAATGTTTGCTTCTAGTTCTTCTTATAATCATGGTAGAAATATGAGTAGGAGAAATGTTGCGCATATGCCTAGAAGAAATATTGCTCATGTGCCTGGAAAGAATGTTATTCATGCTCCTAGGAAAGTAGTGAATGAACCTTCTACCATTTATTATGCTTGTAATGCTCCCTTTGCTATTTGTAGAAAGGGAAAGAAGGTTGTTGCTAGGAAATTAGGGGCTAGATGCAAGGGAGATAAATCTTGCATTTGGGTCCCTAAAGACATTTGTGCTAACCTTGCAGGACCCAACATGAGTTGGGTACCTAAGACCCAAGCCTAAATTTGCCTTGCAGGTTTATGCATCCGGGGGTTCAAGCTGGATTATCGACAGCGGATGCACAAACCATATGACGGGGGAGAAGAAGATGTTCACCTCCTACGTCAAAAATAAGGATTCCCAAGATTCAATTATATTCGGTGATGGGAATCAAGGCAAGGTAAAAGGGTTAGGTAAAATTGCAATTTCTAATGAGCATTCTATATCAAATGTATTCCTAGTGGAGAGTCTTGGATATAATTTGCTATCTGTTAGTCAACTATGTCAAATGGGATATAATTGTTTATTTACAAATGTAGATGTGTCTGTCTTTAGAAGATGTGATGGTTCACTAGCTTTTAAGGGTGTACTAGACGGCAAGCTTTACTTAGTTGATTTTGCAAAAGAAGAGGCCGGTCTAGATGCATGCTTAATGGCTAAGACTTGCATGGGCTGGCTGTGGCATCGCCGCTTAGCACATGTGGGGATGAAGAATCTCCACAAGCTTCTAAAGGGAGAACACGTGATAGGCCTAACCAATGTTTATTTCGAAAAAGATAGACCTTGTGCAGCTTGTCAGGCAGGTAAACAAGTTGGAGGAGCACATCACAGCAAGAATGTGATGACCACGTCAAGACCTCTGGAGCTGCTGCATATGGACCTCTTCGGACCCGTCGCCTATCTAAGCATAGGAGGAAGTAAGTATGGTTTAGTTATTGTTGATGACTTTTCCCGCTTCACTTGGGTGTTCTTTTTGCAAGATAAGTCTGAAACCCAAGGGACCCTCAAGCGCTTCCTCAGGAGAGCTCAAAATGAGTTTGAGCTCAAGGTGAAGAAGATTAGGAGCGACAACGGGTCCGAGTTCAAGAACCTTCAAGTGGAGGAGTTTCTTGAGGAGGAAGGGATCAAGCACGAGTTCTCCGCTCCCTACACACCACAGCAAAATGGTGTGGTAGAGAGGAAGAACAGGACGCTAATCGATATGGCGAGGACGATGCTTGGAGAGTTCAAGACCCCCGAGTGCTTTTGGTCGGAAGCCGTGAACACGGCTTGCCACGCCATCAACAGGGTCTACCTTCACCGCCTCCTCAAGAAGACGTCATATGAGCTACTAACCGATGAAGAAGATGTTCCGACGGCCGCTATACGAACCATGGCGATTGGAGACATTCGGCCACAGGAACAGGATGAACGAGATCAACCTTCTTCCTCAACGACGGTGCAACCCCCAACTCAAGACGATGAACAGGTTCATCAAAAGGAGGCGTGTGATCAAGGGGGAGCACAAGACGATCATGTGATGGAGAAAGAAGCGCAACCGGCACCTCCAACCCAAGTTCGAGCGATGATTCAAAGGGATCATCCCGTCGACCAAATTCTGGGTGACATTAGCAAGGGAGTAACTACTCGATCTCGATTAGTTAATTTTTGTGAGCATTACTCTTTTGTCTCCTCTATTGAGCCTTTCAGGGTAGAGGAGGCCTTGCTAGATCCGGATTGGGTGTTGGCCATGCAGGAGGAACTTAACAACTTCAAGCGCAATGAAGTTTGGACACTGGTGCCTCGTCCCAAGCAAAATGTTGTGGGAACCAAGTGGGTGTTCCGCAACAAACAGGACGAGCACGGGGTGGTGACGAGGAACAAGGCTCGACTTGTGGCAAAAGGTTATGCCCAAGTCGCAGGTTTGGACTTTGAGGAGACTTTTGCTCCTGTGGCTAGGCTAGAGTCCATTCGTATCTTGCTAGCATATGCCGCTCACCATTCTTTCAGGTTGTACCAAATGGATGTGAAGAGCGCGTTCCTCAACGGGCCAATAAAGGAGGAGGTGTACGTGGAGCAACCCCCTGGCTTCGAGGATGAGCGGTACCCCGACCACGTGTGTAAGCTCTCTAAGGCGCTCTATGGACTTAAGCAAGCCCCAAGAGCATGGTATGAATGTCTTAGAGATTTCTTACTTGCTAATGCTTTCAAGGTTGGGAAAGCCGATCCAACTCTCTTTACAAAGACATGTGATGGTGATTTGTTTGTATGCCAAATTTATGTCGATGACATAATATTTGGTTCTACTAATCAAAAGTCTTGTGAAGAGTTTAGCAGGGTGATGACGCAGAAATTCGAGATGTCGATGATGGGCGAGTTGAACTACTTCCTTGGGTTCCAAGTGAAGCAACTCAAGGACGGCACCTTCATCTCCCAAACGAAGTACACGCAAGATCTGCTGAAGCGGTTTGGGATGAAGGACGCCAAGCCCGCAAAGACTCCGATGGGAACCGACGGACACACCGACCTCAACAAAGGAGGTAAGTCCGTTGATCAAAAAGCATACCGGTCAATGATAGGATCTCTACTTTATTTATGTGCTAGTAGACCGGATATTATGCTTAGCGTATGCATGTGTGCTAGATTTCAATCCGATCCTAAGGAGTGTCACTTGGTGGCGGTGAAGCGAATTCTTAGATATTTAGTCGCTACGCCTTGCTTCGGGATCTGGTATCCAAAGGGGTCTAACTTTGACTTGATTGGGTACTCAGATTCCGACTATGCTGGATGTAAGGTCGATAGGAAGAGTACATCGGGGACGTGCCAATTCTTAGGAAGGTCCCTGGTGTCATGGAACTCTAAGAAACAAACATCCGTTGCCCTATCCACCGCTGAGGCCGAGTACGTTGCCGCAGGACAGTGTTGTGCGCAACTACTTTGGATGAGGCAAACCCTCCGGGACTTTGGCTACAATCTGAGCAAAGTCCCACTCCTATGTGACAATGAGAGTGCTATCCGAATAGCGGAAAATCCTGTTGAGCACAGCCGCACAAAGCACATTGACATCCGGCATCACTTTCTGAGAGACCACCAGCAAAAGGGAGATATCGAAGTGTTTTATGTTAGCACCGAGAACCAGCTAGCCGATATCTTCACCAAGCCTTTAGATGAGAAGACCTTTTGCAGGCTGCGTAGTGAGCTAAATGTCTTAGATTCGCGGAACTTGGATTGAAATATAGCATACATGTATTTATGCCTTTGATCATGTTCATTCTGCACTTTGTTGCTTATTATGGTGCTCAAGTTGTACAAACACTCTCTGGACCTCACAAGTCCGTTGCAAAGTGATGCACATGTTTAGGGGGAGATGTGTTGCAACTTGACCCTTTGAGACTAACCATATGCTTGAGTTTGTTTGATTTAGTCTCAAAGGAGAATTGAAAGGGAAAAGGTGGACTTGGATCATGCAAGACTTCCACTGCACTCCGATGAGAGGGTAACTTATTCCAAGTCCATCTCTGAACTCTTATTGCCATTTGCTCTTAATTGAAGATTTTGGTGAGGCAATGGGGTTAAAAGGCCACAATTGATCCCGTTTTGGTGCTTGATGCCAAAGGGGGAGAAAATAAAGGCCAAAGCAATAAATGGATCAGCTACCACTTGAGAGATTTTGAAAATAGTAGAATAGAGTTTTTGATTTGTCAAAATTCTTAAGTTGTCTCTCTTGTCAAAAGTTGGCTTCTTGTGGGGAGAAGTATTGATTATGGGAAAAAGGGGAAGTTTTTGAAATCCTTGATCAATCTCTTTTTGAATGACTCTCTTTATGCTTAAACATGTGTGTTTAACTTAGAGATAGAGATTTGTGTTTGATTTGCAAAAACAAACCAAGTGGTGGCAAAGGATGATCCATATATGCCAAAATTGATTCAAAATAAATTTAAGTGTTATTTGAATTGAGTTTGCACTTGTTCTAGTGGCTTTATGTAGTGTTGGCATAAATCACCAAAAAGGGGGAGATTGAAAGGGAAATGTGCCCTTGGGCCATTTCTAAGTATTTTGGTGATTGAGTGCCAACACATGTGTTTAATTGTGAATTTGTGTACATGGATGAACAAGGTGCAAATCATGAAGTAAAGGTATGTTTCTAAGCCTTAGTACATTGGTTTTGTGGACTAACATATTTGTCTAAGTGTTAGAAACAGAAAGAAGAAAAAGAGAAAAGGGGAGAGAATGACTTGGCTGTGTGCAGCCAAGTCCCAGCTCAGTCTGGAGCACCGGACTGTCCGGTGTGCACCGGACAGTGTCCGGTGCGCCAGGCTGACTCGGCTCGAACTGGCCGCTCTCGGGAATTCGCCGACGGCGTACGGCTAAAATTCACCGGACTGTCCGGTGTGCACCGGACTGTCCGGTGAGCCAACGGTCGGCCAGGGCCAACGGTCGGCCGCGCAATCCGCGCGAGACACGTGGCCGAGCCAACGGTCGGAAGACGGCACCGGACTGTCCGGTGTGCACCGGACTGTCCGGTGCGCCAACGGCTCGCAGATCTCCAACGGGCTGCAACGGTCGGCAGCGCCAGATAAGGAAACAAATCGGGCGCCGGACAGTGTCCGGTGTGCACCGGACTGTCCGGTGCCCCCGACGACAGAAGGCAAGGATGGCCTTCCGGATTTGCTCTCAACGGCTCCTAGCTGCCTTGGGGCTATAAAAGGAGCCCCTAGGCGCATGGAGGAGACACACAAGCAACTCTTGAGCATTCTTGATCATCCACACAAGTTCTTTGCGCATTCGTTTGTGATTCTAAGTGATTCGAGCTCTGTTCTAGCGTGAACTCTGAGATAGTCATTCGAGCTCGAGTCTTGGCCGTGTGTGTGCGCTTTTGTTGTGGATTTGTGTGTGTTGCTTCCCTCCCTTACTCTGTGCTTTCTTTGTGATCATATACTTGTAAGGGCAAGAGACTCCAATTTGTGGAGATTCCTTGCAAACGGGATAGTGAAAGGAACAACAAAACAACGTGGTATTCAAGTGGGTCTTTGGACCGCTTGAGAGGGGTTGATTGCAACCCTCGTCCGTTGGGACGCCACAACGTGGAAGTAGGCAAGCATTGGCTTGGCCGAACCACGGGATAAACCACTGTGTCCCTCTGTGCTTGATTCTTGTGGTATTGTGTTTTGTTGAGACTTCACCTTAGCCACTTGGCATTAATCGTGCTAACGCTTAACAAGTTTTTGTGGCTTAAGTTTGAAGTTTTTACAGGATCACCTATTCACCCCCCCTCTAGGTGCTCTCACCTTGCCGCAGCCCTCTCTTGTGGTGAATGATGTCCCCCGGAACTCCATTGAGTAGAACCTGTGAGGAGGAAGTTGCTAGAAGCCCACTTAAGATATCCCTCCAGATCTGCCCAAAACCCAAATGCTGGAGGACTTCAAGCAAGAAAGGCCAAGAGACGGAATCGAAGGCTTTAGTGATGTCAAGCTTCAAAAGTACCCTTGGTTTGCCTTGATGGTGAAGCAATCTGGCAGTCTGCTGGACCAACATGAAGTTGTCTTGGATGAAACGGCCTTTAATAAAGGCGCTCTGCCTTAGAAAAACTAGATCATGCAGTCGTTGGGACAATCTGTTGGCCATTAATTTGGTGACAAGCTTAGCAATGTTGTGTACCAAACTGATAGGTCGAAAATCTTTTACCTCCTCAGCCCCCTCCTTCTTAGGGATAAGAGTAACAAATGCAGTGTTAAGTCTTCCACACTGCCCAAATTTTCTGCATCAAATTGCAGCAATAACAGCAGTCACATCCCTTTTGATAATTGGCCAACAAACTTTATAGAATCTACCTGTGTACCCATCTGGTCCTGGAGCCTTGTCTGAAGGTAGTTGCATTATGGATTCCAGAACCTCATTTTCATCAATCTGCCCATCTAAATCAGACAGATCATGAGAAGGTAGACCCAGGTATTCCAAATCAACTGTCAAGGATCTGTTCGCCTTGCAGCCCAAAAGCTTGAAGTAAAACTCATCTACCGCTCTGGCCTTCTCATCGTGGCCAGTGAATGTGTCAACCCCTGACACAATCTTGGCGACAAAGTTCTTCCTTTGCCTGTGCCTAGCATGCATATGAAAAAAGTTTGGAATTGGCATCACCCTCCTTTATCCAACTAATTCTGGACCGTAGGCGGGCAATAGTGCATTTGAGGGAGGCAAGGGCTAAAGAATGCTTTTTAAGACCTCTCAGGAGCCACATCTCCAATGGTGACAAGAGTTGAGAGTCTTGGGCGATCTCCAACTGATGAAGAATTTCTCTAGCAAGGGCCAACTGGGAGGTCACATGGCCTACCTTTTTAGCACTCCATCCCTGTAGAGCCTTGGCAGTTGATTTCAATTTCAATTCGAATGTCAGGAAAGGGCAGCTTCTTTCCCTAACCGAAGTCCAAGCTTCCAAAACTGCATCTTGAAACCCTTCCAATTTTGGCCAGAAGGATTCAAAATGAAACCGACTCTTGCCAGAGCACTTACTATTAAGACCAAGAATCAGTGGGCAGTGATCTGAGTCCTCTGATGCAGCACTTTGAAGGAGATGGTTAGGATACAGTGCTTCCCAATCAGTAGTGCAGAGAACTCTATCCAGTCTGACCAATGTTGGTGAAGTTTGATGATTAGACCACCTTTTTTTTGCGGCCAATAAGGGGAGTATCAATCAGACCAACATCATTGATAAATTTCCTGAAGCGACCCATCATAGATCTATTTATATTATCATTATTATTGTCTTCGGCCTTGTAGATGAGATTAAAGTCTCCCACAATGACCCAAGGCTTAGAGCAGATGCTTCTGATATGCCTTAACTCTTGGAGAAAAAGGATCTTTTCATTATTGCTTTGGGGTCCATAAACACATGTCAACCACTAGGACTGCTCATTAATTCTCTGAAATTGCAAGGAGATACTATAGGAATCCACTCTGTTAAGCCCTGTCACCTTTATATGCTTTTTCCAGGAAATCAGAATTCCCCCACTAGCTCCATCGGATGGCAGCATTATGTACTAATCAAAATCTGTTCCCAAAATAGCCAGCACCTTTCCTTTGTTGATTTTCTGCATTTTTGTTTCCTGAAGACAGATAACATCTGGACCACAAGCATTGATACATGTTCTAACAGAACTTTTGTCTAGATGCAGAATTGAGACCCCTTACATTCCAGCTCAAGATTTTTTTTGGATCCATTACAAACCACTTACATCAGCGACCCCTAAATGGCAATTTAACAGGCACTAATGCCAACGCTAATACTGCTCGACTTGAGATCATCTGGCACCACCTATCCAAAAAAGGACGCCAGCGCTTCAATGTGTGAAAGAGGAAGTTCAGTGGAGAAAACTTTCAGATAGTCTTCTTTGGCTTGCTGGGTAATTGCCCCAGGGTCCCCAATTACTTTCAAGGCTTGCATGACTTCCTTTGTAGTTCTTGAACATAAATCCATCTTGTCAAATTCAACTCCCACGCCAGCAATTCGACGGCTACGACGTGGGATAATTTCTGCAACCTGGGCATTTTTTGACGTCAAAAAGGGGATCCTCTGGTGTTGCAAGGAGGCCTGAAATCTTTTTGGAAAGCTTGTCAAGGAATTGTTTGTTCATGGGCTGTGTACTGCTTGTTTGAGTCTCCTGCAGAGCTGACTGACTATCATCAGTATGAACAGCTGGGCTGACTGCACTCTCCGTGGGCACTGCATTTTCATCAGTATCAATCCCCCTCATCACAGATGCGTTTGTCCCACTACGTTCTTCATTCATGTTTCCAGACTTGTCCCTTCTGTTGATCCTTTTTCGTGAGTATACCACCAGCTTCTTGGATGATTGAAGACCCCTAATTGGTAGCATCCTTGGATGATCAACGTCAGTGGTGCAGTGAATGAGTTGGGGTAAAAGTTTCCTGGTTGAGGACATCCTTCCACTGCCCGAAGAAGCAGGAGCTCCCAGAGTCATAGTTGTCCGCACGACCTCAGTTAGATGCACTTGATGGGTGAGATCTGTCATAGCCCATTCCATCGGTTCAGCCACAAGAACATCCTGGCGAGGCGAAGTCAGGCTAAACGGATTTCGCAGCTCTTCAACCATAATTCCCAAAGACCCAGTAGCTTGGGGCGAATCAGTCCGGTCCCCCTCCAGCGGCCTAGCAACAACCAAGTGCTCATCAATGCCTGGCTCGACGATATGAAGTTCCATTTCTGAATGCAGTCGTTTTGGATCGAAACACCAGGCGCGTAGCAGAAATGATGTTCCTGAGTCTCTTAACAATTCCAAAACCCAGCACGAATCCTGCAGGAGCATCTTTGCCGTGGAGAGTTCCCATGCATGCGCTGGTATTCCCTGAATTTCAATATCAACCAGTGCCGCCATAGACGTCGTCGAGGCATGTGAGAATCTCGTCCATCTTTTAAAACTGAGAGAAAATCCAGGGCCTCTGAAAGGTCTTCTGTCGTTAAGAATTTGTGTCGCTGTGTGTTCATCCGGCAGAAATAATAGGAAATCCTCTGGCATGGCATGTTGGATAGACATGTCATCAGGGTTGATGCCAAAACTTCGCGCCAATTCCTCAATCACCTCATCCCCGCGCACCGTTGGCCTGGTGCCAACCACCGAAACAAACAAGGCTCTCCGAAGAGCAGCTTCCTTTCTTGCCAAATCGGTGGAGAACTCCAAGATGCAGGAAGGTTTCCAGGGCAAGGCGGTTTGGACAGCACCTGGAGGATTGGGGTGTGGCTGGCTTGGTCCCGAATGCAGT
Organism: Zea luxurians; assembly: GCA_029449295.1. NCBI lineage: Eukaryota > Viridiplantae > Streptophyta > Magnoliopsida > Poales > Poaceae > Zea > Zea luxurians. Next base: position 53,992 of record JAOPSE010001275.1, read on the forward strand.
CCCGAGCTGCCTTTCCCTCGCTTGGAACGTCTTCTCTTCTTTTTCATACGTCCCTCAGTCGAATTCATGTCATCTTGTGCTCCTCTCCCCACCAATGAGGAGTTCATTGGAGGGGAAAGCCTTCTCCAAACTGGGGCCTTGCGCTGAACGGCTGGACGATCCATCACCGGTGGGGCAGAATTGTCCATACCAGACAGACGCAGCCACACCGGAGTACGATCACCTCCAGAACCCAAGCGCTGCCACACCGTCTTTCGCCCTGCTCCCGTATGGAGGGGCTGGTCTCTAAAGCTCAAAGCGCCTTCATCAAAGGTCGTTTCATACAAGACAATTTTATGCTTGTCCAGCAGACGGCAAGATTCCTTCATGCTAACAATCAGCCCAGAATTCTCTTGAAGCTGGACATTTCCAAGACCTTCGACTCGGTCTCTTGGCCTTTCCTTCTTAAAGTTCTCGAAAAATTAGGCTTTGGTCCCGTGTGGAGGGATGTGTTAAGTGGTTTTCTTATGACCTCTTCCACCCAAATCCTGCTCAATGGGGTGCCTAGGAGGTTCATTTCTCATAGAAGGGGCTTGCGGCAAGGTGACCCCTTGTCTCCGCTACTTTTTATAATTGTTATGGATGTCCTCACTGCGCTTTTTATCAAGGCTGAGGAGCATGGGTTACTGCAGCCCATTTCTTCTAATTCCTTTCAGCACCGGATCTCGCTCTATGCAGACGACATGGCTTTCTTCCTAAAACCAGAGCCTAGGGTTCTAAACACTGCTGTGAGGATTTTGGATCTGTTCGGGGAAGCTTCTGGGTTGAGAACCAATATGGCGAAGAGCAGTATTGTACCCATCCGTTGCACACAGGCTGATTTGAATTTGGTCCAGCAACTCCTTCCCTGCAGATTTGAAACTTTTCCAATTAGATACTTAGGTCTCCCTCTCTCTCTGAAGAAGTTATCTAAAGCTCAGCTTCAGCCTCTTATTAACAAAGTGGCTGATCTCTTACCGGCTTGGAAAGGTGACCTGATGACCCGTGCTGGCAGAGCTACCCAGGTGCAATTTGTGCTTACTGCTACTGTTATTTATCAAATGATAGCTCTGGATTTGCCTAAGTGGGCTATTAAAGCCATTGATAAAATCCGCCGCGGGTTCTTGTGGCGAGGGCGTAAAGAGGCTAATGGTGGCCATTGCTTGGTGGCCTGGGGCAAGGTAACACGCCCCAAAGAGTTGGGGGGATTTGGTATCTCTGATCTTCAATGCTTAAATAGGGCCTTACGAGTAAAATGAATTTGGCTCCAAAAAACCGATTCTTCCAAACCTTGGACTGATTTACCGTTCCAATCAAACCGGTTCTTGGATAGCTTGTGCTCCTCGGCAATGGCCTCCATTGTGGGTGATGAGCAGTCCACTCTTTTTTGGCATGACAGATGGCTCTTGGGTCAGAGGATTGCAGACTTGGCCCCTCATGTTTTTACTTTGGTTCCTAAAAGGCTGGTAAAGCGAAGGACAGTGGCTGATGCTCCGTGTAACTCTTTATTGATCGGGGATTTAAGGGGAATGGTCTATGTGATAGAACTGTAAGGCTCATTATTGAAATATCCACATATTAGTACGGGTCTTCGAGATAGAACTGTAGGCTTGATTTCTGTTTATATCTATGTGATAGTTGTCCTGATGCTTTTTTTTCTGATTGACGATAAAATGCTGAACATTGGAGAGCAACACTGAACCCATATCCCAATTGTATCTTCTTGTTGAACAGGCCCCCAAAATGGCGAATATTTCAGATATAATATAATAAGGGCAAAGCAGTGTGGCATGGCTTATTTTCAATCCTTCGAACAGATCTGTCTCGACATTTGCCCGGAGCAGGGATCAGAATTGGTTTTGTCACCAGATACTTGGTTGCCATTTGAACTGCGGCTCTTAAAGTTCGGAATTGAAATTTCTGGTGGTGTTCCACCCTTCCACCGAGGTTTTTCTACACTTGACAAGCTGGAGATCAGGGGATGCCGAAAGCTTGAAGCACTGATGGATTTGGAAGAAATGAAAGTCCTCCAAAGCTTGGTCATAGCGGACTGCCCATCACTTTATATACTGCCTGAAATGAAGTTTCCACCGCTGTTGGGATCGTTAACAGTAGAAGGGTGTCATAAGCTCCAATCTTTGCCCTTAAATACATCTGACCCTTCAATGTTCACCGAGCTTGAGGTGTCTGATTGCCAAGGACTTATGTACATCGCATCTCTGAGCCGTTTGAGCAACCTCGAAAATTTGGTACTACTTCATTGTCCTCTTCTCGAGCTCCAGGAACCGTTGCCAGCTATTCCCGAATCTGTCGTTGTTTTCCTGTGTCCCAAATTGAAGAAATGGTGTGGAATCCAAAATATTGAATATCTGGTGAGTTTTGTCCGGCATCTGTGCAATTACTCATCACCATTTGCTTCTTCTTTTATCCTTTTGACATGTAGTTTGACGTGTTCTCATGTTGCATTCAGGAAAATCTGTCTGATATGTCGCAAGAGGTGAATATTTGACTAAATGACATACTGTCACATCGCCTCTCCCTGGTCTTTTCGCAACGCTTGGCTTCCCACCCGCCACTGCAATGGTGAGCTGGATCTGGACTGAGCGTGAAATTATGGTTTTCAATTCATTTGGTTGTACAGATAAACATTCATTTGGTTGAGCAGATAAACATTCACGTACCTCAGGAAAATTCTCGTCCAGGGTCCCATTTTTTTTGTTTCCTGTCAATGGATGTGCCCCATATATTATGATTCAAACGTCATGACAGCTGCTTGAATTGTTTCATGAAAGCACACGTCGATGGGTTCTACAAGCACAACGAGAACAAGAAATCTTACTTTTTTTTAAGCTCGTCGTCATAGTTTCTTTTCAAATACTCGTAAATCTGTCCGTTCCAAACTACTCCTATATAGTTTACTTTGGTTACGTTCTAAGTCAAATGTTTTTAACTTTGTATCAAGTTTGTAGGAAAGGGTCAACATCAACAATGTCAAATTCGTTTCACTAAATTAAATTATTCATAAAATATGTTTTGAATGTAAATTTGTTTTAACATGCAGATGTTAATATTTTTTTTTCTAAAAACTTGATCAGATCAGAGTTAGAAAAATCAATCTATGACAAGTACAAGGTGAACTATAGTTTAGAACAACTAGCCCATCTACTTTTAAATTCTCGTGTGGGCTAGAATATAATATCAGGAGATACGACACACGACTAGAGGAGCCAATGAGAGTTAATTTTTTTTGTAAGCAATCTTAGTTTGCTTACCAAAAACTTTATCTAAGCCCTCAAGACCAGTGGTGGAACCAGGATTTGTCCAAGCCCTGGGTCGGATTACAAATTTACAATACAGTTATGATAAAAGGCACAATGAAGACATTCTTAATTAAAGTTGACTTAGCAATAGATACTTTCTTATAAAATTCTAAAATGCAAATACATGAGCAAATATGGCTACAGTAACAAGGAAATAAGGGGAAAAGTAGCTAGCCTGCTTGACTACAGTACCAAAGAAAGATAGATACACACGCGACTATGACTAGGACGTAGCTAGCCTACTTGAACGCTTGCCAAACTTGACCTAACTGGGTTAGTCCCTATCTACACCCGAAACTAACGTAGCTAGAATGCAGGTTCGGTCTTGTCCGTGGGTTCCCTAAATTTTTCCCTTAATATTCCACTTTTACGTTACATCATCAAAATTTCAATCTCTAATTTTTCATCTCCCTCACAGATTCTCTCTAAATTCTCCTCTGTACCCCTTACAACCATAAAATATCATTTTATGTCATTACTTTTCATTCATTCCCATTTTTAAGCTACTAACAATTACTTACAAGCACAAAGAGGGAACTGTCGTCGGCTTGAGGGCCATTTAGACTGACCGCAGTGGTCGCCGCACGGCCGCCCCTTCCCTTACATGGCAGCTACAGGGATGCCCCTGCGCGCGCAGCGCGGCCCCCCTGCAAGGCCCCCACGCGGCGGAAGTGAACAGGAACACGCTGCAGCCAGCGTGAGTCTGTCGTCCCCCTTTCATTGTTCATTTGTACGGTGGTTTTTTAATAGGTGAAGAAAAATGGTAATAGATGATGAATAGGGTTAGATAATGATATTTTATAGTTGTAGTAGGGTATAGGGAAGAATATATGGAGAACCACTGCGGGAGATGAAAAGATAGAGGATGAAATGTTGATGATGTGATGCAAAAAGTGATATATGAGGAGAAATTTAGAGGGAACCGCTGCGGATAGCCTTAGGGGAGGGCGCTGGGGCCGGTCGCGATCACTTGTAGCTGCCATCCACGCGCAAGGGGAGGGGTAGAGTCATGCGCCGTGGACGGTCTGAGCACTCAGAAAATTCACCAAATTTTGTTTCAAATCAGATTTCGATGAAAGTTGTCACAATGGTTCTCAAGGAGGTAATAAATATAACTGGAGAGTTTCGACCCATCACATCCAACGAAACAATGGGAATTAATAAAATTGGTATCTAGATTAGGGTTTTCTCCACAACTGTGGTACAAAGGCAAAGCTAGCTGTTCATGTGAGATTTGCTCAAACCAGCTTGTAGATATGATCTCTAGGAGTCATAACTCCTAGTGAAGGTCAAGGAAGAAATCCAAAACAACCGTACCAAACATAGCACCAAAATATAGGAAACAACTGAAAAATAGGGCATTGAAAGGGAAAACTCAGCAAACAACACAAGACTTCAGCTGCACGAATCTAGGAGGTGAGGGCCTCTATTCCCATTATCCCATAAGATTCGTAGTGTCTACGATCATATTACATAGATAAAAAACCAATAAAGTTACTATAAAACTTTAAAGATACTTTAAAAACTCGACCGAAAGGGAATGACCGTTCTTCCAGTATAATCAGGGGTGGATTTAGCCCCGAGCCACCCGGGCCGTGGCCCGGGGCGTAGCCCAAAAATACTCTTGTATATAGGTCTTTTTTCAACAAAAAATATAGCCTAAAATACATTTTAGCCTAAAAATGTGGCTCAAAAGACCTCCTGCTTGCACCGATTGAGTGACCCAAAAATATTTCACTGAATTGTTTTAAATGTTTCTACCCCTAGAATACGAAAAATTAAAAGATAAATAGTACATCGTTATATTTGTAGAGTGGCATGGGACGTTATTTTTATGGAGCTCCGCCACTGAGTATAATACTAAGAAGAGACTGAAATATTGGTCCCGACCCAGAAAATCATCAAACCCATCCCCCATCATCCACTCTGCAACGATCCAACCTGAAGATAACACATATAACATCGTAATCCAAAAGCGGATGAGGCACAACGACGAGAATTTTTTAAACAAGCCGGAAAAGTCACTTACAAGAGAAATTGAACCCGAGATTTAGAGGTGCTACTCTAAAGACTTAATCACTAGGCTAGAGCCCCTTTCACCTAAAGATACTTTAGATTCATGATATTAAATAAACATATATGGTATAGTATTGATAAAGAGAGTTTTATGACATGAAATAAGTTGTCTACACAGTTTGTAATGATATAATGCGCATAGGGATTCTTGGAATCCTCCTCTGAGACTGGCCGTGTATATAGACGCTGCTGGGTCTGATCTTGTCCTATGTGTTAATTAGATTGTCCCAAATTAAAAGCGACAAGGAACCCACAAGAGCTGCCGGCGGCGGCATCCTCACAGGGAGTTTTGGTAGTTCCGCCTCAGACCGAAGCATACTAACAGTAACAGCCTGCCTGATGGACGGCCTCATGCTCCGGTCAGGGTGCACGCACCAGAGGCCGACGACGACGACGCACTCCATCTCTTCCACGTTGAAATTGCCGTTGAGCTGTGGTGTGGGTCGGCCGCGTCGAGGACCTGCCCCCCGTGGTACAGCTCCGACACCCGCTAAGCCAAATGGATAACGACGTCGTCATTCCGCCGGACCACGAGGGGCACCCAACCCGACCGCATGCGATCTCCAGCAGGACGACGCCGAAGCTGTAGGTATCTGCTGACTCCGTGCTGGCTCTCCCGGTGACCATGCACTCTGGGTCCATGTGACCCATGGTGCCGGCGAGCACCATGGTGTAGGAGCCTCGGCCGTGGTCGACAAGCCTCGCCAGCCCGAAGTCTCCGAGCTTGGTGTTGAAGGACGCGTCCAGCATTATGTTGCTCGGCTTAATGTCCCTGTGCAAAACGCACTGGTCCCACTCTTCGTGCAGGTACAGGATAGTGCCGACTACACTGAGCCGAAGCCCGAAGCCTCTTTCAATTCTCCGAGCTTCTGGCTCTCCGAGAAGCCGTTGGTGGCAATGGCCAGGTCCTGCCTGGTAGCGAAATATATTAATGCCTATTTCTCTAAAATCGTCTTCCATGGCCTCGTCGTCGAAACAGCCTGCTGAGTGCTGAGCCTTCCTCTGCCATCGCTGTGGTCCTTGATCTCATACGCCGTCGCCGGCGCATGCCCACACCGAGATGCCCAGGGCAACAGAAAGGGTGACCGTCCCAGCAGCGCCACAGCCAGACCAGCGATCAGCCGCCCCTCCTAGTAGATGTAGACGACGGCATCGTCGAAGGAGGTTGGGATGGCGGCTGCACCAGCGGGTGGCCTGGCCCGCCAGCGGAGGCAGGACGGCGATGTCGATCGGCTCACGTGGCTGGAATATCGTGTAGCAGCTGATCTGAATCCCTTCGTGTAACCGTTTTCGCTGTTGTTCGTCATCGCGTCAGAGATGTCCTCGACCTGGTCCATCAGGCATTTGGTGCACTCGCTCGGCGCCAAGTATCGGGCGCACTGCACAGACCCGTACATCGTCACCTGCTCGGCGTCAAGCCCGCAGAGGGGATGGTCGCCTGCCCTTGCCGCGAGCCGTTCCAGCAGTTGCGACCTGGCCTCGTTCATGCCGGACATGTTCATCTCCGTGATGGGCACCGACCGACCACCAGGATTGCCTGTAGTCGGTTTCGGCGGAGTAGGCGTCGAAGAAAGGTGCGCCCATGTAGCGCAGGAGGCACCCGGCCGGCGTAGTTTATGCTCGTGTTCCGGGCCCAGCTGTAGTCGCGTCCCTCCGTGAGGTTCGCGGCCTCGCCGAGGCAGTGCAACGATCTAGGATGCGAACATAGACGCAAACATACCAGGGGAATGCGACAACCGGGGACCTGGGACCAGCTGGGGCCTGGTTGACGCCTCTGGTCTACCAGGAATCGGGGGCTGCGGAGAACGACTGAACGAGAGGACTCCGGCCGGCTCTCTGGCAAGCGGAGATGACAATGGAATAATTCATACAGTTCATCATAGGCACTGACGAAGACGCGTTGTCCATGTTATAACAAGTGAAGAATATAATGATTTAAACTTCAATTTAGATTCAGAAATTTACTTAATAGTTTGGATATGTAGTTGATCAAAACCTGACTTCGTACCCAGATATTCGACAAAGGCATTTTTTGCATTTGATAAAGTCTTTGCCGACTCGATAAACATGTTATCAAAAAAGGTTTTTTGACACTCGGCAAAATAGATATCGAAAAAAATCTGAAAAATAGGGGGGAGCAGAACAACTCGCCCGACATCCGTTGTCGATCTCGATCAAAATCATGGCATTTTTGTCACAATTCGCGTGCCGATGGATTCGAACTCGTGGTCTCCTTCTCACGTACAACTAAGGGTGGTAATAGACTCTAAATTTCACACTATAAAATTTAAGAATCGAACAGTTGTCGGTGTGGCCGCTTTGGGAAGAACAGTTGTTGTTGTGGCCTCAATTTCCTTCGTTGGCAATACTGTCGTGGTCGCAGGTAGCTGCTCAGCTATTGTTGTGACAGCCTTAGGCACATCAACTGTTATCGGTGTGACCTTCTCTTCTGAGACCTTTGCGATGGTCTTAGCTTCGTAACCTTCATCTTCAAAGTCATCAAAAAAGAAGGTACTTATCACTAGAGTGATCCACTAGTCCATACTAGCTAGAGCCATCTCATCCAAAATAAGCAGCATGATAATTTCTTCACCTCTAAGATTTGATTACAAAATATAAAAATAGATTATTAGAGACAAGCTAAACAAAGACACATTCCAGTTAAGGACGAACCAAAACCTGCTTCATACCTGAGACACCTCCGAAGTGTGCGTCGTCAACATTGGCTCTATCACAACATCCTTTTCCTCGAAGCTCTTCTTCTCATGTCTATCTATTGTAGCGAAGGTTTTACGACGTTTAGTTGTAATCTTCATCGGTTTGTGTTTTCTTTTCTTCACCGCATCTCGAGTCATTCGGGGATAATCGGTGTACACAAATCCAATAGCATCAAAAATGCAGTTTAGCCGGCGTTTTTTGCGAGTTCCAAAGGATATGTTAAGAGGTTCATCCTCTTTCTTGTTGTAATTCCCAATTATTTCATTGCACTTCTCTTCATAGGGTTCTCCAAACTCACTGTTAAACTTGTATATAAACTTCAGTCTAATAAGCCCAAGCTCTGTCTTCGAAGCGCTTTCCTTCGTCAATTTTGGTGTCTCCCATTCAACCGCTAGTGGGCAAGTATTAAATGCTATATACTCTTGCATAAGATCCCTTATTCTAATATGCGTACAAACAACGTTGAAGGCAATCAAGGAATCTTGAGCTTCGAAATTCATGTAGCGGGTCATTTTTTTAAGCCGAAGTTAAGCTGAATAGGGCTATGAATAATGACCTTAATGCCATCCCTCTTTTCCAAATCATTCTTCACATAAAACCATTCTTTTGCCTAGACATTCAGCCATTTCGTATGGTATGTGAGGGCTGAGAACTATGCTTCCTTCCGATAGGCAAAGTTATAGCACCCGAAGTTGTTGTGAAGGCCCTTAGTTGCCTTCGTCTGGTAATGTAGTTCATGAATTTGGCAAAAGCATTCGACATTTGGTTCTTTGCCTTGGCTTCATACAGCCTAGATAAAACCCCAAGCCTCATGTAGCATTTGGGGTAAGCTGATGTAAGTATATGTTGAATCTTTTTAACACTACCACCACCATCTTATGTAGTGGAAACCAAAGCCTAGCTTTAAGGAAGCTTCGGACAACAACAACTTCGTTTTCCTTCGGCATTGGAACAACATCTTCGCCACCTAATCGAACTAGACTACTATCGCTGATGTAGTGGGACCCAGTTAGTACCTGAATATGTCCCTCCTTGATCGTTGATTTCCCGAAGTCCATGTGACTCGACTTCGTGGGCCGAATGTCATTGTTTTCCTCCTCAATGTCAATATCTTCATTGTCCTCATCTAACCTCTCAGTTGGATCGACGTAACATCTACAACACTTGGCCTAGATACTTCGAGCTTTGCTCTCCACGCCCGAAGCCTCCCCCGTCACCTCGGGAATGTCTAAGGCCAACACAAAGGCAAGATCGGAAACCACTTATCTCCTGCCATTTCTGAGAACAGAGAAACTCTTAACGGTCGCTAGGGCTGACTTCAAAGTGAAGGTTGGTTCGAAGCAAGCTTTGAAGGCAGAGGGAACACTAGCAATAACAAATGTCGTGCGCGACCACGTGGGCTCGACCTCTTTTTATACGAAAAGGGCATGCCATCCGAGACTCATTGGTTCCTTCTCACTGCAAAATGGCCCCAGCTAGTTAGTCATGATGAAGTTATTTTTTATAACGAGCTCTAGGAAGGAGTTTTTTGGGACCTTCGGCTCAAGGCCTCCTTTTTCATTTGTGCGGTCTGAGCTCGTCATGAAAACGAACTAATCCCACAAGGGGCTACTGTTAGGGGGCCTCAATTGCTGAAGGTCCTTGAATACAATATCATATGATGAAGCGTGTTTTAGGTACCACTCAAAAGATGATAAAGCTAACCTTCGTCTATGTCAGAAGCGAAGCAGAGAAGCTTAACCTTCGAAGGGATCACATGCGAACGAAGTGAGATATGAAGGTTTTGGCTTCATATCATCAGAGTACGAAGTAGTCGGCTAATGCAAGAAAGGATAGCTCTGCCCTCACAACTGTTATAGATCATGTAAACAGGGCTCATGGGCATACTTGCGATTTTACACGAAGCTGTACCCCTCCACTATAAATAGAGGAACAATATCGTGCATTAGACGTGTGGTTGAGCAGGGTGTCCTGAAATTGCTCCGTCTTCGAAGGTGTTTTTCAACATCTTCGAAATCTCCTTCGCAAAGTATGGAGGTATCTTTGTAATCATTCATAAGAGAAAAGGAGAAGTTGTACTTTTCTTTGATGTTTTGTTATAGTATCTTCATACCATGATTCCTTGTGTAATTTTTGTGTACATAAATGAACGCATGTATTCCTCAATTATATTCAAAGATTTCAATCACATCCTAGCTTCTCTCATTTATTAACCCTCTTCGAAGAAGAGAATTAACTCAGAAGAAAAGTTAGGGTCTTCTTATTTGTGTTGCTTTGTTCTTGGTTTCCTTCAAGAGCCAAAAAACGAGTGGCCAACAAGTGTATTGCACCCGATTACCGCTAGATTAATAAATGCATATATAACACCTTGTCACTGGCCGTTTAGACAAATATGTAATAAAGATTGATTAATTGACTCAATGCAGATGCACCGCCCACCGTAAATGCACACAATTAAACAATTGTGACAGCTAGTGATCCAAACAATTGTCGATACAAATGAACAACCGCACATGCACAATTCACAATTAAACAATTATGACAACAAATCAAGAGGTCATAGTAGCTTACCTAGTAAAAAACCGATGTTGCTCACGAGGAAATAATTTTTAGATAGAGTTGCGGATCAGAGATAAAACAAAAAGAGAAAAATTGGGACCATAAAAATAGGATGGCCCACTTAAATCGATAACATATTAAGTTTTAAAACATTTGAGAAGTAATATATAGAGAAATGTTAGAGGAGAGATTTTTTTCTTCCTATATTATTACTAAATCTAGAATATACGATATTATTGGATATCTTAGGGTCTATTTAGTTCGTGACTAACTATACTATATTCTACGTAAGGTTATTTATTTAAATTAAAGAATTAACTTTATCTATAAAAATTAGAAGTTAGGCATCGGATCAAAAGTGACCTAAAACCGCAGACTGTTGGCTTTCACGCCGGCATTTTGCGTTCCACTTCCACGTGCCCCCGTACGACGGTACGAGACCGAGTGAAAATCGCGCTCGAGCGCAATGCTGGCTGCCTCAGGCTATCCGCAACGGTTACCTCTAAATTTTTCCCCCTATATCACTTTTTCCCCCTATTTTTCCCCCTATTTTTTCATCTCCCGCAGCGGTTCCCCTAAATACTCCCCCTATACCCCACTACCACTATAAAATATCATTTTCTATACCAACTATCAATTTATTATCTACTAACAATTACTCGTGGACCCACAGCACAGTGTTTAGGGTGATGAACAGTGACACGCTAGATCTGGGGGGAGAGAGAAGGGGACCGACACGTAGGGGGCGCTGTAGGGGCACCGCTGCGGCCATAGGGTGCCCCCTACAGCCGACGTGGAAGGGGAGGGGGCGCGGTAGCGCTCACCGTTGCGCTCAGTCTCAGCGATATGACGCGTCAGTCATGGCGCGCGCCACAACTGCAAAGCGTGCGTGGTACCACGTGATCACCCGACCTGCTCCCGACTCCTCGCGTCGCGTATGCCGGGCTACAGCCCCTCGCCGTACCGTCGGCGCACGGGGATGGGATCCTTCCGTCGCACGTCGCCCGCACGTCTCAGGGTGAGTGCCTTCCTCTCCCTCCATTACCTGTTTCTCCATTCTCTCCGGCAGTTCGGCTCTTATTCGCGTATTGAGACCTAGATGGCTAGATCCAAAATATCCCCAACTCCATCTTCCCCGGAAGACGGCCGTGTCCGCACCCTCATCCTCGGACCTCCTCCTCCCCCGACGACACCAAGATGCAGGCCCGGGCCGTGCGAAATGGAACCGGCAGAAAAGGTGAGACACCTGGGGCAGGGTGGCTGGCGCGGTGTCGGGACGTGATGGGCCAAGCGGAGACGCATACTCCGTAGTCCGTACGACGGCCGACGGGCCGGCAAGCAGGGCGCCGGTGCGGGCCCGTGCATTTGCATGGGCGCATCATTTTGCTGCGCGCCCGTGCTACCGTCCTTGATCACTGCGTGTGCTTGCCGGTGCCGGTGCCGCTGCCGCTGCTCCTCGGTCGGGATCTTTCGTCCGCGTGCAGGGGCTCTCCCTCGTGCTGCCGTGCGGCCTCTGTGACCGCAGCGCTGAGCCCTGAGAGCAAGAGGAGCAAAAGTTGCGGTACTTTATTTCACTGACGCACAAATACTGAGCTAGTATTTTTTTTTTGTTAGAAGAAAAATGTATGCAAGGGGTCTGAGCCATTCCTCCTCTCTTGCTTTTTCAGATACTGTATATATTTAACATGTGCCTATTTTACTCACTAGAAAACCAGAAAGATCCCAGTGGCTGTGTCAAATCCGAAAGAAGTTCCAGAATATGAACTAAACCCACTTGAACTGGAGTTTCGAAGAGGAGAGGTCACAAAGGAATTTTTAATATAATATTGTCTGTTTATTCTTCATTTGACTCTGTCTTTAATGTTTTTGTACTATGGGTTTTAGTTATTTAGTGGCTTCCACTAAGATTTTACTTACACATAGAAGCTCAAGTTAAAGGATGTTTTTTAGAATTTCTTCTTGCTTTTGACAGCTTCTCTATTCATGTTGTTTACTTTGTTTTCAGATTTCAGAATGCATATGCAGTCTTTTGGAGTGAGAATCTCAGTATATGATTTCATTACTGTGTGGTTTTCTGGTTACAGTTTGTTTTTTTGGTTATGGCCATAGATTCCCACTTATTGGTACCACAGCCAGTGACAAATGTTTGTGTTTCAGACATTTGGCAGGGCAGCTAATTTTCTCAAAGAAGTATTCCAGAATACCAATGATGAGGCATTCAACTGTCTCAATACCTATTACTATGGATGCAAACGGGTAACAGAAACTATTCTTCCACTTTTGAAGTTATCTACATCAAGAGCAAGGATTGTCAATGCCTCAGTTGCGTCGGAGCTAAAGGTGCATGTCAAGAGCGTCGAACCCTTGACTCGCCGGGCCTCGGCTACGTAACTCGTAGCCTTCGGCCGTCTTCTCCGGTAGGAGTATTCCTCCTAACCGCAGGCTTGAGAGAGAGAGGTGTGAAATGACTTATACTTTATTGCCTCCAACAGTGCTGCGCACCTGGGGATATATAGGGCCGGCGGCCACACAAATGGAGCAAGCTCCCTAATTATCCTCCCTGCCAAAATACTACTTTCCTACTTATTCCTTGCCATAAGTGCCAAATTGCTACTTTCCTACTTATTCCTTGCCATAAGAGCCAAATTGATACTTTCCTATTTATCCCTTGCCATAAGAGGCTGCTGCTTTCCTAAACTTGAGTGCCTGCCATCTGTGGCGCTGCTGCACTTTTGGCGCGCTCTGCTGCCCGCCGGATGTCGCGTGCGCGTCTGCGCCTTGTGTACGGCTTACCGTACATGACATCTCTCCCGGCCTCGAAAGTCAGCTCGTCCTCGAGCTGGAAAGTGGGGAAGCTTGCCCGAAAATCCTCAAAATCCTCCCAGGTCGCAGACGTCACTGGTTCACCGTGCCACTGTATCAGAACTTGCCTAATGCCGCGAGCCAGGCGACCCGCCAAGACACGGAAAGGTGTGGACACCACTACGCCGTTGAGTGTGGCCGGGAGCGCAGGTGGTTCCGTTGGTGGCGCCCCAACGAACTTCTTAAGGATGCCCACATGGAAGACGTCGTGGATTTTGGCGTCGGATGGAAGCTGTAGGCGTACGGCCGCCTCGTTGATGATCTCCTTTACACTGTAGGGGCCGACGTAGCGGGGCTTCAACTTGCCTGTGGTGGAACGTGGCAGGGATGCCGATGGTCGTTGACAGAGACGAAGAAGGGCCCAGTCACCGACGTTGTAGACGACCTGCCTGTGATGCTGATCGTAGGCGCGTTTCTAGGATTCTTGCGCCTGATGGAGACGGTAGCGAACGTCGTCGAGGAAGGCGGCCCGTTCCTCCATCTCCTGCGCCACCGCGGGCACGCGTGCGTCACCTGGCTCGTAGGACCGGATGGTCGGTGGGTCGCGGCCGTAGACCACCCGGAATGGCGTCTCGCGGAGCGAGGACTGGTAGGCAGTGTTGTAGGTGTACTCCGCCCATGGAAGCCACCGGAGCCACTGTCGGGGTCGGTCGCCGGTGAAGCAGCGAAGATACATCACGATGACGCGGTTGGCTGCCTCCGACTGGCCGTCGGTTTGCGGATGGAAAGCGGAAGACATGAACAACTTGGTTCCAGTCAGGGCCATTAGCTCCCTCCAGAAGGCCGACGTGAAGACGGGGTCGCGGTCCGAGACGATGGACTGCGGGATGCCGTGCAGCCTCACCACCTCGGCGCAGAATGCTTGCGCCACCGACTCCGCCGTGTATGGGTGCGCCAGCGGGATGAAGTGGCAGTACTTGCTGAAACGGTCGACGACAGTGAGAATGACCGTCTTGCCTTGCACGCGGGGCAGAGCTTCGATGAAGTCTATGCCGATGTCCGACCAAACCCCATCTGGGATCAGCAGGGGCTGTAGGAGACCAGCCGGACGTAGGTGATCTGACTTGTATGTTTGGCACGTTCCGCACGCCCTGACGAATTCCTGCACAATACGACGCATGTTGGGAAAATGAAAGTCGCGCCGTAGTCGATGCAGGGTGCGGTGGACGCCTTCGTGGCCGTCATCGTGTACAGTGGCCACGATCTCCCGTAGTAGGGGCGAAGTGGCTGGGATATAGAGGCGCCCCTCCATGGCGACCATCCCACCGATGATGGACCATGGTGCTGCGCGCGTGCCTGCGCGGATCTCTTCGTAGATGGCGACGAGGGCCGGATCCGTAGCCTGGGCCTGGCGCAGGCGCTCGATGAAGTCGAAACGGGGTGCTGAAATGGCCATCAGCGTGCCCTCGTCGGGGTCCCTCCTGGATAGTGCGTCGGCGACGGTGTTCGTGGCGCCCGAGCGGTATTCGACCGTAAAGTCGAATCCCAGAAGTTTGCCCACCCAATGGTGTTGGGGAATCGTGGCCAACCTCTGGTCGAGGAGATACTTGAGACTGAAGTGATCCGTCTTGACGATGAAGTGCCGTCCCCATAGGTATGGCCGCCAGTGCCGGACGGCCTGGACCAGGCCGATAAGTTCGCGCTCGTAGGCGGCGAGGTCGCGGTGGCGGGGTGCAATAGGTCGGCTGAAGAACGCGACCGGGTGTCCCTCCTGGACGAGCACCCCACCGAAGCCTGTGGAGGACGCATCGCACTCCACCACGAACCGCTTGCCGAAGTCTGGCATGGCGAGGATAGGGGCGGACGACACGGCTGCCTTGAGCGCCGTAAAGGCAGCCATGGCCGCGTCATCCCAGATGAAGCCATCCTTTTTGAGGAGGGCCGTTAAGGGGGCAGCCACCGTGCCGTAGTTGTGGACGAAGCGGCGGTAGTACCCGGTGAGGCCGAGGAACCCTCGAACGACTCGAACCGTGCGCGGCGGCGGCCAGTCGTGAATGGCAGCCACCTTGGCCGGGTCCATGGCCACCCCTGCGGCCGAGATGACGTGGCCGAGGTAGGCGACAGATGGTGCTCCGAAAGAACACTTCGAACGCTTGATGAACAGCTGATGGCGTTGTAGCTCCTCGAGGACGGCCCGTAGATGGCGGAGGTGATCGGCCCACGTGCTGCTGTAAATTAGGATGTCATCAAAGAATACCAGGACGAACCGTCGGAGGAATGGTCGGAGCACGTCATTCATCAGTGCCTGGAACGTGGCGGGGGCGTTGCAGAGTCCGAACGCCATCACGAGGAACTCGTACAAGCCATCGTGTGTGCGGAACGCGGTCTTGTGCACGTCTTCTGGCCGCATCCGGACCTGGTGATAGCCCGACCGTAGATCCAGTTTGGTGAAGAATTTGGCGTCGTGGAGCTCGTCGAGAAGCTCCTCCACGACCGGGATGGGGAACGCGTCTTTGATGGTGAGGGCGTTCAGGGCCCGGTAGTCGACGTAGAAGCGCCACGAGCCATCGGGCTTCTTGACCAGGAGCACGGGCGATGAGAATGGGGAGTCGCTGCGTCGCACGATCCCCTGGTCAATCATGGCGTTGCACTGCCGCTCCAGCTCGTCCTTGTGTGCAGCCGGGTAGCGGTACGGCCGGACAGCCACCGGTGACGCATCGGGCTTGAGGAGGATGCGATGATCGTGGGCGCGCTTGGGGGGCAAACCCATCGGAGCTGCGAAGAGCCCCCCGAACGAGGCGAGAAGGGCCTCCAGTAGGGCGTCCGTCCCGGTGGTGGCGCGCAGCGCGGGCTCCTTGGGACTGGGCGTGCCTGTCCAGGAGATGGAGCGCCCCTGGCGCTGGAACGTCATGCGGCGATTGGCGAGGTTCCACACGATTGGCCCCAACGCCCCGAGCCATCGTGTGCCGAGGACGACGTCGTACCCGGCCAATGGCATGACGAAGAGGTCAGCCGGGTAGATTTCGCCCTTGACGTGGAGCGGCGCATTGCGAAGGACGCCTGCGCAGGTGATCCGTTCGCCATTAGCCACCATGGCCGTGAGGCGGGGTCGGCGCTGGATGGGGATGCCCGACTGGTGCGCCGCCGCTGCGGATATAAAATTGTGGGTGCTTCCCGAGTCGAGCAGTGCCACCAGGGAGACCGAACCGAGGGTGACGGTGATCTGCATGGTGTCCCCTGGCGCGACCCCGGCCACGGCCTGGAGGGAGAAACAGGGAGCGTCGGTCTCCGCGGCACCCGTTTCCGCCTCGGCCTCCTCAATTTCGACGCCATCCAAGAAGAAAATGCGCCTGCAAAAACGGTTGTGGCCACGAGAATATTTCTCGTTACAATTAAAACACAGGCCTTGGCGGCGCCGATCCGCCATCTCCTCTAGAGATAAGCGCCTGGAGCCGTCGCCATGACCCGTTGCTGCGCCCAGTGGCGGCGCTGGCAGCGCAAGGGGGCCTGTGGCGCCGGTAGCGCCTGGGTCGCTGGCCGCGGTGGTGGCGGCGGTAGGATGCCGCGCGGCACTGTCTTGGCTGGTGTCGGGATCTTGGCTAGTGAAAGGGAATTAGGCTTTCACCTAGTTCCTAAATAATTTTTGGTGGTTGATTTGTCCAACACAAATATTGGACTAACTAGTTTACTCTAGTGCATAAGTTACACAGGTGCAAAAGGTTCACATTTAGCCAACAAAAAGACCAAGTGTTGGATTCAACAAAGGAGCAACGAGGCAATCGAGGGCACCTCTGGCTAGAGGCACCGGACTGTCTGGTGTGCACCGGACAGTGTCCGGTGCGGCCAGAGGAATCCAACTCCAACTCTTCGCCCTCGGGAATTCTCGGAAGCCGGCGCGCTATAATTCACCGGACTGTCCGGTGTGCACCGGACATGTCCGGTGCTCCAAGGAAGCGCGGTCTCCAGGAACTCGCCAGCCTCGGGTTCGCGCGGGAGCCGCTCCGCTAAAATTCACCGGACTGTCCGGTGTGCACCGGACTGTCCGGTGTGCCAGCGGAGCAACGGCTCCCTGCGGCGCCAACGGCTCCCTGCGGTGCATTTAATGCGCGCGCAGCGCGCGCAGACGTCAGGCCCGCCCATACCGGTGCACCGGACATCAAACAGTACATGTCCGGTGTGCACCGGACACCCAGGAGGGCCCAGAAGTCAGAAGCTCCAACGGTCAGAATCCAACGGCAATGGTGACGTGGCAGGGGCACCGGACTGTCCGGTGTGCACCGGACTGTCCGGTGTGCCATCGAACAGAGGGGTTCCAGCAACGGTCACTTTTGGTGGTTGAGGCTATAAATACCCCAACCACCCCACATTCATTGCCATCCAAGTTTTCCACTTCTCAACTACTACAAGAGCTCTAGCATTCAATTCTAGACACACCAAATAGATCAAGTCCTCTCCAAATTCCACACAACTCCATAGTGACTAAAGAGAGTGATTTGCTTGTGTTCTTTCGAGCTCTTGCGCTTGGATCGCATTCTTTTCTTTCTCACTTGTTCTTGTGATCATCACTCAATTGTAACCAAGGCAAGAGGCACCAATTGTGTGGTGGCCCTTGCGGGGAAGTTTTGTTCCCGGTTGATTGAGAAGAAGAGAAAGCTCACTCGATCCGTGGGATCGTTTGAGAGAGGGAAGGGTTGAAAGAGACCCGGCCTTTGTGGCCTCCTCAACGGGGAGTAGGTTTGCGAGAACCGAACCTCGGTAAAACAAATCCGCGTGTCACACTCTTATTTGCTTGTGATTTGTTTTGCGCCCTCTCTCGCGGACTCATTTATATTTCTAACACTAACCCTCGCTTGTAGTTGTGATTATTTTGTAAATTTCAGTTTCGCCCTATTCACCCCCCCTCTAGGCGACTATCAATTGGTATCAGAGGCCGGTACTTCATTAGAGCCTAACCGCTCGAAGTGATGTCGGGAGAACCCGCCAAGAAGGAGATGGAGACCGGCGACAAGCCCACTACAAGCCAAGGGAGCACTTCATCGGAAGAGTCCCGCACCAAGAGAAGGGAGAAGAAGAAGATCTCCTCCAAGCGGAAGGAGAAAAGGTCTTCTTCTTCTCACCACAAGGAGAAGAAGGAAAAGTCTTCTTCTCACAAGCCGCATCGGAGTGAGGACAAGCACAAAAGGATGAGGAAGGTGATCTTCTACGAGACCGACACCTCATCGACATCTACCTCCGGCTCCGACGCGGCGTCCGTCACTTCTAAACGCCAAGAGCGTAAGAAGTATAGTAAGATCCCCCTATGCTACCCTCGCACTCCTAAACATACACCTTTACTTTCCGTCCCATTAGGCAAACCACCAACTTTTAATGGTGAAGATTATGCTATGTGGAGTAATTTAATGCGATTTCATCTAACCTCTCTCCACAAAAGTATATGGGATGTTGTTGAGTATGGTGTACAGGTACCATCCGTAGGGGATGAGGACTATGACACGGATGAAGTGGCCCAAATCGAGCACTTCAACTCCCAAGCCGCAACCATCCTCCTTGCCTCCCTAAGCAAGGAGGAATACAACAAAGTACAAGGGTTGAAGAACGCCAAGGAGATTTGGGATCTACTCAAGACGGCGCACGAGGGTGATGAACTCACCAAAATCACCAAGCGGGAAACGATCGAGGGGGAGCTCGGTCGCTTCCGTCTTCGCCAAGGGGAGGAGCCACAAGACATGTACAACCGGCTCAAAACTTTGGTGAACCAAGTGCGCAACCTCGGGAGCGCAAAATGGGATGACCACGAGGTGGTTAAGGTTATTTTAAGAGCACTTATTTTCCTTAACCCTACTCAAGTACAATTAATTCGTGGTAATCCTAGATATCCACTAATGACTCCCGAGGAAGTTATCGGGAATTTTGTTAGCTTTGAATGTATGATTAAGGGTTCCAAGAAGATCAACGAGCTTGATGAACCTTCCACATCCGAGGCGCAACCGGTGGCCTTCAAGGCCACGGAGGAGAAGAAGGAGGAGTCTACACCAAGTAGACAACCAATCGACGCCTCCAAGCTCGACAACGAGGAGATGGCCCTAATCATCAAAAGCTTTCGGCAAATCCTCAAGCAAAGGAAGGGGAAAGATTACAAATCCCGTTCCAAGAAGGTTTGCTACAAGTGTGGTAAGCCCGGTCATTTTATTGCAAAATGTCCTATGTCTAGTGATAGTGACAGGGGCGACGACAAGAAGGGCAAGAGGAAGGAGAAGAAGAAATACTACAAGAAGAAGGGCGGCGATGCCCATGTTTGTCGGGAGTGGGACTCCGACGAAAGCTCAAGCGACTCCTCCGACGACGAGGACGCCGCCAACATCGCCGTCACCAAGGGCCTCCTCTTCCCCAACGTCGGCCACAAGTGTCTCATGGCCAAGGACGGCAAAAAGAAGGTAAAATCAAAGTCCTCCACTAAATATGAAACATCTAGTGATGAGGATGATAAAAATGAGGAGGAAAACTTGCGTACTCTTTTTGCTAACCTCAACATGCAACAAAAGCAAAAATTAAATGAATTAATTAGTGCTATACATGAGAAGGATGAACTCTTGGATTCTCAAGAGAACTTCCTTATTAAAGAAAATAAGAAGCATGTTAAGGTTAAAAATGCTTATGCTCTAGAAAGAGAAAAATGTGAAAAATTGTCTAGTGAGCTAAGCACTTGCCATGAGACCTTAGACAACCTTAGAAATGAAAATGCTAATTTGTTAGCTAAGGTTGATTCTCATGTTTGCATTGATCCTAGAAATGATAATGTTGATTTGCTTGCTAGGATTGATGAGTTGAATGTTTCCATTGCTAGCCTTAGAAATGAAAATGAGAAATTAATTGCTAAGGCTAAGGACTTTGATGTTTGCAATGCTACTATTTCGGACCTTAGAACTAAGAATGATTTGTTGCATGCTAAGGTCATTGATTTGAAATCTTGCAAACCCTCTACATCTAATGTTGAACATGTTGCTATTTGTACTAGATGTAGAGATATTAATGTTGATGCTGTCCATGATCACCTAGCCTTAATTAAGAAACAAAATGATCACATAGCACAACTTAATGCTAAGATTAGAGAGCATGACTTAGAAAATGAAAAATTTAAACTTGCTAGAAGCTTGCTCTATAATGGGAGACGCCCTGGCATTAAGGATGGCATTGGGTTCCAAAAGGGAGACAATGTCAAAATTAATGCCCCTCCAAAGAACTTATCAAACTTTGTTAAGGGCAAGGCTCTCATGCCTCAGGATAACGAGGGTTACATTTTATACCCTGCCGGTTATCCTGAGAGTAAGATTAGGAAAATTCATTCTAGGAAGTCTCACTCTGGCCCTAATCATGCTTTTATGTATAAGGGTGAGACATCTAGATCTAGGCAACCAACCCATGCCAAGTTGCCTAGAAAGAAAATTATTAATGCATCAAATGATCATGCCATTTCATTTAAGACTTTTGATGCATCGTATGTTTTAACTAACAAATCAGGCAAGGTAGTTGCCAAAATTATTGGGGGCAAACACAAGGGCTCCAAGACTTGTGTTTGGGTACCCAAAGTTCTTATATCTAATGCCAAAGGACCCAAAACCGTTTGGGTACCTAAAACAAAGAACTAAACTTGTTTTGTAGGTTTATGCATCCGGGGGCTCAAGTTGGATACTCGACAGCGGGTGCACAAACCATATGACAGGGGAGAAAAAGATGTTCTCCTCATATGAGAAAAACCAAGATCCCCAACGAGCTATCACATTCGGGGATGGAAATCAAGGTTTGGTCAAAGGTTTGGGTAAAATTGCTATATCACCTGACCATACCATTTCCAATGTTTTTCTTGTAGATTCCTTAGATTACAATTTGCTTTCCGTATCCCAATTATGTCAAATAGGCTACAACTGTCTTTTTACTGATACTGGTGTTACTGTCTTTAGAAGAAGTGATGATTCAATAGCTTTTAAGGGAGTGTTAGAGGGTCAGCTATACTTAGTAGACTTTAATAGAGCTGAACTCGACACTTGCTTGATTGCTAAGACTAACTTGGGTTGGCTCTGGCACCGCCGACTAGCCCATGTTGGAATGAAGAATCTTCACAAGCTTCTAAAGGGAGAACACATTTTAGGACTAACCGATGTTCATTTTGAGAAAGACAGGATTTGTAGCGCATGCCAAGCCGGGAAGCAAGTTGGTGTCCATCATCCACACAAAAACATCATGACTACCTACAGGCCACTGGAGCTCCTACACATGGATCTATTCGGCCTGATCGCTTACATAAGCATCGGCGGTAGTAAGTATTGTCTTGTAATTGTGGATGATTATTCTCGCTTCACTTGGGTATTCTTTTTGCAGGAAAAATCACAAAACCAAGAGACCTTAAAGGGATTCTTAAGAAGGACTCAAAATGAGTTCGGCTTAAGGATCAAGAAAATTAGAAGCGACAATGGGACGGAGTTCAAGAACTCTCAAATTGAAGGCTTTCTTGAGGAGGAGGGCATCAAGCATGAGTTCTCTTCTCCCTACACTCCACAACAAAATGGTGTAGTGGAGAGGAAGAACCGAACTCTATTGGACATGGCAAGAACCATGCTTGATGAGTACAAGACACCGGATCGGTTTTGGGCCGAGGCGGTCAACACCGCTTGCTACGCCATCAACCGATTATATCTTCACCGAATCCTCAAGAAGACATCTTATGAACTTCTAACCGGTAAAAAGCCCAATATTTCATATTTTAGAGTTTTTGGTAGCAAATGTTTTATTCTTGTTAAAAGAGGTAGAAAATCTAAATTTGCTCCTAAAACTGTAGAAGGCTTTTTACTAGGATATGACTCAAACACAAGGGCATATAGAGTCTTTAATAAGTCCTCAGGACTTGTTGAAGTTTCTTGTGACGTTGTGTTTGATGAAACTAACGGCTCTCAAGTAGAGCAAGTTGATCTTGATGATATAGGTGAAGAACAGGCTCCATGCATAGCGCTAAGGAACATGTCCATTGGGGATGTGTGTCCTAAGGAACCCGAAGAGCCTTCAAGTGCACAAGATCAACCATCCTCCTCCACGCAAGTATCTCCACCAACTCAAGTTGAGGATGAGGCTCAAGATGTTGAACAAAAAGATCAAGAAGATGAGCCACCTCAAAATGACGGCAACGATCAAGGGGGAGATGCAAATAATGAAGACAAGGAGGATGAACAACCAAGACCGCCACACCCAAGAGTCCACCAAGCAATACAACGAGATCACCCCGTCGACACCATCCTCGGCGACATTCATAAGGGAGTAACTACTCGATCTCGTGTTGCACATTTTTGTGAACATTACTCTTTTGTTTCCTCTATTGAGCCACACAGGGTAGAGGAAGCACTTCAAGATTCGGATTGGGTGATGGCGATGCAAGAGGAGCTCAACAACTTCACAAGGAATGAGGTATGGCACTTAGTTCCACGTCCTAATCAAAATGTTGTAGGAACCAAGTGGGTCTTCCGCAACAAGCAAGACGAGCATGGTGTGGTGACTAGGAACAAAGCTCGACTCGTGGCCAAGGGGTATTCACAAGTCGAAGGTTTGGATTTTGGTGAAACCTATGCACCCGTAGCTAGGCTTGAGTCAATTCGCATATTATTAGCCTATGCTACTTACCATGGCTTCAAGCTTTATCAAATGGACGTGAAGAGTGCCTTCCTCAATGGACCAATCAAGGAGGAGGTCTATGTTGAGCAACCTCCCGGCTTTGAAGACAGTGAGTATCCTAACCATGTCTATAGGCTCTCTAAGGCGCTTTATGGGCTTAAGCAAGCCCCAAGAGCATGGTATGAATGCCTTAGAGATTTCCTTATTGCAAATGGCTTCAAAGTCGGCAAAGCCGATCCTACTTTATTCACTAAGACTCTTGACAATGATTTGTTTGTATGCCAAATTTATGTTGATGATATTATATTTGGGTCTACTAACAAATCTACATGTGAAGAATTTAGTAGGATCATGACACAAAAATTCGAGATGTCGATGATGGGGGAGTTGAAGTATTTCTTAGGATTTCAAGTCAAACAACTCCAAGAGGGCACCTTCCTTAGCCAAACAAAGTATACTCAAGATATCCTAACCAAGTTTGGAATGAAGGATGCCAAGCCCATCAAGACACCCATGGGAACAAATGGGCATCTCGACCTCGACACGGGAGGTAAGTCCGTGGATCAAAAGGTATACCGGTCGATGATTGGTTCATTGCTCTACTTATGTGCATCTCGACCGGACATTATGCTTTCCGTATGCATGTGTGCAAGATTCCAAGCCGACCCTAAGGAATCACACCTTACGGCCGTAAAACGAATCTTGAGATATTTGGCTTACACTCCTAAGTTTGGGCTTTGGTACCCTCGGGGATCCACTTTTGATTTGATTGGTTATTCGGATGCCGATTGGGCAGGGTGTAGGATTAACCGGAAGAGCACATCGGGGACTTGCCAGTTTTTGGGAAGATCCTTGGTGTCTTGGGCTTCAAAGAAGCAAAATTCGGTCGCTCTTTCTACCGCCGAAGCCGAGTATATTGCCGCAGGTCATTGTTGCGCGCAATTACTTTGGATGAGGCAAACCCTGCGGGACTACGGTTACAAATTAACCAAAGTCCCTTTGCTATGTGACAATGAGAGTGCAATCAAAATGGCCGACAATCCCGTCGAGCACAGCCGCACTAAGCACATAGCCATTCGGTATCATTTTCTTCGGGATCACCAACAAAAGGGGGATATCGAGATTTCTTACATTAACACTAAAGATCAATTAGCCGATATCTTTACCAAGCCACTTGATGAACAATCTTTTACCAGACTTAGGCATGAGCTCAATATTCTTGATTTTAGGAATTTCTTTTGCTAGTCTTGCACACATAGCTCATCAATATACCTTTGATCATGTCTCTTTTATATATGCTATGACTAATGTGTTTTCAAGTGAATTTCAAACCAAGTCATAGGTATATTGAAAGGGAATAGGAGTCTTCGGCAAAGACAAGGCTTC
Source organism: Zea luxurians (assembly GCA_029449295.1). Classification (NCBI taxonomy): domain Eukaryota; kingdom Viridiplantae; phylum Streptophyta; class Magnoliopsida; order Poales; family Poaceae; genus Zea; species Zea luxurians. Next base: position 78,528 of record JAOPSE010001275.1, read on the forward strand.
CACTCCACTCTACTACTCATTCTTCGCCGTCGCTCCGAATCATCTCTCCAACTTTGGTATAACCTTCACTCATTCATTTCATGACCAAAGGGGGAGAAAGTACTTCATTGGGCTCTAATGATTCCGTTTTTTGGCGATTCATGCCAAAGGGGGAGAAAATATAAGCCCAAAGCAAAAGGACCGCACCACCACTTAAAATTTTAAATTTGATGATTTTCAAATGGTAAATTTCAAAATTGGTATCTCTTTGTGTTCTAAAGGGGGAGCAAGTAGTATTTTCAAAAAAATAGAAAATCCTCTTGAACACCAAGAGGAGACCTTATTTGAGGGGGAGCTTTGTTTAGTCAAAGGAAAAGCATTTTGGAACAAAGGAAGAAATTTTCAAAACTTAAAAATGCTTTGCAAATCTTATTCATTTACCTTTGACTATCTTGCAAAAGGACTTTGAAAAGTATTTACAAAAGAATTTGCAAAAACAAAACTTATGGTGCAAATGTGGTCCAATATGTCAAATACAAAAGAAAACAATCCATGCGCATCATATAAGTATTTATTAGCTCAATTCCAAGCAACCTTTGCACTTACTTTATGTAAACTAGTTCAATTATGCACTTCTATATTTGCTTTGGTTTGTGTTGGCATCAATCACCAAAAAGGGGGAGATTGAAAGGGAATTAGGCTTTCACCTAGTTCCTAAATAATTTTTGGTGGTTGATTTGTCCAACACAAATATTGGACTAACTAGTTTACTCTAGTGCATAAGTTACACAGGTGCAAAAGGTTCACATTTAGCCAACAAAAAGACCAAGTGTTGGATTCAACAAAGGAGCAACGAGGCAATCGAGGGCACCTCTGGCTAGAGGCACCGGACTGTCCGGTGTGCACCGGACAGTGTCCGGTGCGGCCAGAGGAATCCAACTCCAACTCTTCGCCCTCGGGAATTCTCGGAAGCCGGCGCGCTATAATTCACCGGACTGTCCGGTGTGCACCGGACATGTCCGGTGCTCCAAGGAAGCGCGGTCTCCAGGAACTCGCCAGCCTCGGGTTCGCGCGGGAGCCGCTCCGCTAAAATTCACCGGACTGTCCGGTGTGCACCGGACTGTCCGGTGTGCCAGCGGAGCAACGGCTCCCTGCGGCGCCAACGGCTCCCTGCGGTGCATTTAATGCGCGCGCAGCGCGCGCAGACGTCAGGCCCGCCCATACCGGTGCACCGGACATCAAACAGTACATGTCCGGTGTGCACCGGACACCCAGGAGGGCCCAGAAGTCAGAAGCTCCAACGGTCAGAATCCAACGGCAATGGTGACGTGGCAGGGGCACCGGACTGTCCGGTGTGCACCGGACTGTCCGGTGTGCCATCGAACAGAGGGGTTCCAGCAACGGTCACTTTTGGTGGTTGAGGCTATAAATACCCCAACCACCCCACATTCATTGCCATCCAAGTTTTCCACTTCTCAACTACTACAAGAGCTCTAGCATTCAATTCTAGACACACCAAATAGATCAAGTCCTCTCCAAATTCCACACAACTCCATAGTGACTAAAGAGAGTGATTTGCTTGTGTTCTTTCGAGCTCTTGCGCTTGGATCGCATTCTTTTCTTTCTCACTTGTTCTTGTGATCATCACTCAATTGTAACCAAGGCAAGAGGCACCAATTGTGTGGTGGCCCTTGCGGGGAAGTTTTGTTCCCGGTTGATTGAGAAGAAGAGAAAGCTCACTCGATCCGTGGGATCGTTTGAGAGAGGGAAGGGTTGAAAGAGACCCGGCCTTTGTGGCCTCCTCAACGGGGAGTAGGTTTGCGAGAACCGAACCTCGGTAAAACAAATCCGCGTGTCACACTCTTATTTGCTTGTGATTTGTTTTGCGCCCTCTCTCGCGGACTCATTTATATTTCTAACACTAACCCTCGCTTGTAGTTGTGATTATTTTGTAAATTTCAGTTTCGCCCTATTCACCCCCCCTCTAGGCGACTATCAGCTAGCTCCATCTGCTCCACCTGCCGCGCTAGGCTCATAGAAGTGTTGAGGTTGCCGGGGTTGAGTATCCGTACTGCGTGGCTGAGCGGTGGCAGCAGGCCGCCGGTGTAGAGTTGGACGTGTTGCTCCTCCGTCATCCTGCCAGCACGGGGTAGGAGCTCCTGGAATCGGTTGGAGTACTCCTCGACCGTGCCGGTGCGTCGGCACTCGGTGAGCTCGAAGAACGGCGCTGAACGGAGGGCTGGCCCGAAGCGCAGGTTGAGCAGTTCCCTGAATCTGCTCCAGGATGGGGTGCCCTCGTCTTCTTGTAGTTGTATGTACCAGTGTTGTGCGATGCCCTCGAGGTTATACGAGGCCATCCACACTTGTTCCTCCACCATCGTACGCTGCTGTCGAAAATACGACTCACATTTGTTGATGAAGAGGAGTGGATCGGTCTTGCCATCAAACCTCGGAAACTCCCATTTCTGGAACCTTGGCGGGCGATCGATGTCGCGATGACGCTCGGGCTGGGCGCCGCTTGAGGAGGAGGAATCGGACTTCTCCTTCAGCCTGGTGATGTCGGCCTGCATGGCCTTCATCATCTCGATGACGTCGGCTAAAGTGGACTCGGCCATGTGGATGGAGGATGGCGAACCGCTAGTGGGCGTGGTCGGGGATGGTGGTGTGGTGAGTGGATCGGTGGGCGGGACTGGGTGAGGCAAGGATCTCCGGACTCGGGATACCAAGCTGTCAAGAGCGTCGAACCCTTGACTCGCCGGGCCTCGGCTACGTAACTCGTAGCCTTCGGCCGTCTTCTCCGGTAGGAGTATTCCTCCTAACCGCAGGCTTGAGAGAGAGAGGTGGGAAATGACTTGATACTTTATTGCCTCCAATAGTGCTGCGCACCTGGGGATATATAGGGCCGGCAGCCACACAAATGGAGCAAGCTCCCTAATTATCCTCCCTGCCAAAATACTACTTTCCTACTTATTCCTTGCCATAAGTGCCAAATTGCTACTTTCCTACTTATTCCTTGCCATAAGAGCCAAATTGATACTTTCCTATTTATCCCTTGCCATAAGAGGCTGCTGCTTTCCTAAACTTGAGTGCCTGCCATCTGTGGCGCTGCTGCACTTTTGGCGCGCTCTGCTGCCCGCCGGATGTCGCGTGCGCGCCTGCGCCTTGTGTACGGCTTACCGTACATGACAGTGCATCAGCCTCTCTCTCTCTCTCTCTCTCTCTCTATATATATATATATATATATATATATATATATATATATATATATATATGTCACCTAGGGTGAAGCTTCACCCAAACCCAACCAACCAGCTAACGGCCTAGTGGCCCACCAAGCGAACCAGCTAGCCCGCGTGCACCCACTCGCGACTCCCACAGAGCTAGGGTTAGACACATATATTTCTCAGCCATCGGCGCCAGTTGTTTCTTCCTACAGATCTCGTTTTCTCTGGTGCTGCTGTTGCCGCCAGTTCTTCGTCGCACCCATCAGACCCTAAAACCTACTTATATTTTCGTGTGGGCTAGAATACCAGGAGATATGACACAAGACTAGAAGAGGTAAATGAGAGTTAGTATATATTTTTTTGGTAAGCAATCTTGGTTTGCTTACCAAAATTTTACCTAAGCCCTTACGACAGTGGATATGACAAATAAGTAGTTCATAATTCTTGGTTCGCTTGCCCTTCTTAGGGTAGCTTGCGATGAAGTGGTTGGTATCGCCGCTTGTAGCGGTTGTAGCTGGCTTTTTTTTATCTCAGTGAAACACTGTGCATTTGCAGCAGCAGCACTGCAGCAGTAACTTTTTACTGCCAGTCGAATAGCGCCGTAGTAGCCCTCCTTGTGACCACCACACATGCGATTCATGCAGTTTTTTTGTGGGACAGCACGAACCGACTGATGACCAACACCAACTTGTCATCACCAAGCGCCTCAACATGATCCTCTATAATAGAGACCAAAGAAGGCAAAACAAACGAGTTAGAATCGGATATAGACGGATATTACTCATACCAATTTGTTTTCATATTTTCTCTTCGAATTCGGTTCAGATACGGATATTATCAAGTTGTGTTAGATAAGATTTGAATGGATAACAACATCTTATTATCCAACTTTGAGTATATAGATACATATATAAATCGAATACGGATCAAATACTGAATATCTGGACTCGGATTTGGATCGGATTTCAGCCTTCTTAGATGGATCAAATTTGAATACGGACGGATAATATTCGTACCATTTATATCCCTACGTGTATGCATTCATGTGTATCCATGCTACTCCCTTAGTTCACAAATATATGACGTTAGACTTTTTTAGTCTCAACTTTGACCGCTCGTCTTATTAAAAAAATAGAAATTTTACTAATTTTTACTGCAATTTGGTTTAGTATATAATAAACCTCAAGTGTAGACCTAAATCATTTTGGAATTTTAATTTTTTTAATAAGACAAGTGGTCAAAGTAAAAGCTAGAAAAGTCAAATATTATATATTTATGGCCGGGGTAGTACGTGGGAAGTCCAGCCCATGGCGTGCTCAGCTCGTAGCCATGTGCAGGTGGGAGTGTGGCTGTTGGCCAGGATGGCCTGACGGCAGGAATGCGGCCCACATGCGCAGTTCGCAGAGGAGAGCCCACAGATGAGCAGAGCAGCGCGCAGGCCCGCCTGTGGCCTGTGGGAGGCCAGCCCATGGCACGACCCAGGTGTGGGACTGAGGGCGTGGCTAGAATGCGGAACCCGAGTCTAGTAGCCAGGGAATTGGAGACTAAAATCCCCCTTCTATTCAAAATTGAATAGCAAGGGGATTTTAGCCTCTCCAATCCCCACCAATTCCCTTACTCCCAAACTTATACCACTATATAATCCACCAGTTTAAACTTTGCAAAACTCACCCAACCAAAGCACCCCACACCCATAACTTTTACTAAATCCACCAAACAAATTGCACCTAGACCGCCATCAGAACCAATGGTTCAGATCGCTGGATAACCCCCTCTCCCTTACTCGTTAAAATCCAATGGAAAATATTATTTGGATCATCCCTCATCCCTCCCCCACCACCCATAGCCTCCCCCTCTCCTGCGTCCCCACCGCCCGCAACCTCCCCCCTCTCCTGTGTCCCCGCCGCCCCCTCCCCCTCCACTCGGGTCGCCGCCGCTGCCGTCGACCCCTCATCTCCCTTCACGGGATTGTAGCGTTAGCACAAGCTATATGATAGTTTGTTATAAATAGAAGAGTAAAGTACACTACCGGTCCTCAAACTTTTAGCGTTGCATTATTTCGGTCCCTAAACTCACAAAGTGCACATTCAGGTCCCTTAACGTGTGAAGCTGTATCATCTTGGTCGTTAAACTCTCAACATACACATTTTGGTCCTTATACCTGTATGACTGTGTCATCTAGGTCTCTAAACTTGTTTTTGGTGTCATCAAAATTTGGATATGTGATGACACCAAAACAAGTTTATGGACCCAGATGTCTCAACCATAGAAGTGTACGAATCAAAATGTGCATGTTGAGAGTTTAGGGGCCGGGATGGTACAACTTCACAAGTTTAGGGACCTAGATGTGCACTTTGAGAGTATATGGATCGGGATGATACAACAATACAAGTTTAGGGACCGGTAGTGTGCTTTACTCTAAATAGAAGAAGTCTTTTCTTTTTTCAGACGAGGGATTAGAGAGAGATAGCCATTAGATTAGATGTATTGAGAGATTAATTTAGGTTTTTTTGAGAGATCAAGGGAGAACTCTCTGGTGCTTTGGAGGAGCACTTTTGTACACGAATTTTGATGGTTAAAGAATAGATTATGCAAGATTAGTGTGGTAACGCTATTCCTCTTTCTTTGTTGTTTAATTGCATTCTTAGTTTTGATTCTAGATTGAATCTTTGTTTTCAATTGTTACTGATGTTTTGATTCATCTAGATCATTACTTAGACATCTATTTACCCATCTACAAAGTTTGGGATAATAATCTTTTCTAATTAGTGCTTAATTCCGAAATTAGGTCTAGATTAATTTTCTTTTAAGATTAAATTATTGTTTAAGATTAGTGGTAGAGCTCCAAAGAAGATATAGGATGGTTAGTAGTGCTACTGTCAAGAGAATATTAAATTTAACCCTTATGGTAACTATTTACCCTAAAGAAATCTTAAAGGCCAGGAAGATATAGCTACCTATGGTCTACACTGGCCTATCCAACTTTTGAAGCTGTTTAAATTTCCATACCAAAGAATTATATTTGGTTCTTTTAAGTGAATTTTCATATCAAAGAATTATATATAGTTATTTTGAATTACCTTTTATAATGGTAGGGTTGGATAATTTAAATGTGAGTAATTTAGATATAAAACTAGCGGGTGTACTTTTCATAATGGTAGATGCATGCAAAAATTTTTTTATATAAAAACAGATGGCTATTATTTGTGATGATTAGAGCCTATCAAATTAAAGCCAGATAGATGTTCTCGATTACTGTGAGAATTTCTAGAATTTATTTTTTCTTTTGTTGAGGATTACGTTGAGCTTTTAATTAGTATAGTAAGATAAGACAGTAGGAAGATGAGATTTGTCTCATGACGTCTCGACAATTACTGGAAAGGGATACAATTATATAATCCCAAAAGAGGTGCAGGCAACGTATTGGCACATCATTAGCATTAAATCTACTACAGGACCATGTAACCCCAAGCTAACTATATAATTATATTCCTAGAGCTCAGTTGTCTTAACTCTAGAATAAATACAGGTGAACTCAGACCCTGGCTCGTCCTTGACCCTTTGTTAAACCTGTTTCAGCAGCAATCAGCTTTAGACACTTGAAAAGGGAAACCACACTCCAACAAAACAATCATCTCCAATAAAACCGTTCTTTCATTGGCATGCTCGTCATCTTCACGTTCTATGCTCTCTCTGGAGCGAATCTTTCATGACGAGCAACTCTTTGATAATGCTCTCGGTTGGCATTCTGCTCGATGGCAACTCCTGAGTGCAGGATATCCCAAGCCTAAGAAGCGAAACAATGCAATCCATCATGCCCTTGTGTGAAGAATCACCCATGGCATGAAGCTCATTTTGAAGGTCCGAGGACAGGCGTGTATCAACAGCATCCATAGTTCTGTTCGGCAGCGACAGATCAACGTACTCGCGAAGGCTCCATCCTTGTCCAAATCCGCCGTCAGTGGGCCTCTTCCCGGTCAGTGTTTCCAGGACCAAAATTCCGAAACTGTAAATATCTCCGAGGGTCGACGCCATGTTCCCAGCACCATACTCTGTTCATTTGTTATTCAGAAATACATTAGAATTTTGATACGGCAAACACAGTTAAATGTTTTGAACAGTGCCAGACAACATCCAAAGAATGTTTCACACAGGAGTATAGAACCACTTGCTTCCCTACAAAACCACCATGAATTTATCTAGTAGCGTGGTTTATTCCATAAACAACTAGGGACCTACGTCGGAATTAAGAAAAGGGGGGGGGGGGGGGGGGGGGGGAAGATGATAATGCAGGCTAACCTGGGGCAGCATATCCAATCGTCCCTTGAAATCCCGTCGAGCTTGTTGACTGTTGCAACAATGAGCTACCTTGACCAAGAATCTTAGCGAGTCCAAAGTCCCCCACATGGGCTACCATATCAGCATCCAACAGCACGTTGCTTGACTTGAGATCACAATGTACAACAGGTTCAGGTCCATGGTGATGAAGGTGGTCCAGCGCGTACGCCACATCAAGGAGTATGCTCACTCTTTCTAAGAGGTTCAAGTATCTTTGCTCTGCCTGCTCATTTGTGCCTGGATGTAGCCATCCTTCCAGACTGCCATTTGGCATGAAGTCATACACGATCGCTTTGAAATCGTTCCCCCTGCTATCGATGCTTGAACAGACTGTAATGATCTTCAGAAGGTTCCGGTGCCTTGTGTTCCTCAGCGCTTCGCATTCGGCAGTGAAGCTCTTGATCGCCTTAGGAGTCTGCAGTTTCAGTACCTTCACAGCAACAAGTTTTGTGCTCTCACCTTCTTCACCACTTAATTCCCCTTTGTATACAGACCCAAACGACCCTGAACCCACCAGATTGGTTCCCGAAAACCCGTCCGTAGCTCTCACTAGCTGCGAGTACGAGACCATCGGGTGGCCTTGCATGGTGGAGGAGACGGAGCTCGTTGATGGGTCCGCTTTCCTCTTCTGGTGCCAAACAAGAAGCCTGAAGAGCAAGGGAAGCACGACGAGCGCAGCCAGCAGCGATGCGACGATAGGAACCGCTAGGAACTTGCGTTTTCGCTTTGGCGGTTGCAAAGAACATGTAGGTAGGTGCAGCGCAGGAATGCCGCCGCAAAGCCTCCTGTTGCCTTCGACTGAGACCGCAGTAGCATTCGCGAAGACGCCAAAAGCGGGCACATCTCCGGCAAGGTTGTTGAACGAAAGGTTGAGGTGATAGAGCATGGTAAGGTTTCCCAAGGACTCGGGTATCTGTCCTGACAAGCTGTTACTAGAGAGGTCAAGAGTTTCTAGGCCTTTCAGTTGGCCCAAGAGAACTGGGATGCTGCCATTGAAGGTGTTGTTCTGGAGGAAGAGATACCGGAGAAGCTGGCACTCACCGATGGTTTTAGGGATCTCCCCTGACAAGTTGTTCGAATCTGCACGGAAGTGCACGAGATTCTTTAGGTTTCCGATCTCCTGCGGCAATGGCCCCTCCAAGCTGTTGCCTGATATATCCAGATTATAAGCTAGGGCAGGGATGTTGAATATTGTATGTGGAACCGGGCCGCTGAAGTGATTATCTGAGAGATCGAGCTCGACAAGCTTTGTTAGGTTTCCAAGTGTGTTTGGTATTGGGCCGCTGAAGGCATTAACAGAGAGTTCTAGGTAGCTCAATGCTGTAAGGTTTCCTACGGCCACTGGGATGGAACCTGTTATGTTGTTACCAAATACATAGAAAACAACCAGGTTTCTAAGCCTGTACAAGGTAGACGGAAGAGGCCCCGTGAACAAGTTGTCATGGAGCAGGAGAGTTTGCAGGTTGACAAGATTACCGATGTCCCGCGTGATGCTCCCGGAGATTCTGTTGTCGTACAAGGTAAGCTCGGCCAGTGAAGCCGCGGAGAGGTTAGAGACTGAGGCAGGAAGAGCCCCCTCGAACCTGCTGCAGCACAGTTCCACAGCCTGCAGCTGAGACGAATTCGTCAGCGCGGTCAGGAAGTCCCAGTCTCTCGGCTCTTTAGCCCGGAGCAGGTTCGAGTTGAGCAGCAGGAAGGCGAGGCTTGGTAGCCTCCCGATCTCCGGAGGGATGACGCCGTCGAAGAAGTTTTTATCGAGCTGAAGTATCATCAGGCTGGAAGCGTTGGACACCGAGGCCGGGATCGAGCCATGAAACTGGTTCGTGTCCATCAGTAGCTCCCAGAGGTTGGGAACATTATCGAATGCGTTCGGAGGGATCCTTCCGCGCAGCATGTTGTTGGTGACGGAGAGCCGCGTGAGAGACGAGATGTTCCACAGAGAAGCTGGAATCAGGCCGGTTAAGTTGTTAGGGCCCAGGTTGAGCCAAGATAAACTGGACAGCGTGCCCAGAGACGAAGGGATACCGCCCGACAGCATGTTGCCGCCGAGATCAAGGTAATGGAGACTGGTGAGGTTGCCCCAGGAAAGCGGTATCTCGCCAGATAATCTGTTGTTCTGCAGGTACAAATACTCGACCGACCTCAGGTCTTGTAGAGGTGAAGGGATCCTTCCTGCAAATTATCATCGAATCATCAATCATTTTTTTTTCTCTCTCTCTCTCAAAGTGTCTGTCTGATGATATGCGTTTTGAGGGATCTCACCTTGGAGTTGGTTATCACTTAGGTCCAGCCTCTTGAGCTTGTTGCATCTTCCCAAGGCCTCAGGAATCATTCCATCCAGATGATTCCTGCTCATATTCAACCACTGGAGTCGAGAAAGTCGGCCAAGCTCCATGGGTATTCCCCCCACGAGCTGGTTCTCGTGAAGGTCCAGTCCCCTGAGAAAGGACAGGTTGCCCAAGGAAGGCGAAACGTGCCCTGAAAGGCCCAAGGAACCTAAGCGGAGCGCGACGACCCTGTCGGGATGCCGATGGCCGCAGACAACCCCTGGCCACCTGCAGAAGTGGCTTGATACGTTCCATGAGTCCAGTAACCTGGACGACGGACCAGAAGACATCGTCATGGACTTGAAAGAGAGGAGTGCTAGCTCATCTGTGGTGGCCGTGGGACTGCTGTCTGCAGGGGACACTGGCGAGGCACAGTGAAGGGAGGTCAGCAGCAAGAAGCAGAGCAGCTCCATTGCTCCGGCCATGAGAAAAAGTGGCTACAAGAGGTGGCGACTTGGGTGTTGTGTTGATGAACCCTCCTCCAACTTGGGTACATGCTAGATGCTACTATTTATATGCTAGTTTGATCTTAGGGAGCAAATGTCATAGATGCCACATACCGCTGCCTAACTTTTTCCTCCTGCAGGTGATGTGGATCCAATAATGGAAGGGCCATGGAGTCAAAGGAATAAGACAGGCGTCAACTACATAGAACTAGTTGTCTTGGTGTTTTCTTTGTCTTTTCTTGTTCACAGCACAGCGCTTCTCCAATTATCTAGTTGTTTCTCCTGCACTAACTCTTAACTTTCAACCTTTATATGACTTCCCCATGGCTGTGTTCGCTGCGGCTTGCTGCGGCTTTAATCCGGTTGCGGCTGCGGCTTCTACAGTATTTTGTCTCTACTGATTGCAGCTGCAGCAGTACAAACAGCCGTAACAGTACGGCTTTAAGCCGCAGCGAACACTCTCCATGAGAGTGTTCGCTGCGGCTTAAAGCCGAACTAGGCAGGGATCACGTCGCCATCGTCCACTATGAAATGGACTGCCATGGTCATGGTCAGCACTCGGCAGCTAGCCAGCTAGTCGACCATTGCTGAGCAACAAATAAGCACCATCATTATGTCGACCAGCGAGGTTCAGTCCAGCAAAGCTGAACTGACTCTGCTAATCACGAGTCCAAGGTCAACACTCTGCAGCTACCACGCGACACACCAAAAAAAAAATTAAGTCATCTGGAGGCCTACAGGAACAGAAATCATAACCTACCCCTTAACTGCCGAAGACCCACTACGGCAATCTTACCAGAAATTAGCCATCATGGCCACTTAAAAAAAACGTTTCATCTATTTTTTTCCCCTCCGGTCAGGTAGCACATGACTAAAATCAATAATCAAAGTTCTAATAAGCTAGATTACCTAACAACTACATCAAGATTAGTTAATCTAGATTATATAATCCATATTATTTAATCTCGTATATAATCAATCGATAGAAAAACAAACAGACACTTAGACGCTACTATGTTTGTGCCTGGGAAAAAATACAGTTCTATCTTTTTCATTACAAATCAAGTCCTTTTGAAATTGACCAAATTTATAATATTTATCATACTTACTGTTGACCACCATATGTGGCACCTGAAAAGTCCGAACGGTCTAGCTATGTGACCTAGATGGTCCGTGCCTCGAACGGTCCACGATTGTCACACCCGTTTCTAAGGGCAGAGTCGGACACATAGCATATGTGTGTCAGAATCTATTTCCACACATATGTTGACGTCACAAGTGTAATATATCAAAAGAATAATGCATAAAAGCGTAAATAAAGATTATATTAACATATTACACTTTGAGTAGACGTAATGTCTTACCTTTATTCATCAAAGTACAACGAGACATGGACATCCATCCACAGGAAGATGACCGGGGTATCACTAGACTAGCATCCATGGAGTTCAGCATCATATCTTCATCTGCAACTTCTGATCAAAATTAAGCAAGGGTGAGCTCACTTATGGTCGGGGCTCAGCAAGCGGGGGAAAAACTAATGCAGGTTTAACACGGCGAGGCTAAGGTTGAGCAGTAAGCATTTTAGTTGGTCAACATTTTATTAACAACACCTGTCTTACTAATAAATGTGAATCCCAAGTATTCCCATTAAACAAAGGTATAAGAATATATCAAAAACACTTAAGTGAAACCACTTAAGCAAACCATTGGCAGACCATCGGATCTCGATTTATTTCCATCTTCAAGTTCAATTATCATATGAGGAGTCCAGGCTGCTCATAACCGTGAGCACGGCTGATATATCAGTTTTACACTCTGTAGAGGTGGTGCAACTTTACCCACAAGCCGTGTATCCCCTCTAGCCTGGGTCGGCCAAAACCCGTAAACACTTCCGAGGTGAGTGGCTAGGGATCCACTATGAGGCTTTCACATAATACTCTTAATACTAAGCAACCCCGCTAAGGTTTTTAAAGTCGATGGTGGAGGCCCCCTGGGTGAGGTACCTTAGCCAAGAATACGTCCCCATGTTAACGTGGGCTGCCACCACCACCGTTCCCCCTCTTGCCTATATTTCAGGTAAGGTTGCTAGGCACTAAGCATATAAAGTTAATTACCAAAGCCAGAGTCATGATAGCACTCGTGGTTGTACTGTTTTCCCGGGTGGTCACTCTATGTTCTAATTATCACAATATGATCTTGCTTAATCATCGGATTAATAACAAAAATGTAACTTACCATTTGGAACATTGATATCATCAGTAGGAGTAACATCATAAAGTTAAAGTTGTAGCAATAGTATAGCTACTTCATTAGATCAAAATCCAGGTTAACAAGGAATAAGGTTGGAAACGTTAGGTGTGTCTGAATAGGTAACCCATCAAATTATACATATATATTAAAGAATAAACTTTATTAAAAGAATTGTTTGGGATCAAATAGAGTATGCAGAGGGAGAAGTTCACTTGCCTTGCTTATTGAAAACTTGAGGTTCTTCCACGGATAGGAATAGATCTTGATTCTTAACTACTAGATCAACCACTGAATATCACACAAACAAACAAGAACAAACACCACTCAATAACTACCATTCACCATACGTAAAGCTAAAAGAAAGCCTAACGAAAAGAGCGTTCGCTTTTCAAAAACGTTACACGCAAGGGTTATAATAAAAAGGTATTCTTTTCAAAAATGTGTGATCTATACTTTGTAAAACAAGACCCGAGCTTATAAATATCTTAATTAAAATATACAAATATTAGGTTCACCAATTTAATCTAAAACGTCGTATGTGATATGTCTAAGATTAATGGTTTATAGGATGATAAAACACGTTATAACGATATTAAACTTTTTTAACCTTTTAGAAAAGACATAAGTTATATATCTAAGGTTAATGCGCTACGAAACACGTTATTTATTTGTAAGCATTTTATGGAACATATTATAATTTATTATTAAACCTTCACTTATGATAATTTAAGATATAAGTCTAAATAGGTTTTATGTGAAAAGATCATTATTATTAAACACCTATTTTATGAAAAACTAGGTTATAGGCCTTAAGTGGATTTTCAATTAAAAGATAATGAACGAATAACTATCTTTTAATTTCATTAGGAAACACATAGCCTATATTATTATATTCGAAGTCAAAATATAAAGTAACCTTTTAAGTTTAAAAGAACTTAAACTCCTATTACTTTATTTTATCCTTTAGGATAAGCTAAGTGATTCGTATATAATGTGGATTAAATTCTATGAAATCATTAATCATGTCATAAATTTAGTTAAGAATAAATTGAATATAGGTTTGATTAATAAATTATAATAAAAGATAATTAATCTATTAATTATCTTTAATTCTATTGTAGGAACAAATGATTTAATTCATTAGAAAGAAAATTACGTTTAAACTATCTTTTTAGTTTATAAAAGAAATGATTCTTGTTATCTTTTAATTAAGAAAATATAAGTAATCTATTGATTGGATATATATTTATTTTCTATTTTTAATAAAAAATATATGTCTACATATTCTTTTAAGTTTCTATTTAATACGGCTGTACTCAAACATCTATAACGAACCTTGTTAAATATAATATCTATTAAAAAGATCATTTTAAACTAGAAACATGTTATCTAATTCTTTAGTAAGAAACCTATGTTTACCAATATAACTATTATTTTCTTTATTAGGAAAGTATGAGTGCCTAATTAAGTCATTTTAACATTATTATAAATTGTACTCTTTCGGTTTTCTCCTTACTTTTCTAAATAGAATTTATACGTATAACTAAAAATTGTTTTTTAATTCTTCTAACCTTAATATACTAAGAATTAATTGTAAATTACTAAATGGGACTTTTAATAACCTATTCATGGTTATTATCATAAATAAGCATTTTACTATTCTAAGTAATTAAGTGCTATACTTATGAATACATTTATTATGAATAGTAAAATCTATATATTTTCATTCGACCGGAAATACGTGGCTTAATACCTATTTCAATTTCTCATATCACTAAATTTATACTTATACAAATACTAACCAATATCGTTCCACACACTAAAGCAAAATTAATTATAAACATTTCTAGTATGAAAATCACTGGGTTAGTGAATAGTGACCGTGTCCGTTTTTTATTATAAAATCATACGCATATTCAAGTATTGTCGCGAGGTTCGATTTTGGTTACCCGTATACATCGCAATCTCTAAAATCATACACGTATTTAAATATGAAATACTTAAATATAATCATAAAAAGGTAATTATATAGTTGTTTTATTTAGTACATTTGATTAGGAAAAGGTGATCTACATTTCTTTTTAACTTCATAATTAGTAAACTACGCATAAAATAATTTAACAATCACAAATCAGATTTAAATTACGAAACATGTGAAAAATCGTAAATACTAACTTTGAAGTATTTAGAACAGACGTATGAAACTAATAGAACAATTACACCTTCTTAATCTTATGTTTGTCATAGAGCAAGGAGTTGCGGCTTCGGTCGCAAGGGAATAGGAGGCCTTGACGTAGAATTCGTACACAGTGTCGATGAGCGGGACGGTGTGGGCGGACTCCAAGGGGTTGTCGACGACAAACTTGCTGCGCGATCGCGTCGACGACGGACGGCGTAACTCCGGCGATGCGTTTGGACGGCGGGGCACGAACGGACGGTGAACGACGTGGACAAACTCCAGCGAGGCACGACGACGAGCGCTGGTGCTGCTGCACGCGTGGGCAGGGGTTCTTGACGTCGGGCGAGGCTCTGACGAGGTGCTGCGCGAGCAAGTTCTGGGCGTGGTGGCGTCGACTCCGGCAATCGACGAACGGCGGACGGTGGTTCATCAGCGAGGAGTGAGGGGTAATAGGAGTGAGCTCGGAATGGCTTGGAGAGAGAGGTCCGGCTCCAATTTATAGAGGGAGGAGAGGGAGAGAGAAGGGTCGGCCGACGTCATCAATCGACCATCAATGGCGCTTATGGAGCTTGAATGGAGGTAATAGGGGAGAGAAACGGAAGCAATGAACTCCAATAACACAGGGAGAAATGGTCGATCGTGCGGGACGTGGGCGCGGCATCGGTCCGGGTCGTGGTCGGGTTGGCCGGCTGGGCTCGGTCTTGCTCGGTCGCGGGGCTGCTTCAGGCGCTCGGGCGTCGTGGCGTTGGGTCCAGCCGGTCGGGTCGCTGCCTGGTGCAGGGGCCTTCGGCGCGTCGGGGAGGGTTGTAGGGGCATGGGGCAGGGTAGCGAGCGAGCGTCGCGCGCTTGGCGCCGGTTCGGTTGGTGCAGGGGTGCGGTCGGGTGTGGCGCTAGCCGAGTCGCGCGGTTGCTCGTGGGAGCGGCGCGTAGGGTGCCGGGGTGGGCGCGCGGCCGGGTGGGGCTTGGCCCTGGGGTCGCGGCGGGGCTGGGAGGAGAGCGAGGCAAGGGAAGGGAGGAGAGAGATGAGGGGAGAGAGAGAAGTGGAAAGAACAAAGGAGGGCGCGGGTGGGTCCAGGGGCGGCGGCGGTGGCTAGCAGGAGAGGAGGGCGCGGCCGGCTCCTAGGGTTAGGGGGTGCGGCTCGTAGCTGGGCCTAATGGGCCGATTAGGTTAGGTTTTTCTTTTTTCTTTTTTTTTCTATTCCCTTTTCCAAATTCGAAATACATTTTTAATAACCCTAAAAATCATAATAATTAGACCAAAATTATTTATAAATAAAATATTTATTTTTGGACTAATATTATTATATATTATTTTCTAGGATTTTCATTTAAGACGAAATGCTATTAAATATCCGAAAATCAATCATGCGCAATAAAAAATTATTCCAAATGAAATAAATAATAGACACTTCAATGAAAAATTTATTACCATATTAATAAACTAATTGCATTATTTTTATTTAATGATTTTTATAGTGTCACAAATCTACCCCTCTTAAAAAGAATCTCGTCCTCGAGATTAGGGAAGCTTAGCAAGAAAACAATGGTGATATATGGTTACTCGTAGGTTCTTGGTTCACACTTTAACTCTTCTAAATATAAGGAACTTATTGTTTCTTCATTCCACAACGTATACTAATCACGCGATCTTCATTATCGTACTTATAAACTGGTTGATCTTCTGGATTATAGCTTGGGTCTTGCTTCACCATCTTCTTCTTTAGTTGGTCTAGACGCTTCTTGGGGCATTCGCGAATAATATGTTCTTCATTTTTGCAGTAGTAGCAAGCACCTCTTGCTTTGAGTTCTTTGCGAGTCAACTTTGCTTGACCAACAGGGGGTGCGGGATGATTGGGTGTCTTTATCTCATATAGCTGAGTCTGGATTGATTCTTCTGTTTGGGTATCCATGTGTTTCAGGGCTTTTGCTTGTGGTTGGGGTGGACTACTCATATATCTAAACATTTTCCTATTCCTTTTGTTGTTCTTCACGATGTTGGTAGAAGTTTCTATGCATTTTTGTTCATATTCCATGTCTGGAGACTGAGATAGCTTAATCTCGGAGGTGTTCGGTAGTGAACTCTTCTTAGGACAATTACGAAGGTAATGATTTTCACGTCCACATAGATAGCAAGCTTTTCTTGAAGTTATTTCTTGACTTTTTCCATGTTTCCATTTTTTGTTTCTTGGACCTGATGCGACGACGAGGCTGAAACTGTGTGCAGGTGATAGTCCATCCATCAATGTAACACTCATTTGCTTCTTCTTGTAGCTGGGCATCCTTGCGATGTTTCCTTTTTGGAAAACTTGGCAATTCATCGTCTGACAGTGCATTAGGTATTCAAGAATCTGCTGTTTGTTGTTCTTGGGGAGGCCATTGACTTTTTATGCCAGAAAACAAAATCCGGTTCTGTTTTGTAGTTTCACTTTCGTTTGTACTGATCTGATGACAAGGAATTCCATAGTACTCATAGCAACAACATGTTACAAGGTTGTTTGTCTGGTGGTGTGCATCCTTTTGTGTCTGTTTATCAGTTGTTTCATTTCTAGTGACGTTTCGACTTGCCAACACTTGTTGGTATGAGGAGGTGAGTTGAGATGCTTTCTGTATTATCAGAGCTTGTGCATGTAACAGCTTCTCTAAGTCAACTATTGAGGGTGACATTGTGGTTGATGTCATATGGTTATCGGTAGTCTGCTCATGTGCTATAATTTCTGCTAAATCAACTTGTTGGAGTCTAGCTACCACTTGAGATGTTGCTTGCAGAAACTGTGCATGCGCCTTCTTGAACTGTTCCATCTGAGACTTAGCTGGAGGAGTTGCCAACACAATGCATTCTTTGCACTTAGTGACATCACTTGCAGTTGACATTCCAAGGTCTGACATCTGTATGGGTATGGAAGAATGGAAGGGGCAAAAGGGTTGAGCAAAGATAGATTATAGAGAGCAGAGAAAATCCATCTATCTAAGGTTTTACCTAGCTAACTGATGCCATTGTGGACAAAAGTCACACAATACACCAACAATCATTTCAAAGAAGCAAATCAAACATAGTCACAAAGATAACTAACATGAACTCAAACATATCAGCACAACATAACTTGATGTTATTCATTCAATCAAAAGGCAGTCTTGCCTAGGGAAAACAATTTCTTATAGTTTTTTTTGGAAAGGCGAGACAAGGTTAGGAATAAGAAAGAGATTATAAAATATAGGAATCAGATCAGAAATAACAAGGAGATAGACAAGATCAAAACATTATTGTTAATGACCAAGGGTGAAATAAGATAACTACTAATTGATGAAGCGAGGATAAATTGTACAACCAAGGATATGAGAATTTTTTTAAGGATACAAAATACAAGGGCATTATCAAGGAGAGAAGTAGAGAGACAAAGAGTTCAATATCTCAAGGTAGATATTGCCCAAGGATCGCAATACAATGGCAAGACAATAAGAGTAGAAGAAACCAAGGCCATTGCTGTGCGCAATTACTTTGGATGAGGCAAACCCTCAGGGACTATGGCTACAAATTGAGCAAAGTCCCTCTCCTATATGACAATGAGAGTGCTATCCGCATAGCGGAGAATCCCGTTGAACACAACCGCACTAAGCATATAGACATTCGGCACCACTTCTTGAGGGATCACCAACAAAGGGGGGATATCGAGATAGCCTATATTAGCACCAAAGAATAATTAGCCGATATCTTTACCAAACCATTGGAAGAGAAGACCTTTACCAAACTTAGGAATGAGCTAAATATACTTGATTCTTGAAACTTTAATTGACACTTTTCACACATAGCTCATTTATGTACCTTTGATCATATCTCTTTCATTTGCTACGACTAATGTGTTTCCAAGTGTATTTTTATGCTAAGTCATAGATTGAAAGGGAAATGGAGTCTCGGCGAAGACAAGGCTTCCACTCCACTCTATCGGTATCATTACCCTTCGCCATTACTCCACCAAACTTTACATTGGTATAATCTTTCCACTCATATTTACTTGTACCAATGGGGGAGAAAGTAAAGGCCTCCCAAAGTCTCCGTTTTTGGCGATTAATGCCAAAGGGGGAGAGAGTATTAGCCCAAAGCAAAAGGACCGCACCACACCACCAATTTCAAATTTTTTGAAATAAAGTTTTCAATTGGTATCTTTCAAATTAGTATTCCTCTAGAAATTATATCTCAATTGGTCTCTATATTGATATATATTGTCAAAGATTCATCAATAGGTATCTAAAACTAAAAACCCTCTTGTAAGCTAAGAGGAGAATTTCATTCAGGAGGAGTTTTGTTTAAGTCAAAGGAAAAGCATTTGAAATAGGGGGAGAAAGTTTCAAATCTTAAAAATGCTTCTTACAATCTTACTCGCATGCCTTTGACTATTTGCAAAAATACTTTCAAAAGAATTTCCAAACAAACACCCTTTGACAGTTGCGGACAGGAACAAACACCCGGCCGGGCTTAAGGCACCAATCATCAGCTAGTAAAAGGAGGCGCTCAGGAGGCGAAACAGGAGGCGCTCAGGAGGCGAAACAGGAGGCGCTCAGGATGCGGAGCCATCTCTCGCCATCGTCCGGCGTTCCAGCCTAGGCGAGCCGCCTCTCCGGCGCGGTCGTCGCCTTCCCCCGGTCGGTCGGGCTCGGCGGACCATCTCATGGCCGCAATACCTCGGGCATCAGAGGTCATGGAGGGATCGGAGTCCGTGCGTGTTGGATCTGTGCCACCTTCCAACATCCGGATGCATCAGTCAAGGCTGAATCCTGGGATTTTGCGGAAGGATCATGGAAGGTATGATTCCAAATCGCATAATCTATCTGGTCATGTTGAAATTGAGAATCAATCGATTGTGAATCAGGAATTTTGTGCTTGCAATAATGATTCTCCGTTTGAATTTGTCGATTTGCGGAGTATGAAAATCAAACATACTCCTATGATGCTTCATTGGAATTCTGGGAGAAATCAAAACCTGAATCCCTGGAAATTTCATGGAGATAGGATTCCGTCCTGGATCACGCCCCCCCGGGGAGATGCTGTTTTGCCTAAATTTCGGGATTCTAGTGGGGGTTTTGAGCAAAAGTGTAGGACGGCGGCCAAGAAAACTGAAGAAGTTGAGGGGCTTTGGGGAAAAATACCTAAATGAGGTATATCACGGGTTGGGAACGCCGAATCGGCTCATTTGTGTCCCCCTCCAAACCCTAAATCGCATACCTACATCTCTTCCCCCGTGCACGCTTCAAAACCACAAATCGAGAGGTTTGTTGGGCATTTCTGGGGGAGATCTCAGAAGACTTATGCAAGTGTGGTGAAAGCTAAGTGTGCTCCGATTGTTGCTATGAAGATGCAGCCAAGAGGAGCAGGTCGACGTGGAGCTGCGCGCGGCTATGGTCGTGGATCTGCCCGCGATCACGTCTGGAGGAGAATTGAAGATGGAGCTATACAAAATCAAAAAGGTGGTCGCAATATTGAGGAGGCGGACTTGGGATAGGAGGGTGATACTTTGAATCAAGGTAACCCATCTCCCTGGGAAGGTCAAGTTAATAGATCTGAAGAAAAGAATGAAGATTGTTGGAAAGGTAATCCCCATCCTATGGGAGAAGATGGCCCTAAAGATTCTCACGTGAAAAAAGAGGTAACCCGCAATTTTAATCTGGATAGAACTGGCTGTGCTTTCTGTCACTTTAAGAACCATCTTACTAAGGATTATCGACATCGCTTTCCTTGTGACATTTGTGGGTGTGATGATCATGTTGTGTTTGATTGCAAAAAATGCTTGCCATGGAATTTTGGTCCAGAACTTTGTGCTGCTCAAGTTGAGGATCAGAGTTTTTTCTATATTGAGGAAAAAGTGGATAATAGGATGATTAAAGAAAAAACCAGCACTGCTATTATCACGGTTGTTCAAGGGAATGTTGGAGAAAAACAGATTGAATTGGAATTCATGAACATGTTAGGTAATAATTTATGGAGATGGTCTACTAGATCTGTGGGGGACAATAAGTTTGTAATGAGATTTCCAGATCCTAAAATGATAGGGGATCTTGGATACTTTAGACCTTTGGGCATGAGAACAGCCAAAGCTCAGATCACAATTGATCCTTGGACACCTGCAGTCAATGCTAAGGGCTGCTTGCAAAAAGGTTGGTTCAGGATTAGTGGCATTCCTATGGAGCAAAGGTCTCTGGTGACAATTGCAAAAGTTGGTGGGCTCGTGGGTAAGGTGATCGAAGTTGATGAAAGAACCAAACTCAGAAATGAATATGTGAGAGCTAGAATTGCTTGCAGGGATGTCACGGCTGTTCCTGGAGTTGTGGAAAGTTCTCTTGGATTGTTTTTGTATGATGTTTTCTTTGAAAGGGAAATCCACTCGGAAGAGGATGAACAATCTTTAGAGACAGGGATTAGTGTTGATGATTCTTACCAAAAAGCTGCAAAAAGATACAAATATGAAGGTAAAATGCAGAAAGATAAGAAAGTGGATTATGGGAATCTTGAGGATGGAAGCATTAAGCAGCATGATGACTGTAGCAAAAAAACTCAAAGCTTTACATATCAAATGAAAGGGCTTGACAAGAATACAAACAAAGGAAAAATGTGGGAGTTGAAGAAATTAAAACTGGTAAATCGTATTCCAGTTGTTCTGGTGAAGAGAAGAACAAAGTGCATATAACCGATAGTGAGGATGATGATGATAGTGACCTTCTTGGAGAGGAACTCATGGCAATGAAAAAACGTAGATCTGGATCAAACAACCATACTATGTGGAATATGCAGGCTGACCCAATAGACAATCTGAATTCTCGGAATATAAACCAGACTAAATCCTCAAAATGCTCTGTCATTATTGAAGAACTAGATCTCAATGAGAAGGAAGTGGAAAACTCTGAAGAACTTATTTCTGGTACTCAAGGTAGCTCGATTCTGAATGTTTCTCAAGAGGAAGGCGAAGATCTTTCAGATCAAAGAAAGAAGGATGACATTATGCATCATGAAGATTGTTAGAAATCTATGCCTTCACCCATCCCGGTGAGAAGGGTCAGTGAGAGACTTAAAAAAGATATGGGTATGAGAATTGAAGAGAAGAACAGAAGAATGGCTGTGAAAAGGAATTTGGAAGGTAACTCTTATATTCCTAAATCTAATTTTTCCTGTTTAGCTTCTAATGAAATTATTGATATCAGCAAGAAAATGGGGGTTAATATGAATGACCAAAATATGGAAACTATTGAGTTACTAAAAGAAATGGAATTAGCTAGACAATGTTTGGGCCAGAAAAAAAATGAGATTCTACAGAAAAAAGAGGAAGATAATATGACTAAGCAAAATGACGAATTTATAGGGATTCAAGACCATGAAGAATCTGAAACAGATGACTTCATTTTGGTCCAATCCAGAAAAAAAGAGAGAATATAGAAAAGGAATTAAGAAAGGGTGTAAAGGCAAGGCACAGGAAAATCTTGGCCTCAATAAAAAAATCAGAAACACTGGGAAAATCCCAAAAGTGTGGATGATAATAATACAAATAAAAATGGTTTAAAATGAAAGGCCTCCTTTGGAATTGTAGAGGTATCAGGAAGAAAGGGGTTGCTCCTCTTATGAGACACATGATTAGTCAATATAAATTCCAGTTTATTGGCCTACAAGAAACTATGATTGGGGATTGTGATGATTTCATCACAAGAAAACTGGACCCCTCAGGGGAATACCTATGGCTTTGGTCTCCCGCTAAAGGAAAATCTGGAGGCATTCTTGTGGGTTCTAGAATTGATGATCTTGTGTGGGATCTTTTAAGAAGGGAAATCATATTCTCCAGGTGAATTACTGGGATAAAACACTTTTGTGTAAATGGAATCTTATGGTGATATATGGTCCTGCTCAGGAGAAATACAAAGACATTTTTTTGAAAGAGCTTGATGATTTCTATGAAAATAGTAGAGAACCTTACATTGTGGGAGGAGATTTCAATATTATTCGATTCTCTTATGAAAAGAATAGAGAGCACACCTTACACAAGCATTCTGGCCCTTTTAATGATTTGATTTGTAAGCACAATTTGGTGGAAATTCATATGGTTTCTGGTGGATTTACTTGGTCTAATAATCAGGCAACGCCCACTTTGGTTAAGTTGGATAGGGTCCTGATGAGTGGGAGCTAGGAAAAGATCTTTCCTCTTGTTAAGATTAAGAAACTTCCCAGGAATATATGTGATCATAATCCCCTTGTTGTTGACTCTGAAAATTTGATTAAAAAAACGCAATCCCCATTTGTTTTTGAGATTCGCTGGTTAAAGAATCTAGATTTTAAACAGATTATTGGGAGGATTTGGAATAAACCTTGTAGGGCTAAAAGTACTTTGGATAAGATCCAACAAAAATTGAAGTTATGTAAGCAGTATCTTAAAGGTTGGGACTGGAATCTCAAAGGTGTGAAAAAAAGCGAAGGGATCAGATTGGTTTCGAGTTGAGAAAATTGGAAGAAATTGAAGAATCTGATGTACTGAATAGTAATCAGATTGAATATAGATGTTCTCTTATGACTGAAATTTTGATGATGCTTGATGAGGAAGAACTATTCTGGAAGCAGAGGGCTCATGAACATTGGCTCCTCTAGGGTGATGGAAACAATGAGTATTTCCATCGTATTGCGAATGGTCGAAAAAAGAAAAATAACATAATTTTTCTTGAAGAAGGAGATTGTCGGCGTTTCGACCTCGAGGGTCCCTAGACCGACGAGTAAATTGTCGCTGCGTGTCCCAGCCCAGATGGGTCGGTGCGAGACGGAGACACAAGAGGGGGAAACCAGTAAGGGGAACCGCGACCTCGTGTTGTCCTGCGCCCAGGGCGGATGCACTTGCAGTAGGGGGTTACAAGCGTTCGCGAGGGAGAGAGAGAGAGGGCGTGAGACTGCGCGTTAGCCAGTTCTCCCGCGCGGCCACCTTTTTGTACGAGGGCCCTGGACCTTCCTTTTATAGATGTAAGGAGAGGGTCCAGGTGTACAATGGGGGGTGTAGCAGTGTGCTAACGTGTCTAGCAGAGGGGAGCCAGAGCCCCATGTACATGCCGACGTGGCTGTCGGAGAGGTGTTGGAGCCCTATTCATGTGGCATCGTGGCCGTCAGAGGAGCGCTTGAGCCCTGTAGAAGCACAGTTGTCGGGGCTGTCGGATCCTTGCTGACGTCTCCTTGCTTCCGTAGGGGGCTGAGAACCGCCGTCGTCATGGAGTACGCGGGGTGCCATCATTACTTGTTTTACCGGGGCGAGCCAGATGGGACGCCGGTCTTGTTCCTCGTAGCCTGAGCTAGCTAGGGGTAGGGTAATGATGGCCCCCCTTGTGGCGTGGTCGGTCCGAGCCCAAGGTCGGGCGAGGCGGTGGCTCCTCCGAGGTCGAAGCTGAGTCCGAGCCCGGGGGTCAGGCGAGGCGGAGACCGTTGTCCGAGGTCGATGTGGAGTCTGAGCCCTGGGGTCAGGCGAGGCAGAGATCATCTTCCGGAGTCGAGGTTGAGCCCAAGCCCTGGGGTCGGGCGAGGCGGAGACCGTCGTTCGAGGTCGAGGTTGAGTTCGTGCCCTGGGGTCGGGCGAGGCAGAGACTGTTGTCCGAGGTCGAGGTGGAGTCCGAGCCCTGGGGTCGGGCGAGGCGGAGACCGTCGTCCGAGGTCGAGGTTGAGCCCGAGCCCTGGGGTCGGGCGAGGCGGAGACCGTCGTCCGAGGTCGAGGTGGAGTCCGAGCCCTAGGGTCGGGCGAGGTGGAGATCGTCTTCCGGAGTCGAGGTGGAGTCCGAGCCCTGGGGTCGGGCGAGACGGAGATTCCTATGGCGCCCGAGGCTGGACTTGGCTGCTGTCAGCCTCACCCTGGCAGGTGGCACAGCAGTCGGAGCAGTGCCGGCGGCGCTGTTTTCCTATCAGGTCAGTTAGTGGAGGGGCGAAGTGACTGCGGTCACTTCGGCCTTGTCGACTGTAGAATGCGCGTCAGGATAAGGTGTCAGGCGATTGTTGGGGGCCTTCGTCCTCCGAAGGTCCTCAAAAACATGATTTGACAATGTTTTCCAAGTGGATTATGTGAACAGGTATCTTCGGACTCAGAACTATGAACATGAAGTACGGTCAGGACGAAGCCTGAACTAGACGAAGGGGGATTAAAATGGAGAACGGGCTGATTACCAAGCTCCGCGAAGGATGGTGCACAGCCGAAGCTGTGCGCAGGGAAGCTTCGTCGCGATAGCAGAGAGGGGAACCGACTTAAAGATGAAAAGACTACTTGGGCCTTGACAGATTTCCATAAGTCATTGGCAAATGTAATGGGCATGAATGTAATTTTACGTGGGCTGCGTCCCGCGTCTATAAATAGATGAACAGTACTCCCGTACTGTTCACGCTGACTTGGCATTTGCTTTTGCGTCATCCTTGTACTTTTGTCTTCCTGCAATCCGAAGGTACATTTGTAATTTGAAGTCATTTCTATTGTTATACGATAATAAAATAGAAATGACATTATAATAAAATTTAAACACTTATATTATTTTCTATGTTATGTATATGACCTTCGTCACATCTTATTGCGTTTACGAAGATATGTTGCTTGTGACCTTCGTCCGGAACACATTATATCCCGAAGGGAAATAATGTTTCGAAGGACGAAGGACCTTATCATTTAACACTTTCTATGTTGCCTTGTTCTTAATCCGAAGCATTTAAGAACAAGTCCCCAACATTGGCGCACCAAGGCCAACAGCCAGAAGGGAGCCAATATGTTCCGCACCAAAGGGATCTCAGAGAGCAATCTGAAGCTCGCACAGTCAATAGTACTGTGCCAGAGTCGAAGCACATTTATTGACAAATATCCTACTTTGATAACAGTCTTTTCCGTTTAGTTCTATTTTCTGTGTAATAAAGAACATTTCAGTTTTCATGTAATAGTTTCGTGGTTGATTATGAGGAAAACCTATCTTCTCCACAGGCTTAAGTCGCTGAAGCTTAAAAATTTGCGGTAACAAGGAGGACCTTCGAATTATTAAAAATCCTTCGAAGCAACAAAAAGTCGTTCTAAGGAACGCAGAGTAAGTTGCTGAAGTTACAAAAAGCCGTTCCAAAGGGAGCGCAGTGTAAGTTTTTTGCTCCAAAGACGTTCCTAAGGGAATGCAGAGCATACAGCGAAAAGTCAACGCTGATACCGCCTAAGTAAAAGGCGAAGAAGCTCCAAAGACGTTCCTAAGGGAATGCAGAGCTTACAGCGAAAAGTCAACGCTGATACCGCCTAAGTAAAAGGCGAAGAAGCTCCAAAGACGTTCCTAAGGGAATGCAGAGCTTACAAAGATATTTTATGTGTATCTTCGGAATAAACATCATTTGCATAACATAACATCATCACATCATTTTGCATAGCATAAGCATCATACATCATGTTGCATATGGCAAAAGAAGGGGACACAGTATCAACCTTCGAAAGGACGCTTTGAGAAAGTGAAAATTGTGTAAAGTCACGAGGGAATACAATGATAATCTTCGGAATACAGCTTCGGAGAATGTTTTCACGAAGCAAGGACGTGCTTCATCAGAGTAATATCGAAATTGCACAGCTTCGGAGAATGTTTTCACGAAGCGTGGACGTGATTCATCAGAGTAATATCGAAATTGCACAGCTTCGGAGAATGTTTTCACGAAGCGTGGACGTGATTCATCAGAATAGTTTTAACGAAGAATGTCTTCTTCACGAAGCATGAAAAGAAGGGAAGGTGTTTTTTCGCCGAAGGCTCAAAAATGGTATGTATGTAGAATTTCATGCATCGTAAAGAATTGAATAATGAAAAGAGACTTGTATATTACATTCAAATGTACAAAATATTACATAGATCACACTTCAAATGTTTTTTCTAATAACACCTAGTCTTCTCTTAATACTACTTCGGCAGCCTCATTTAGAAGTTGTTCAACAACTTTATCCATGATAGCTTCGGCCATTTGTTTGATTTCGTCATCCTCTTTTGTGTGAGGGTCAATAGACGATCCAGCAGGTTCTGAGGAAACAGAATATTTTTGCATTACTATTACAAACCGCGAGCAAAGTTTGAAATAAAAATTACAACACAATAAGAGCGACTAATTAATACCTATTTGCCCTTCGGCAACTTCTGTCACTTTCCTAGCATCATGGATGCCTTTTTCACTCCTTTGAATAATTTCTTGCGCCATTTCTCGGCCGCCGTTGTCCCAGACATCAGTAAAGAATTTGCCACCAACCATGCTTGCTTCGGCCGAGGGGTCTTTGATGTCTTCGGAGGATAAGGCAGCTTCGGACTGAGCTAAAGATTTTACATGTTCACAACCTTTCTTCTCCAAGACAGTAGCAATTCCTCTGGCACCCGAAAAAGCGCAGATGTCACCACGGCTACTCAGGATTTCCTCGAAGGCCTCTGCTTCGTGGCTGATCCATTCCATTGGACCTTCGGGATTGCCTCTTGAGAAATTCTCTTCGCTGGAAAATGCGCCCACGCTGGCGAAGCTGGTTTTTATTCTTTTTACGCATTCCATGGATTTTTCGTAGCATCTTTTCTTAGAAGACCGAAGCTCTTCCACGGTTGCTTCCAAATGATCAGCCCATTGGTCGCTACATTCCCGTCTTGTTTCTTCAAGTATGCGTTCTTCCTTCGCCCGGGCCAGTTGCTTCTGAAGATCTTTAATTTCGCGTCTGTGAGCTTCGGCCTGAACTTTTGCAGCAGCTTCGTCCTTTTTTATCTTGTCTACTAATGTAAGCAGAAGTTTATCTTTTTCTAGAGCTTCGTTTCTCAGTTTGATAACTTCTGAACGTAAATTGTTGAATGCAATTTCGTAGCTTTCATCTTCGGCACTCTTTTGTGCTCTTAATGCGTTGCTTAGGATTAAAACCTATACGAAAAAGAATCCATATAAGAATAAAAGAATGAATTACATATTAAAGAAAAATTTTCAAGCGTCTAATTCCCATACCTTTAGGCTATTGTACGCAAGACTGTCCGCGAGATCCTCCTTCGTCATAGCACATAATCCAGCTTCGAGCTTCGGGAAACCCATACTTCTAGCCATCTCCCGGCAGACAGATAATTCTTTGTTATCAGGGAGGCAGTATAGGAAGTCATCTTCATTTGTCCCATTGAACACTACTGCCCCCTTCAGATATTTTAACTCTCTGGCATAGTGATTGGCTTCATAAATCTCTTCTTCAGATAATTTCTTCCCCGAAGCATGTCGCACGATGTAATCACATATGTTGGAAGGAGCTTCGGGGGCGGCAGTGTCAATTTCCTCAACCAAATTTGGTTCTGATATTTTTGTTTCCAAAGATTGTTCCTTGATGGGCTCTGAAGGCCCAGCTTCAGCTTCAGGTTGTTGCTTCGAAGCTTCAGCAACTACAGCTTCGGTAGACACTTCAGCAACTTCAATAGTCTTCTTTGGAGTTGTGCTTGAAGACTTAATTGTCTCCAAAACATCTAACACGTTCACCATTCTTTTTCTTTTCGGGGTCACCGACGGGCCCTTTTGATTTTTTATTGTTTCGACATTTGCTGAAGGACTTAAGATTTCCGATATTTTTGGCTCTTCAATCTTCGGTTTTTCTGCTTTTTCGGCTGAAGGCGCTTCAGTTTTCTCTTCTATCTTCGGCACTGGAGCTGGTTCTGTAGCTTCAGAGGCCAAAGAGACTTCACCAATAAATTTTGGCACTGTGGCCGGCTCAATAAAACGCGCTCGGTGGGTGAGCACCTTCATCTTTTTCCTTTGCGGCGCTGGCTCGCTAGTGGCACTTGTGGTAGCTTCTGTCGCAGCAGAAGTATTTTTTCTTTTGCGACCCAATACCGGATAGTGATAGTCAGGGTAGACAAACCCGACTGCGTCAAATACCCGGTTGAGCCTTTTCTTCTTTCGGCCTCCGAAGGCTGCTGATAACGCAGTGTTCTCGGCCTTCGAATATGCCCCAAGCAGTTCGTCACTTAATGTTTCAATGCTTTTCAACCAGTCGTCATCAGGTTCAACAAACTTATCCCCGTATTTGAATGTGTATTTCAGTCTGACTAGTCCGCCTTCGTCGGACTCTTTGATGGTCTCCTTCGGCATTTCCCACTTTCCTGCAAGTGGCCATACCCTGAAGGCAATATGCTCTTGGACCAAGTCCCTTGTCCCAATGAAAGAGCAGATTACGCCGAAGGCTCTTTGGCATTCCTCGGCTGCTTCATCCATTTCAACCTTCGGCCTTCGAAGTCCGAAGCGTTGCCAGATGGGGCGCATAATAATACTCTTAACATCTTCCTGCGCTGTTAAGTCATTCTTTACATAGAACCACTTTGTCATCCAGGCTCCGGGCCACCTCTTCCGAAAGGTTGGCACAGGGCGGCTTGACCCGGAGCGGGCACCGAAGCTGTAACACCCAAAGTTGTTGTGATATTGTTCTTTCCCCCAGGGCTTCGTCTCATATAACAACTCATGAATGTTGCAAAAGCTTTTAGCATTTGGTTCTAAACCTTGGCTTTTCGCAGCCCAGACAAACATCCCCATTCTTATGATAGCTTCGGGAGTAATTTGATGAAGGTAGACTTGAAATGTTTTCAGTACTTCAACAACAAAGTTGCTTAGGGGGAATCGAAGCCCAGCCTTGAGAAAGCTTCGGAAGATTACGACTTCATATTCTTCGGGGGTGGGAGAAGTCTTTTCTCCAGCATCAGCCCTCACAATAGATATATCTCGAAAATACCGCCCCCTCATATTATCAATATGACTCTGCTTAATAGTGGTTTTCCCTAAAACCGTGTGACTTGGCCGCCATGGTCGATCTTCGGACTCTTCCCCACCACTTTCTACATCGTAACTGTCGCTGTCACCAGTATCTTCGGACAAACCTTCAAGAATCTCCTTGGTGATTTTCTCCGTATTGGTCTCCGCCATCGCTATAAGGAACCCCAAGTTCTTCTCTTCGTCGAGGCTCAGCTTTGTCTCAGCAGGGATCTTCTTACCTTCAGACATCTTCGGAAACGCTAAAAAACTGTTTTCAAGGCCGAAGCTTCAAAATCAAAAAGATCAGCAAATCTTAGTGCACAAGAGCTAAAAATTTAGTGGGCGGAAACAGATGGCAAGTGTGCGTACCAAATAAGTTTGCGGTATGATCTTATTTATACCCCCAGGGCGTTGAAAAATGAAAGACCCCGCTTGTCAGTGAATGTTGCTATTCTAGCAAAGGGAAGGTGTTTTTTCGGACCTTCGGCTCAAGGCCTTTGTCCATATCGCAATCTGAATTTATCATTAACAAATTAATATTGCGAGGGGCTACTGTTGGGGGCCTTCGTCCTCCGAAGGTCCTCAAAAACATGATTTGACAATGTTTTCCAAGTGGATTATGTGAACAGGTATCTTCGGACTCAGAACTATGAACATGAAGTACGGTCAGGACGAAGCCTGAACCAGACGAAGGGGGATTAAAATGGAGAACGGGCTGATTACCAAGCTCCGCGAAGGATGGTGCACAGCCGAAGCTGTGCGCAGGGAAGCTTCGTCGCGATAGCAGAGAGGGGAACCGACTTAAAGATGAAAAGACTACTTGGGCCTTGACAGATTTCCATAAGTCATTGGCAAATGTAATGGGCATGAATGTAATTTTACGTGGGCTGCGTCCCGCGTCTATAAATAGATGAACAGTACTCCCGTACTGTTCATGCTGACTTGGCATTTGCTTTTGCGTCATCCTTGTACTTTTGTCTTCCTGCAATCCGAAGGTACATTTGTAATTTGAAGTCATTTCTATTGTTATACGATAATAAAATAGAAATGACATTATAATAAAATTTAAACACTTATATTATTTTCTATGTTATGTATATGACCTTCGTCACATCTTATTGCGTTTACGAAGATATGTTGCTTGTGACCTTCGTCCGGAACACATTATATCCCGAAGGGAAATAATGTTTCGAAGGACGAAGGACCTTATCATTTAACACTTTCTATGTTGCCTTGTTCTTAATCCGAAGCATTTAAGAACAAGTCCCCAACAGCGATCCTTGCATTGAATGCTCCTGTGATCCGGTCGGCTGGCGAGGCGATCTGGCCAATGTTGCTTCTCCGTGAAGCCTGCCCGAGCTGGGCCTCGGGCGAGTCGAAGGTGCGCCCGTTGCTTGAGGAGACCCTCGGGCGAGACGCGAATCTGCCTTGGTCTACCGTTCCTGCCCGAGGCTGGGCTCGGGCGAGGCGAGATCGTGTCTCTTGAGTGGACAGAGCCTTGACCGGAATTGCGCCCATCAGACCTTTGCAGCTTTGTGCTGATGGGGGTTACCAGCTGAGATTAGTAGTCTTGTGGGTACCCCTAATTATGGTCCCCGACAGTAGCCCCCGAGCCTCAAAGGGAGTGTGGGTACTCGCTTGGAGGCTTTGTCGCACTTTTTTTGCAAGGGGACCGACCTTTCTCGGTTGCATTTTGTTCCGGTGGGTGCGCGCGAGCGCACCCTCCGGGTGTAGCCCCCGAGGCCTCGGAGGAGTGGTTTGACTCCTTCGAGGTCTTAATGCCTTTCGTGATGCCTCAGCCGGTCTAGTTGTTCCCTCATGCGAACTGGTCGTTGCCTGGGTGCATAGTCAGGTTCTGAGTTCTCGGGCTGGTATGTTGACGTTGTCAACGGTTTTGGCCGGAGCCGGGTTTGCGAGAGCAGCCCCCGAGCCTTTGCACAGGGCGAGAGGACGGTCAAGGACTGACTCGGCTTTTTTCATACGCCCCTTCATCGCCTTTCCGCAAGGAGGAGGGGGGAAAGCGCCATGTTGCCCTCGGAGGGCGCCGAACATGGTGTCTCCAGTGAGTTGCTAACGGGTGATCCAAGTGGACGCCCATGCCCTGTTCGATAAGGGTCGGCTAGTGGCCCAGAGGCGCGCTCCAAAAGTACCTGCAGGTGATTTGCCGGACCTGGTCCCGTTCGATAGGGTCCAAGGGCTCGATGCCTCCCTCTGATGGGATTCTGTTACAGAATCGCTCCTGCTGGTCTCAGAAATGTCCTAGGGTACCTCGGGAGCGTAGCCCGAGCCTTGGTTATGTATCGAATGTACCCAGAGTCATCCCTCACTCTGCGTGCTCTGGGGCGGCTGTCGAATCCTTCGAGAGGCCAACCTGCGAACCCCTGATCAGTAGTGGGTGCGGAGCCCGAGTGGCCTGAGGCGGCTGTCGAACCCTTCCGAGGGGCTAGCCTTCGAACCTCTGACCAGTAGTGGGCGCGGAGCCCGAGTGCTCTGAGGCGGCTGTCGAACCCTTCCGAGGGGCCAGCCTTCGAACCTCTGATCAGTAGGAGGGCTCGGGGCCCGCTTCCTTCGTAGAGAAGGATCCCTTTCGGAGTATCCCCCTTTCCCGGTCCCTGTAGCAAGAGAGAGAAAGGGGAAGAAGAAAAGGATACGAAATTGAACGACGTGGTGCACCTTTTTTGACGTGGTCATTACGGCGGAGGTGAAGCGTTGCCCGCTTCACCCACCAAAGGTGTCGCCTGCCCTACCGCAGAGTTAATGCGATGGGACGAGTGGTTCGTGGGGATGCCGTTGTGCATGCGCGAGCCGTTCGAGGAACGGAACACGGGCGCGTCGTCTTCACGCCGTGGGAGAGGGCTCTCTCGCTGTTCCAGGAGGGGACGTGAGCCTGCAGATGATTTGACTGCTGGTTCCGCCCGCCTGCCGCCGCCATTACTACCGGCCCATTTCTGGCCATATTGACCGTCGCGCCTTCTCCCGCGGCTGACTGACCCGTGACCGGCGTGCTTGGTTGGCACTGTTGGGCCACGCGCAGGGTTGCCTCAAATTGCGGCACCGGTTCCGCAGTCGAGAAGGCGCGGCGCTGGCGCAAGTGGCGTTGCAGTTTTTTGCACGTAGTAACCGGCGCGTCGGTTACATGACGTGTGGGCCTGGGCCTCCATGCTGGATGCATCGAAGTCGAATGGTGCGCCCCCTTGGTGCAGTTGCATGCCGCCTGCATGGCGGTCCGCCCTTTCACCCGCTGGTTTAGGCGAAGACGGAGGAATGCTTGTAACCGCTGGGCGGTTACACGCTCCGCGCGGCGGTTTGGCTTCTTCTGTCCTGGGCTAGCTTGCATGTCGCGTGGGGCCCAACCCCCGTGTCGTAGGGGGAGGACCTTAGAGCGTGTTTGTGAAGACTCAGTCCGCGACGGCTGAGGACGCAAGTGGGGAGAGTCGCCTTTAAAAAGGGATCGACCTCCTGGGTGGTAGCCATGCCTTCGCACTTTCCTCACGCGTCGCGTCCTCCGGCCTTCCGAGCCCCCGGATGGGGAGCGCCCGCGCTGCCTTGCTCTTGCTGTTGTTGGAGGAGTGCGGCCTTGTGGAGATCAGCACCTTTCAGCCATCGCTCGGCTTCAAGGATTTTTGTCGTGCAGCCCGGCTGCGTTCCCCCACCAATGGGCAGTTTGGTGGAGAGAAGCGAGCCAAGCTGCGGCCTCCGCCCCGCCCTTAGCTTCAAGGATTTTTGTCATCCGGGCTGAGGCGGAGGAGCGCACCGAGTGGGGGGTTGCCTCCGCGTGGGCCGGTAACCCTTTTCTTCCCCTAGCATTTAGGGGAGAAAGGCATCCTTCAGCTCCACATAGGCTTCCTTTAGCCATGCGGGGGAAGGCGAACTGCTGCTTCCTGGACAGGGTGCAGCGTTCCGTCCTTCGTCCGGGCGGTGGCCACGCCGCGTACGGGCCGGCCACGTCCAGGTCTTCCTCGCGCCGATAGCCGTGCCAGAGGGTTGCCCAGCACGTCGTACGTCGCGAGGGCCGTGCTCATATTCTGGGGCAGCCTCGGCGAGGGCGGGAGTGAGGACCTGCCGATGCGCTTTGGGGCGGCCGGCGCTTGCTGGTGCGGTGTTGGAGGACAGGTGGACACCGCCGTCGTTGCTGTGGTGGCAGCAGCCGGAGAAGGTTTCTCTGCCGACGAGATCGCCAACTCCGCCTGCACCCCTGGACCTCCGTCTCCTTGGCTTGAATGGCTGGTTCTCGTCCTTTGTGGGTGAGAGCTTTTCCGCCGCAGCGTTTGCCCTGAAGTTGTTGCTGCAGCTGTCTTGCCGCTCGGGACGGAGGTCGTTGTCGCTGCTGCAGGAGTGGGTGGCGGTGAGCCGCTTGGAGTTCGTCGTCTCGCAGGCCTCCTGGTATGGAGGTTGTTCATACCCGCGGGAACGGAACCGGAGTCCCGTTTGTAATGGCACCTTGAGTGCTGGCGTATGTTCATTGCGGCTGTCGGGGCCTGAACATCTGTGTATTTGGGCGTAAAGCCGTGTTTCTTCCCCATTTCGAGCACCAGGACTCGCCTGTCGGCTAGCTGGACCGCTTAACCAAGTGTGAGTTGCCCTGTGCGGAAGGTGACGAGTGAGGTATCCGTATCCCGGAGGCGTAGGAGTCCCTTGGTTCGGTCGGCCTTGCCGCTCAAGGCTTCTCTTGCTTAGTGAAGGAACCCTCGGCTGCTCTGCGATGAGCCGAAGCCGGAGGCAGCGGTGTCAGCATGGATAGAGGCAGAGTCGGCTGGAGAAGAAACTTCGTTGGCCCAGGAGTAGGGGACTTCTCAGGCCGAGGAGGTGTTGCAGTGGCGGCTGGGACCTGACCAGGTCGTCCACTGGCGGGACCAACCCTGGAGTCGGGCTGCCGAGGCCATGAGCCGGGCTAGTGTCCTCGGGGGATAGCTGGCTGAGGCTACGGAGCGGCCGGTCCGGCCATCTGCTTGGGCTGGGTTCCTGGAGGAGACCCTGGCGATGATGGCCCAGACGCGGTGCTGACATCTTCCTTCAAGGTAGAGATCCTCCGATCATGACGCCGTCCGAGGCCGAGCCAGATTCCGCCGAAGGTGGAGTTGATGCCGAGGGTGCTGCTGCTCCCCCTGCTGACGTCTGAACCTGCAGGAACAGTTGGTCTGTAGTGTGCGTATGTTTTTTGTGGCCGCCGAGGCCCAAACATACCGTCGTCGTGTTGTAAAGCTGCATTTCTTTTCCCTTTGTTTCGAGTATCAGGACTTGTTCGTCGGTAACAGAATCATTTATCCGAGCGAGAGTTACTTATCGCCGAAGGTGATGAGTGTGGTATCCGTATCCCGTAGAAGTAGGAGTCCCTCGGCTCGGTCGGCCTTGCCGCTTACGTGTACTCTTACTCGTCCGTAGGATTCTGTTATCGATATAGTCGAGATGGCACGAAAAATCGTTTCGGCCAAAAAATTTTCGAGCGCTAAGACTTGTTCGGACAGCGGAATCGCTTATCCGAGCGTGAGTTACTTATCGCAGAAGGTGATGAGTGAGGTATCCGTATCCCGGAGGCGTAGGAGTCCCTCGGCTCGGTCGGCCTTGCCTGCTTATGTGTACTCCGTCGTTTTCAGGATTCCACTATTGAAGTAGTCGAAAAGCACGAAAGATGTTCTGGCAGAAAGACTTTTTTCGAGGAAAATTTTGACACAGAGGGGGTTCCCCCCTTCTAGCCCCCGAGGGAGGGTCGGGCTTTGCCGAGGCAAGGTTGACCCTTCCTTGATGGTTAGACTTTATTTGCGTAAGTGAACGAGGTATATGAATGACTTGAAAACATCTTAAGGGTAGAAGTGACGTAGCTGTCGGATGTTCCAAGCGTTGCTGTAGACCTCGCCTTGACTGTTGGCCAGCTTGTATGTTCCGGGCTTCAGAATCTTGGTGATGATGAACGGCCCTTCCCAGGGAGGCGTGAGCTTGTGGCGCCCTCGGGCGTCTTGTCGTAGCCGAAGCACCAAGTCGCCCACCTGGAGGTCTTGGGACCGAACCCCTCGGGCGTGGTAGCGTCGCAGAGACTGCTGATACCTTGCCGAGTGTAGTAAGGCCATGTCCCGAGCCTCTTCCAGCTGGTCCAGTGAGTCTTCTCGGTTTGTCTGGTTGCTTCGGGCGTCGTATGCCCTTGTCCTCGAGGAGCCGTATTCTAAGTCTGTGGGCAAGATAGCCTCGGCCCCATAGACTAGAAAAAACGGCGTGAAGCCCGTGGCTCGGCTTGGCGTCGTCCTCAGACTCCAGACCACTGAGGGGAGTTCCTTCATCCACCTCTTGCCGAACTTGTTGAGGTCGTTGTAAATCCTCGGCTTGAGTCCCTGTAGAATCATGCCGTTGGCACGCTCTACCTGCCCATTCGTCATGGGGTGAGCTACGGCGGCCCAGTCCACCCGGATGTGGTGGTCCTCGCAGAAGTCCACGAACTTCCTGCCGGTGAACTGGGTGCCGTTGTCGGTGATGATAGAGTTCGGGACCCCGAAGCGATGGATGATGTTGGTGAAGAACGCCACCGCCTGTTCGGACCTGATGCTGTTTAGGGGTCGGACCTCGATCCACTTGGAGAATTTGTCGATGGCGACCAGCAGGTGCATGAAGCCCCTAGGTGCCTTCTGCAAGGGACCGACGAGGTCCAGACCCCACACAGCAAACGACCAGGTGATGGGTATTGTTTGCAGAGCCTGAGCGGGCAGGTGGGTCTGCCTTGCGTAGAATTGACACCCTTGGCATGTGCGTACAATCCTAGTGGCGTCGACCACCGCGGTTGGCCAGTAGAAACCCTGTCGGAAGGCGTTTCCCACGAGGGCTCGAGGTGCTGCGTGGTGACCGCAAGCCCCCGAGTGTATTTCTTGCAATAACTCCTGACCTTCGGCGATGGATATGCATCGCTGGAGGATGCCTGAAGGGCTGCGGTGGTAGAGCTCCTTTTTGTCACCCAGCAAGACGAACGACTTGGCGTGCCGCGCTAGTCGCCGAGCTTCGGCTCTATCGAGGGGTAGCTCTCCTCGGTGGAGATATTGCAGGTATGGGGTATGCCAGTTTCGATTAGGCGTGACCCCATTCTGCTCTTCCTCGACGTGTAGTGCCTCACCCTCGGGGGCCGAGGGTGCCTCGGGCGGGGCCGAGGCTACCTCGGGCTGAGCTAAGGGCGCCTCGGGCTGAGCCGAGGCCTTCTCGGGCTCGGGCGTGTTGTCGGTCTTGACGGAGGGTTGATGTAGGTCTCGGGAGAAGATGTCCGGCGGAACCATCGTCCGCCCCGAGGCTATCTTAGCCAGCTCGTCTGCAGTCTCGTTGTATCGTCGAGCGACGTGGTTGAGCTCGAGCCCGTAGAACTTGTCCTCCAGGCACCGAACCTCGTCGCAGTAGGCTTCCATCTTCGGGTCGCGGCAATGGGAGTTCTTCATGACTTGGTCGATGACAAGTTGCGAGTCGCCACGAGCGTCAAGGCGCCGAACCCCTAGCTCGATGGCGATGCGCAACCCGTTAACCAGAGCCTCATACTCGGCCACGTTGTTGGACGCCGGGAAATGGAGGCGCAACACGTAGCGGAGGTGCTTCCCGAGGGGTGAGATGATGAGCAGGCCCGCGCCCGCTCCTGTTTTCATCAGCGACCCGTCGAAAAACATGGTCCAGAGTTCCGGTTGGATCGGAGCTGTTGGAAGCTGGGTGTCGACCCATTCAGCCACAAAGTCCGCCAAGACTTGGGACTTGATGGCCTTCCGAGGGGCGAACGAGATTGTCTCGCCCATGATCTCCACCACCCACTTTGCAATCCTACCCGAGGCCTCTCGGCACTGGATGATCTCCCCCAGGGGGAAGGATGACACCACAGTCACCGGATGAGACTCGAAGTAGTGTTGCAACTTTCGCCGTGTCAGAATTGCCGCGTACAGAAGCTTCTGAATTTGCGGGTAGCGGATTTTGGTCTCGGACAGTACCTCACTGATGAAGTAGACCGGCCTCTGGACGGGCAATGCATGCCCTTCTTCTCGTCTCTCGACCACAATCGCGGCGCTGACCACCTGAGTGGTAGCGGCGACGTAGATCAAGAGGGCTTCTCCGGCAGCGGGGGGCACCAGGATGGGCGCGCTTGTAAGGAGCGCCTTCAAGTTCCCGAGGGCTTCCTCGGCCTCGGGGGTCCAAGTGAAGCGCTCGGTCTTCCTTAAGAGGCGATACAGGGGCAGGCCTCTTTCACCGAGGCACGAGATGAAGCGGCTCAGAGCCGCAAGGCATCCCATGACCCTCTGTACTCCTTTCAAGTCCTTGATAGGCCCCATGTTGGTGATGGCCGCGATTTTCTCTGGGTTGGCCTCGATGCCCCGCTTGGAGACGATGAACCCTAGGAGCATGCCTCGGGGGACTCCGAAGACACACTTCTCGGGATTGAGTTTTACGCCTTTCGCTTTGAGACACTTGAATGTCGTTTCAAGGTCGAAGAGGAGGTCGAAGGCTTTCCTCGTCTTGACTACGATGTCATCGACGTAAGCCTCTACCGTTCGGCCAATGTGCTCCCCGAACACGTGGTTCATTCACCTTTGGTATGTCGCACCTGCATTCCTCAAACCGAATGGCATAGTAATGTAGCTATACATGCCAAAAGGTGTGATGAAAAAAGTCGCGAGCTGGTCGGACTCTTTCATCCTGATTTGGTGATACCCTGAGTAGGCATCGAGGAACGACAGGGTTTCGCACCCAGCAGTGGAATCCACGATTTGATCGATGCGAGGCAGAGGGTAGGGAACCTTCGGACATGCTTTGTTTAGACCAGTGTAGTCTACACACATCCGCCATTTCCCACCTTTCTTTCTCACAAGCACAGGGTTGGCTAGCCATTCGGGATGGAATACCTCTTTGATGAACCCTGCAGCCATCAGCTTGTGGATCTCCTCGCATATGGCTCTGCGCTTTTCTTCGTTGAATCGACGCAGAGGCTGCTTCACGGGTCGGGCTCCAGCTCGGATATCCAGCGAGTGCTCGGCGACATCCCTCGGTATGCCAGGCATGTCCGAGGGACTCCACGCAAAAACCTTGGCGTTTGCGCGGAGAAAGTCGACGAGCACTGCTTCCTATTTGGGGTCGAGCTCGGAGCCGATCCGGATCTGCTTAGAGGCGTCATTGCTGGGGTCGAGAGGAACAGACTTAACTGCCTCTGCTGGTTCGAAGTTGCCGGCGTGGCGTTTCGCATCTGGCACCTCCTTGGAGAGGTTTTCCAGGTCGGCGATGAGGGCCTCGGTTTCGGCGAGGGCCTCGGCGTACTCCACGCACTCCACGTCGCATTCGTACGCGTGTCGGTACGTGGGGCCGACGGTGATGACCCCGTTGGGGCCCGACATCTTGAGCTTGAGGTAGGTGTAGTTGGGGACGACCATGAACTTGGCATAGCATGGTCTCCCAGCACTGCGTGGTAGGTTCCTCGGAACCCGACCACCTCGAACGTGAGGATTTCCTATCGGAAGTTGGAGGGAGTCCCGAAGTAGACGGGCAGATCGAGTTGTCCAAGGGGCTGGACGCGCTTCCCGGGAATGATCCCGTGAAAGGGCGCTGCACCGTCCCGGATCGAGGACAGATCGATCTGCAGGAGCCCGAGGGTGTCGGCATAGATGATGTTGAGGCTGCTGCCTCCGTCCATGAGGACCTTGGTAAGCCTGACGTTGCCGATGACGGGATCAACAATGAGCGGGTACTTCCCCGGGCTCGGCACGCGGTCGTGGTGGTCGCCTTGGTCGAAGGTGATGGGCTTGTCGGACCAGTCTAGGTAGACTGGCACCGCCACCTTCACCGAGCAGACCTCCCGGCGCTCTTGCTTGCGGTGCCGAGCCGAGGCGTTCGCCACTTGCCCACCGTAGATCATGAAGCAGTCATGGACCTCGGGGAACTCCTCTGCCTTGTGACCCTCCTTCTTGTCGTTATCGGGGGCTCTGCCACCTTCCGCCGGGGGCCCGGCCTTGTGGAAGTGGCGCCGAAGCATGACGCACTCCTCAAGGGTGTGCTTGACGGGACCTTGATGATAGGGGCACGACTCCTTGAGCATCTTGTCGAACAAGTTGGTGCCTCTGGGAGGCTTCCGAAGGTTCTTGTGCTCGGCGGCGGCGACAAGGTCTGCGTCGGCGGCGTCGCGTTTCGCTTGCGACTTCTTCTTGCCCTTCTTCTTCGTGCCGCGCTGAGCGGACGCCTCGGGGACGTTATCCGGCTGGCGCCCCTGAGGCTGCTTGTCCTTCTAGAAGATGGCCTCGACCGCCTCCTGGCCAGGTCGCGGCAAGTGGTGTCGGCAAGGAACGCGCCGATGACATCTGAGTCGATGATGTTGGGCAGCTCGGTGCGCTGCTTCGAGAATCGTCAGATGTAATCCCGCAGGGATTCTCCCGACTGCTAGCGGCAGCTTTGGAGATCCCAGGAGTTCCCAGGGCGCACTTATGTGCCCTGGAAGTTGCCAGCAAAGGCTTTGACCAGGTCGTCCCAGTTGGAGATCTGCGCAGGAGGCAGATGCTCCAGCCAGGCTCGGGCGGCGTCGGAGAGGAACAGGGGGAGGTTGCTGATGATGAGGTTGTCATCGTCCGTTCCACCCAGCTGGCAGGCCAGCCGGTAGTCCGCGAACCACAGTTCCGGCCTTGTCTCCCTCGAGTACTTGGTGATGGTAGTCGGGGCCTAGAACCGGGTCGGGAACGGCGCCCGTCGTATGGCCCGACTGAAAGCTTGCGGACCGGGTAGTTCGGGCGAAGGGCTCCGATCCTCCCCGCTGTCATAGCGTCCCCCACGCCTGGGGTGGTAGCCTCGGCACACCCTCTCGTCGAGGTGGGCTCAACGGTCGCGGCGATGGTGCTCGTTGCCGAGGCGGCCTGGGGCCGCAGGCGCTGTGTCTCGCGTGCGCCCGGTGTGGACCGAGGCTTCCCGCATGAATCGGGAAGTCGAGGCGCGATGTTCCGGGGGGTATCCCTGCCTTCGGGAGGTAGAGCTTTCAGCCCATTGGACCGCGACATCCTCCAGGAGATTCTTGAGCTCTCCCTAGATACGCCGCCCCTCGGTGGTGGATGGTTCCGGCATCGCTCGGAGTAGTATTGCTGCTGCAGCCAGGTTCTGGCCGACCCCACTGGAAGCCGGGGGCAGCCTTGCCCTGGCATTATCAGCGATGCGGTGCTGGACGTCCTGGGCCAGATGACGCGCTTCTCCGGCCGGTGCTCGGCCTACCCGCTCCTGCCCGATGTTCTGCCGGAGCTGCACAAGTTGTCCTGCTTCCTCGTCGAGCCTGGCCTGCATCTCGCGGATTTGCTCGAGCTGTGTGTCCTGACCCTTCACAGGGACTGGGACCACAGCTAGCTCCTGAAGGATGTCAACGCGAGGCGCAGGCCTAGGGGGATCGCCGTCCTCCGGCATACCAAGGTGGTTGCCTTCGTCGAGACCCCCTAGATCGACGTGGAAGCATTCACGACTTGGGCCACAGTCCTTGTCGCCGAGGCTGTGGCTACCATCAGAGCAATCGGAGAGGCAGTAGTCGCATGCGATCATGAAGTCCCGCATGGCACTGGGGTTATCGAGCCCGGAGAAATCCCAACCATAGTCAGGCTCGTCATCTTCCTCGGAACCCGGGGGCCCGTAGGTCGAGATGGTCGTCAATTGGTCCCAGGTTGACCACATATGATACCCCGGAAGGTTTGGATATGCCTTTATGAAAGCGTCCACCGAAGCAGGGTTGCTTGGTGGGTCGAAGCTGAATCTAAAAGGCACAGGATGGGAAACGGACGGTACCTCTTGATCGACGGATGGTGACGAAGTCGCATCGGGGACGGACTGCACCGTTATCTCAGGTACGAGGCTAACGCCCAGCAAGTCCTTCGCGAGCGTGCTGGCGTCGCCCGTCTGCTCGGGGTTGGCGTGTCGCGGGGAAACGACGCTCATCTTTGTCTCAGACGTGAGATCAACGCCCGACGTGTCCCCCGCTGGGGCGCCAGCGTCGTCGACTCGCTCGACAGCCGACGAGGCATCGCCTCCTGCTTGGCCATGATTGCCCCTCCTCCTTCCTCATCGACGAGGAAGGTGACGGGACAGACTCGGATGCTGTTCTTCCGCCACGCGGGGAAGACGTCGTCGATTCCGCCGCCGGCGGGCGGGCTGACGGCCGCCATTGTCGTTATCGTGCGGCGGAGGAAGGAGTATCATGTCATAGCTGCCGTCGAGGGACATGAACTCGAGACTCCCGAAACGGAGCTTCGTCCCGGGTTGGAGAGGTTGCTGGAGACTCCCCATCTGGAGCTTGACGGGAAGCTGTTCGTCGAGACGCAGCAGACCCCTACCTGGCGCGCCAACTATCGGCGTTTCGACCCCGGGGGGTCCCTAGACCGACGAGTAAATTGTCGCTGCGTGTCCCAGCCCAGATGGGTCGGCGCGAGACGGAGACACAAGGGGGGAAACCAGTAAGGGGAACCTCAGCCTCGTGTTGTCCTGCGCCCAGGGCGGATGCGCTTGCAGTAGGGGGTTACAAGCGTTCGCGAGGGAGAGAGAGAGACAGAGGGCGTGAGACTGCGCGTCAGCCTGTTCTCCCACGCGGCCACCTTTTCGTACGAGGGCCCTGGACCTTCCTTTTATAGACGTAAGGAGAGGGTCCAGGTGTACAACGGGGGGTGTAGCAGTGTGCTAACGTGTCTAGCAGAGGGGAGCCAGAGCCCCATGTACATGCCGACGTGGCTGTCGGAGAGGTGTTGGAGCCCTGTTCATGTGGCATCGTGGCCGTCGTAGGAGCGCTTGAGCCCTGTAGAAGCACAGTTGTCGAGGCTGTCGGATCCTTGCTGACGTCTCCTTGCTTCCGTAGGGGGCTTAGAACCGCCGTCGTCATGGAGCACACAGGGTGCCATCATTACTTGTTTTACCGGGGCAAG
Organism: Zea luxurians; assembly: GCA_029449295.1. Classification (NCBI taxonomy): domain Eukaryota; kingdom Viridiplantae; phylum Streptophyta; class Magnoliopsida; order Poales; family Poaceae; genus Zea; species Zea luxurians. The sequence goes on from JAOPSE010001275.1 coordinate 120,886, forward strand.
CCAGATGGGACGCCGGTCTTGTTCCCCGTAGCCTGGGCTAGCTAGGGGTAGGGTAATGATGGCCCCCCTTGTGGCGTGGTCGTTCCAAGCCCAAGGTCGGGCGAGGTGGTGGCTCCTCCGAGGTCGAAGCTGAGTCCGAGCCCGGGGGTCGGGCGAGGCAGAGACCGTCGTCCGAGGTCGAGGTTGAGTCCGAGCCCTGGGGTCGGGCGAGGCGGAGACCATCATCCGAGGTCGAGGTTGAGTCCAAGCCCTGGGGTCGGGCGAGGCGGAGACCGTCGTCCGAGGTCGAGGTGGAGTCCGAGCCCTGGGGTCGGGCGAGGCGGAGATCGTCTTCTGGAGTCGAGGTTGAGCCCGAGCCCTGGGGTCGGGCGAGGTGGAGACCGTCGTCCGAGGTCGAGGTTGAGTCCGAGCCCTGGGGTCGGGCGAGGCAGAGACCGTCGTCCGAGGTCGAGGTGGAGTCCGAGCCCTGGGGTCGGCCGAGGCGGAGACCGTCATCCAAGGTCGAGGTTGAGCCTGAGCCCTTGGGTCGGGCGAGGCGAAGACCATCGTCCGAGGTCGAGGTGGAGTCCGAGCCCTGGGGTCGGGCGAGGCGGAGATCGTCTTCCGGCGTCGAGGTGGAGTCCGAGCCCTGGGGTCGGGCGAGGCGGAGATTCCTATGGCGCCCGAGGCTGGACATGGCTGCTGTCAGCCTCACCCTGGCGAGTGGCACAGCAGTCGGAGCAGTGCAGGTGGCGCTGTTTTCCTGTCAGGTCAGTCAGTGGAGAAGCGAAGTGACTGCGGTCACTTCAGCCTTGTCGACTGGAGAACGCGCGTCAGGATAAGGTGTCAGGCGATCCTTGCATTGAATGCTCCTGCGATCCGGTCGGCTGGCGAGGCGATCTGGCCAAGGTTGCTTCTCCATGAAGCCTGCCCGAGCTGGGCCTCGGGCGAGTCGAAGGTGCGCCCGTTGCTTGAGAAGACCCTCGGGCGAGGCGCGAATCTGCTTTGGTCTACCGTTCCTGCCCGAGGCTGGGCTCGGGCGAGGCGAGATCGTGTCCCTTGAGTGGACGAAGCCTTGACCGGAATTGCGCCCATCAGGCCTTTGCAGCTTTGTGCTGATGGGGGTTACCAGCTGAGATTAGGAGTCTTGGGGGTACCCCTAATTACGGTCCCCGACAGAGATAAAAAAATCTTTGGGGATGAAAACATTTTGCTGCATGCAACACAGTATTATGCGGGCTTGTTTGGTCCTGCCCCTAGAAATATGTTCCAAATTGATAGGGAGGTTTGGGATGGACTTGAGTAGCTGAATGAGTTAGACAATAATGGGCTCTGTGATCATTTCTCTGAAAAAGAGATTAAAGAGGCACTCTTTCAGATGGAGAAAAATAAAGCTGCTGGTCCTGACAGTATTCCTGCTGAGTTTTATCAGATTTGTTGGGACATTGTTAAAAAAGATATTGTTAGTCTTTTTCAAGACTTTCATGCTGGACATTTGGATGTTAGTAGAATTAATTATGGCATCATTACTCTGCTTCCTAAGAATAAAGAAGCTACCAAATTTCAACAGTACAGACCCATATGCCTTCTTAACTGCATCTATAAGTTGATTACAAAGGTCTTGACCATAAGAATCGAACCTTATGCTCAGAAGTTGATTAGTGAGCATCAGACTGCCTTTATCAAAGGCAGAAATATTATGACTGGTGTTATGATTCTCCATGAAATCATGCATGAGACTAAAAAAAGGAAGGAGACTGGTATTATTTTGAAGCTGGATTTTGAGAAGGCGTATGATAAAGTCAACTGGGACTTTTATTCCTTAGCCTTCAAAATAGGGGTTTTGGCAATAAATGGATGATGTGGATGCATATGGTTGTCGAGGGTGGCACTGTTAGTGTGAAAATTAATAATCAGATTGGTAAATATATTAAGAGTTACAAAGGTGTTCGACAGGGAGATCCTCTCTCGCCTATTCTCTTTAATTTTGTGGCTGATAGCCTTGCTAGAATGATGGACAAAGCCTGTGCTAATGGGGTTTTGAATGGTTTGGGTAGGCATTTGATCCCCAATGGGGTGATCTTGTTACAGTATGCCGATGATACTATCATTTGTATGGAAAATGATTTGTCCAAAGCTAGAAATCTGAAAATGCTCTTGTACATTTATGAAATGATGGCAGGATTAAAGATCAATTTTATGAAAAGTGAAATTTTTGTGATCAATGGGGATGATGATATTAAATTGCAGTATGCGAATCTCTTTGACTGCCAAATGGGTACTTTCCCCATGATGTATCTTGGGGTCCCTGTTAGTCCTTTCCATCTGCGAATTGCACATTGGATAAGGTTGGAAGAGAAGTTTGACAAAAGGTTAGATAGCTGGAAGGGGAGCTCTCTATCCATTGCTGGGAGGATTACTTTGATTAATGCTTGTTTATCCAATTCCCCAATCTATCATATGTCGATGTATCTTCTTCCTAGCACCACTATCAAAAAATTGGACATTAAACGAAAAAAATTTCTATGGCAAGGTGGAGGAGATAGGAAAAAATACCACCTTGTTAAGTGGGATAGAGTCTGTGCTAACAGGAAAAAAGGTGGGCTTGGCATTAAAGATTTAAGAGTCATGAATATTTGTCTAATGTGCAAATGGTGGTGGAAACTTGAATATGAAAACGGAACCTGGCAAGAGATTATGAAAAAGAAATATATTCATGGTGATAACATTCTGAATGTTAGCCACAAATCTATTTATTCTCATGTTTGGCATGACTTGTTGAATATCAGAGATTACTATGTCATTGGGAGAAAAATTATCACTCGGTCGGGTGATAAAACCAGATTCTGGGAAGACCCATGGCTCAACGAGATTCCTCTGGCTATGTCTGAACCAGATCTATATGAAATGTGCAATGATAAATTTCTTCTTGTTCAGCATGTTAAGGAAAGGGATGCCCAACTTGACTTTCGAAGATGGCTGAATGATGATATCAGGAGTAATTGGGACAAAATCATGGAGAAATTCCAGGCTTTTGAGTTTTAGGAGGGAGGAGACTGTGTCTCCTGGAAATGGGGTAAAAATAAAGAATTTTCTGTGAAGTCTTTATATGATAATATTACTTGTATTACCTATGGTCCATATCTGAAACATATTTGGAAAGGGAAAATCCCTCCGAAAATCAAAATTTTCATGTGGTTACTTGAAAATAATGTGCTGCTGACCAAAGAGAACATGGTTAGGAGAAATTGGAATGGAAATACTTCCTGTGGTTTCTGTGATGAGTTTGAATCGACCAATAATCTCTTCTTTAAATGCCATACAACCAAATCTGTGTGGGGAGTTGTTGCTAAATGCTTTAACTCAAATGTTGTTCCTGGAAACATACATCAGTGCTGGATTTGGCTTGAGCATAATTTGGGTGATGCCAAAGATGTTAGTATTGTTTGTGCTGCTGCCATTTGTTGGGCCCTTTGGAAAGCTAGAAATAATGTGTGCTTTCAAAACATTGTGGTCAACTCTCCTGTTGAAATTGTATGTCATGCTTGTGCATTGATCTTTAATTGGGCAGGCCTGAGCAAAAAGGAGTTGCAGGATTTACTTCATGATGGAGCCAAGCTTCTGCTGAAAGCTGCAAATGCGAGGAATTCTGGGAGAGAGCTGCATGGGAACACTGAAGATGGTGGCCAGATGCTGGATATGGAGTGACCGTCGGTCTCTATGTGCTGGATGGTTGCTTAGTGGATTGGATTTCCTTTATCTGGTCGGTCCTATTTAGACTGCTTTCTGGTTTTGCGCTATGTCGCAGTTTGTTGCTTTGTTTTGACTCCTTTCTTTGGATGGTGTCCTTCTGCTTGTTGTCATGAAGGTAGATTATGTTTGGTTGAGGTCTTTGACCTGAATCAGGTCGGTCATGTTTTCTTCCTTGTATGTCGATGTTTGGTTGCTTTTGCAACTGGTACGTACGTTTGTATTTCTATTATGCAAATAATAGAAATGGAGGTTCTCCGGTAAAAAAAAGAATTTCCAAAAGAATTTGCAAAAACAAAACCATGGTGCAAGCGTGGTCCAAAATGTTAAATAAAAGAAAGCAATCCATGCATAACTATTGAAATGATAAATTGGTTTAATTCCAAGCAACCTTTGCACTTGTCTTATGCAAACTAGTTCAATTCGGCACTTATATATTTGCTTTGGTTTGTGTTGGCATCAATCACCAAAAAGGGGGAGATTGAAAGGGAAATAGGGTCAAACCTTTTCCTAAATGATTTTGGTGGTTGAATTGCCCAACACAAATAATTGGACTAACTAGTTTGCTCTAGATTATATGATCTACATGTGCTAAAGGTTCAACACAAACCAATAAAAAGATCAAGTTAGGGTTCAAAAAGGAAGGAGCAAAAGAAACCGAAGGCTACCCTGGTCTAGCTCACTGGACTGTCTGGTGCACCACTGGACAGTGTCTGGTGCACCACTGGACAGTGTCCGGTGCACCAGGGACCGTAAACTCTGAACTCCTCAACTTTGAGTTTCTCGGAGGCCGCTCCGCTATAAATCACCGGACTATCCTGTGTAGTACCAGACTGTCCGGTGCACCAAGCGGAGCAACGACTACTGCGCGAATAGTCGTCTGCAAAAGTGAACAATGCACGTGAATAGTGCGCGGATAGTTCGCGCAGAGTCAGAGCAGCGCCAGAAAGCGCACCGGACAGTGAATAGTGCCTGTCCGGTGCGGCACTGGACTGTCCGGTGCCCCAAGAAGTCAGAACTCCAACGGTCGAAACCATCAGAACCCTAACGGTTGGGTGACGTGGCTGGCGCACCGGACTGTCCGGTGCGCCCATCGACAGACAGCCTCCCCAACGGTTGAATTGGTGGTTAGGGCTATAAATACCCCCAACCACCTCCTCTACAACCATCCAAGCATTCACTCCTTCACATTCAATACAAGAGCAATAGACACCACTCCAAAGACACAATTCAAGAGATCGATTCGCTCAAAGTCTCAAAATCCACTCTAGCGCATTTAGACTTGTGAGAGGATCATTTGTGTTTTCTTGTGCTCTTGTTTGCTTGGCTTGGCTTTCTTCTTCCTCATTCTTGTTCTCAAGACATTTGTAATCAAAGCAAGAGACACCAAGTTGTGGTGGTCCTTGTAGGGGTCTAAGTGACTCGTTTGATTAAGGAGAAAGCTCACTCGGTCTAGGTGACCGTTTGAGGGAGGGAAAGGGTTGAAAGAGACCAGGTCTTTGTGACCACCTCAACGGGGAGTAGGTTTGCAAGAACCGAACCTCGGTAAAACAAATCACTGTGTCATCCACTTCATTTGTCTTTGATTTGTTTTTCACCCTCTCTCTCGGACTCAGATTTTATTCTAACGCTAACCCCGGCTTGTAGTTGTGCTTAAAGTTTGTAAATTTCAGTTTCCGCCTATTCACCCCCCTCTAGGCGAATTTTAATTGGTATCAGAGCCCGGTACTTCATTAGAGCCTAACCGCTCGAAGTGATGTCGGGATATCATGCCAAGAAGGAGATTGTTACCGGCGGTGAAAAGCCTACAAGCCAGAGGAAGGCTCCATCTGGGGAGTCCGGCAACAAAATTAAGGGATCCCCTTCACATGTCAAGTCGCATCGGAGCGGTGACAAGAAAAAGAAGATGAAGAAAGTGGTCTACTACGAGACCGATTCTTCATCGCCATCCACCTCCGGCTCCGACGCGCCGTCCGTCACTTCTAAGCGCCATGAGAGCAAGAAGTATAGTAAGATGCCACTTCGTTATCCCCGTATTTCTAGATGCACTCCTTTAATTTCCATCCCATTAGGCAAACCACCTGTTTTTTATGGTGAAGATTATAATATGTGGAGTGATAAAATGAGGCATCACCTAACCTCACTCCATGCTAGCATATGGGACATTGTTGAATTTGGAGCGCAGGTACCATCGCCAAGGGACGAGGGCTACGACTCGGACGAGGTCACCCAAATCAAGCACTTTGATTCCCAAGCAACTACTATACTCCTCGCCCCTCTATGTCGAGAGGAGTATAATAAGGTGCAAGGATTGAAGAGTGCCAAAGAGATTTGGGACGTGCTCAAGACCGCGCACGAAGGAGACAAGGTGACCAAAATCACCAAAAGGGAGACGATTGAGGGGGAGCTCGGTCGATTCGTCCTCAACCAAGGAGAGGAGCCACAAGCGATGTACAACTGGCTCAAGACCTTGGTCAACCAACTGCGCAACCTCGGGAGCACCAAGTGGGATGACCATGAAATGGTCAAGGTTATTCTTAGATCACTTGTTTTTCGTAATCCCACTCAAGTTCAATTAATTCGTGGTGATCCTCGATATAAGTTAATGTCTCCCGAGGAAGTTATAGGAAAGTTTGTGAGCTTTGAATTGATGATCAAAGGCTCCAAACAAATCATCAACTTGGAGCAAGGCGGCACCTCCACACCCGAGGTGCAATCCATCGCATTCAAGGCAACGGAGGAAGAGAAGAAGGAATACACACCAAGTAGGATTCCAATTGATGCCTCCAAGCTTGACAACGAGGAAATGGCACTAATCATCAAAAGCTTTCGCCAAATCCTCAAACAAAGGAAGGGGAAGGACTACAAGCCCCGTTCCAAAAGGGTGTGCTACAAGTGTGGTAAGCCTGGTCATTTTATTGCTAAATGTTCTATGTCTAGTGACAGTGACAGGGGCGACGACAAGAAGGGAAAGAGGAAGGAAAAGAAGAGATACTACAAGAAGAAGGGCAGCGATGCCCACGTGTGTCAGGAATGGGACTTAGATGAGAGCTCCACCGACTCCTCCGACGACGAGGACGCCACCAACATCGCTGTTAACAAGGGACTCCTCTTCCCCAACGTTGGCCACAAATGCTTCATGGCAAAGGACGACAAAAAGAAGGTAAAATCTAGAGCCTCTACTAAATGTGCAACATCTAGTGATGAGGGTAGCTCTAGTGATGATGAAGATGATTTGTTTACTCTTTTTGCCAACCTTAACATACAACAAAAGGAAAAATTGAATGAATTGATAGGTGCAATTCATGAGAAGGATGAACTCTTGGATAGCCAAGAGGAATTCCTTATTAAGGAAAACAAAAAGCATGTTAAGGTAAAAAATGCTTATGCTCAGGAGGTAGAAAAATGTGAAAAATTGACTAATGAGCTTAGCATATGCCATGACACTATTTCCAACCTTAGAACTAAGAATGCTAGTTTATTTGCTAAGGTTGAGAAATTGAATGTTTGTGATGATTCTATTGCCAATCTTAAAAAGGATAATGCTAGTTTAATTGCTAAGATTGACAAATTGAATGAATCACTTTCTAGCCTTAAAATTGAGAATGATAAACTAATTGCTAACGCTAAAGATTTGAATGTTTGCAATGATTCTATTTCCAGTCTTAGGAATGAGAATGTCATTTTACATGCTAAGATTGATGAATTAAATGTTTGCAAACCCTCTACATCTACCGTTGAACATGTTTCTATTTGCACTAGATGTAGAGATGTTAATGTAGATGTTATTCATGATCACCTTGCTTTAATTAAACAACAAAATGATCACATAGCTACATTAACTGCTAAAATCAATGAGCATGAAATTGATAATGAAAAATTTAAATTTGCTAGGAGCATGCTCTATAGTAGGAGACGCCCTGGCATTAAGGATGGCATTGGATTCCAACAGGGAGGCAATGTCAAGCTTAATGCACCTAAGAAATTGTCTAATTTTGTTAAGGGCTAGGCTCCCATGCCTTAGGATAACGAGGGTTACATTTTATATCCTGCTGGTTATCCTGAGCATAAGATTAAGAGAATTCATGCTAAGAAATCTCATTCTGTTTCACATCATGCTTATATGTATAAGAATGAGGCATCTAGCTCTAGGCATTCTACACATGTTGAAATGCCTAAAAGGAAGACTCCTACTGCATCAAATGAGCCTATTATTTCATTTAAGACTTTTGATGCTTCTTATGTGCTGACTAACAAATCAGGCAAAGTAGTTGCCAAATATGTTGGGGCCAAACACAAGAGATCAAAGACTTGTGTTTAGGTACCCAAGGTGCTTGTTTCTAACGTCAAAGGACCCAAGACTGTTTGGGTACCTAAGAACAAGGCCTAAATTGTTTTGCAGGTTTATGCATCCAGGGGCTCAAGTTGGATCATTGATAGCGGATGCACAAACCATATGATAGGGGAGAAAAGGATGTTCTCCTCCTATCAGAAAAACCAAGATCCCCAAAGAGCTATCACATTCGGGGATGAAAATCAAGGTTTGGTCAAAGGACTTGGTAAAATTGCTATATCACCTGACCATTCTATTTCCAATGTTTTTCTTGTAGACTCTTTAGATTACAATTTGCTTTCAGTTCCTTAATTATGCAATATGGGCTACAACTGTCTTTTTACGGATATAGGTGTTACTATCTTTAGAAGAAGTGATGATTCAATAGCATTTAAGGGAGTGTTAGAGGGTCAGCTATACTTAGTTGATTTCGAAAGAGCTGAACTCGACACTTGCTTAATTGCTAAGACTAATATGGGTTAGCTCTGGCGTCGCCGACTAGTCCTTGTTGGGATGAAGAATCTTCACAAGCTTCTAAAGGGAGAACACATTTTAGGACTAACAAATGTTCATTTTGAGAAAGACAGGATCTATGGCGCATGCCAAGTAGGAAAGCAAGTTGGTGCCCACCGTCCACACAAGAACATAATGACAATGGATAGGCCACACTGGAGCTACTCCACATGGATCTATTTGGCCTGATAGCTTACATAAGCATCGGCGGGAGTAAGTACTGTCTAGTAATTGTGGATGATTATTCTTGCTTCACTTGGGTATTCTTTTTGCAGGAAAAATCTCAAACCCAAGAGACTTTAAAAGGATTCTTGAAACGAGCTCAAAATGAGTTCGGATTGAGGATCAAGAAAATAAGAAGCGACAATGGGACGGAGTTCAAAAATTCACAAATTGAAGGCTTCCTTGAGGAGGAGGGCATCAAGCATGAGTTCTCTTCTCCCTACACACCTCAACAAAATGGTGTAGTGGAGAGGAAGAATAGAACTCTACTTGACATGGCAAGGACCATGCTTGATGAGTACAAGACACCGGACCGGTTTTGGGCCGAGGCGATTAACACCGCCTGCTACTCCAACCGGTTATATCTTCACCAAATCCTGAAGAAGACATCATATGAACTTCTCACCGATAAAAAGCCCAATGTTTCATATTTTAGAGTCTTTGGTAGCAAATGTTTTATTCTTGTTAAAAGAGGTAGAAAATCTAAATTTGCTCCTAAGGCTGTAGAAGGTTTTTTACTAGGATATGATTCAAACACAAGGGCATATAGAGTCTTTAGCAAGTCCACTGGACTAGTTGAAGTTTCTTGTGACATTGTGTTTGATGAGACTAACGACTCCCAAGTGGAGCAAGTTGATCTTGATGAATTAGGTGATGAAGAGGCTCCGTGCGTCGCGCTAAGGAACATGTCCAATGTGGATGTGTGTCCTAAGGAATCTGAGGAGCCTCCACAAGCACAAGATCAACCGTCATCTTCCATAAAAGCATCTCCACCAACTCAAGATGAGGAACAGGCTCAAAGTGATGAAGAAGAAGATCAAGAAGATGAGCCTCCTCAAGAAGAAGGCAATAATCAAGGGGGAGATGAAGAAAATCAAGACAAGGAAGATGAACAAGAAGTACAGGGTCAAAGACTGCCACACCCAAGAGTCCATCAAGCGATTCAAAGAGATAACCCCGTAAACTCCATCCTCGGTGATATTCATAAGGGGGTAACAACTCGATCTCGAGTCGCTCATTTTTATGAACATTACTCTTTTGTGTCTTCTATTGAGCCACACAGGGTGGAAGATGCATTAAGAGATTCGGATTGGGTGTTGGCAATGCAAGAGGAACTTAACAACTTCACAAGAAATGAGGCATGGTATTTAGTTCCATGTCCTAACCAAAATGTTGTAGGAACCAAGTGAGTATTCCGCAACAAGCAAAATGAGCATGGTGTGGTGACAAGGAACAAAGCCCGACTTGTGGCCAAGGGATATTCACAAGTCGAAGGTTTGGATTTTGGTGAAACCTATGCACCCGTAGCTAGGCTTGAGTCAATTCGTATATTACTTGCCTATACTACTTACCATGGCTTTAAGCTTTATCAAATGGATGTGAAAAGTGCCTTCCTCAATAGACCAATCAAGGAAGAGGTCTAAGTTGAGCAACCTCCCGGCTTTGAAGATAGTGAGTACCCTAACCATGTCTATAAACTCTCAAAGGCGCTTTATGGGCTCAAGCAAGCTCCAAGAGCATGGTATGAATGCCTAAGAGATTTCCTTATCACTAATGGCTTCAAAGTTGGGAAAGCCGATCCTACACTCTTTACTAAAATCATTGCAAAAGATTTGTTTGTATGCCAAATTTATGTTGATGATATCATATTTGGGTCTACTAACAAATCAACTTGTGAAGAGTTTAGTAGGATCATGATTCAAAAATTTGAGATGTCTATGATGGGGGAGTTGAAGTATTTCCTAGGATTTCAAGTCAAGTAACTCCAAGAGGGCACCTTCATCAGCCAAACCAAGTACATTCAAGATATACTTACCAAGTTTGGAATGAAGGATGCCAAGCCCATCAAGACATGCATGGGAACAAATGGGCATCTCGACCTCGACATGGGAGGTAAATCCGTAGATCAAAAGGTATACTGGTCGATGATAGGATCTTTATCCTATTTTTGTGCATCTCGACTGGATATTATGCTTTCCGTATGCATGTGTGCAAGGTTCCAAGCCGATCCTAAGGAAGTTCACCTTAGGGCCGTGAAAAGAATCATGGGATATTTAGTTTATACACCTAAGTTTGGACTTTGGTACCCCAAGGGATCTACCTTTGATTTAATAGGATATTCAGATGCTGATTGGGCAGGGTGTAAAATTGATAGGAAGAGCACATCAGGGACTTGTCAATTTTTGGGAAGATCCTTGGTGTCTTGGGCTTCAAAGAAACAAAATTTAGTAGCTCTTTCTATCGCCAAAGCCAAGTACATTACCGTAGGCCATTACTGTGTGCAATTACTTTGGATGAGGCAAACCCTCAGGGACTATGGCTACAAATTGAGCAAAGTCCCTCTCCTATGTGACAATGAGAGTGCTATCCGCATAGCGGAGAATCCCGTTGAACACAGCCGCACTAAATACATAGACATTCGGCACCACTTCTTGGGGGATCACCAACAAAGGGGGGATATCGAGATAGCCTATATTAGCACCAAAGAACAATTAGCTGATATCTTTACCAAATCATTAGAAGAGAAGACCTTTACCAAACTTAGGAATGAGCTAAATATACTTGATTCTCGGAACTTTAATTGACACTTTGCACACATAGCTCATTTATGTACCTTTGATCATATCTCTTTCATTTGCTACGACTAATGTGTTTCCAAGTGTATTTTTATGCTAAGTCGTAGATTGAAAGGAAATTGGAGTCTCGGCGAAGACAAGGCTTCCACTCCACTCTATCGGTATCATTACCCTTCGCCATTACTCCACCAAACTTCACATTGGTATAATCTTTCCAGTCATATTTACTTGTACCAATGGGGGAGAAAGTAAAGGGCTCCCAAAGTCTCTATTTTTGACGATTAATGCTAAAGGGGGAGAGAGTATTAGCCCAAAGTAAAAGGACCGTACCACACCACCAATTTCAAATTTTTCGAAATAAAGTTTTCAATTGATATCTTTCAAATTAGTATTCCTCTGGAAATTATATCTCAATTGGTATCTATATTGATATATATATAGTCAAAGATTCTTCAATAGGTATCTAAAACTAAAAACCCTCTTGTAAGCTAAGAGGAGAATTTCATTCAGGGGGAGTTTTGTTTAAGTCAAAGGAAAAGCATTTGAAATAGGGGGAGAAAGTTTCAAATCATAAAAATGCTTCTTGCAATCTTACTCATATGCCTTTGACTATTTGCAAAAATACTTTCAAAAGAATTTCCAAAAGAATTTGCAAAAACAAAACCGTGGTGCAAGCGTGGTCGAAAATGTTAAATAAAAGAAAGCAATCCATGCATAACTATTGAAATGATAAACTGGTTTAATTCCAAGCAACCTTTGCACTTGCCTTATGCAAACTAGTTCAATTCTGCACTTATATATTTGCTTTGGTTTGTGTTGGCATCAATCACCAAAAAGGGGGAGATTGAAAGGGAAATAGGGTCAAACCTTTTCCTAAATGATTTTGGTGGTTGAATTGCCCAACACAAATAATTAGACTAACTAGTTTGCTCTAGATTATATGATCTACAGGTGCTAAAGGTTCAACACAAACCAATAAAAAGATCAAGTTAGGGTTTAAAAATAAAGGAGCAAAAGGAACCGAAGGCTGCCCTGGTCTGGCGCACCGGACTGTCCGGTGTGCCACCGGATAGTGTCCGGTGCACCAGGGACCGTACACTCCGAACTCCTCAGCTTCGGGTTTCTCAGAGGCCGCTCTACTATAATTCACCAGACTGTCCGGTGTAGCACCGGACTGTCCGGTGCGCCAAGCGGAGCAACGGCTACTGCGCCAACGGTCGTCTGCAAAAGTGAACAGTGCGCGAACAGTTCGCGCAGAGTCAGAGCAGCGCCAGAAAGCGCACCGGACAGTGAACAGTGTCTGTCCGGTGCGGCACCGGACTGTCCGGTGCCCCAAGAAGTAAGAGCTCCAACGGTCGAAATCGTCAGAACCATCGACAGACAGCCTCCCCAACGGTTGAATTGGTGGTTGGGGCTATAAATACCCCCAACCACCTCCTCTACAACCATCCAAGCATTCACTCCTTCACATTCAATACAAGAGCAATAGACACCACTCCAAAGACACAATTCAAGAGATCGATTCGCTCAAAGTCTCAAAATCCACTCTAGCGCATTTAGACTTGTGAGAGGATCATTTGTGTTTTCTTGTTCTCTTGTTTGCTTGGCTTGGCTTTCTTCTTCCTTATTCTTGTTCTCAAGACATTTGTAATCAAAGCAAGAGACACCAAGTTGTGGTGGTCCTTGTAGGGGTCTAGGTGACCTGTTTGATTAAGAAGAAAGCTCACTCGATCTAGGTGACCGTTGAGGGAGGGAAAGGGTTGAAAGAGACCCGGTCTTTGTGACCACCTCAACGGGGAGTAGGTTTGCAAGAACCGAACATCGGTAAAACAAATCACCGTGTCATCCGCTTTATTTGTCTTTGATTTGTTTTTCACCCTCTCTCGGACTCGGATTTTATTCTAACGCTAACCCCGGCTTGTAGTTATGCTTAAAGTTTGTAAATTTCAGTTTCCGCTTATTCACCCCCTCTCTAGGCGACTTTCAATTTTTATTTAAGACGAAATGCTATTAAATATCCAAAAATCAATCATGCGCAATCAAAAATTATTCCAAATGAAATAAATAATAGACACTTCAATGAAAAATTTATTACCATATTAATAAACTAACTGCTTTATTTTTTTATTGATTTTTATAGTGTCACAACGATTAGATCAGATTAGGCCAGATATCTTCCTTTTCTGTGTGTATTTATCCATCTAAATACGCGGAGTTTGTTAGGAATGTATAGAAACGGGTCCAGACCTCCCCTATATATATGAAGGACCTCTCCTATATATATGTATAAATGAAGGGGTACGACCGATTACGCGCATCAACAATCAAACCAATCAATCTATTTGTGAATTCATTTACTTCTTTGCCCTAAGAGCAGTTGTAATAGTCTTGTTTAGCCTTTCTCCAACCCCAAATCTTCATCTGTCTTTGACTCTGCGTTGTCTAGGGACGTCTCGGGTGGCCTGTCGATCTCGGGGCATCGCTAAAACTCTCCTCTCTGACGGGGTCTCTCCGGGGGCAAGATCTAGGGTTATTCGACCCTCTGCGCGCGTGCGGACTATCTAGCCCTAGGGCGCGGGCCGTCCGAGAGCACAAGTGATTTACTTGGCGGCGTCAGCCTTGTCAAGCTTCAAGGAACAGACGACAGTGTTACTGATCTGTCGAGTTCTGTCGACGGAAGTTGCATTGACAGACAAAGATTAAGACTTGAAAACTCTGTTACACGGGAACAAGTCATCCTCATCAACAATGCTCTTTCTGATGTTGAAAATGCAAGTGCTACGGTTAATTGGCAGGATATGCAACATCTCCTTCCGTGGCTGTGCTCAGTTGAGGAGTAGGCGATGGGGGCCTCTCAGGATGTAGATTAGGATTTTGGACGAGGCTTAGCTATGGCTTTGTCCTGCCGGCCCACTTAATCCTTTTATAGGGCGTCCTATGACTGGGGGCTACAACCATAATTAGGGTGATCTCCCGATCAAGAGCGTGGATTAGGGAGTTAGTTAAGATTAAATCTATCCGGTTACTTTTTAATAGGCTAGTGTAAAAGACACATCGAACAAGAAGTAAATTGAGAAAGCATCAAATCATCCTGCGACAAACAAGCTTATTCGACCGACTGGCAATTAACACAACACACGGAGGTAAAAGTAGCAGCAGAGACAGGGTTTAGCACATGTGAGCCTTAAACAATCCATGTCGGCCAAAATGATCTCCAACGGTTGAACCGGCAAGCTAGCAAATGCTAGCCCGGCCGGCCTGCCAGCAGCTCACTGTCAGGAAAATCATTTTTCAGCCATCTTGTCGGCGATTGCCTGTGCTTTCGTGTCTGTCGTCATTGCACCGTCAGGCAGCGCTTGTTCATTCTGATCAACATGGGGCCTTTTTTGCTTGTCTTTCCCAAGGCGGAGCTTGCGCTCATCGTAGAGCATCTTGGCGAAATTCTTGAGCGCTTCCTCGTTTGTCGTCTCGTCCTTCTTCTCGTATCTCATCGTGATCATGTCCACCTTAGTGACCTTCTTCTGGAGCAGGTTTTCGCCGACCTTGATCAGATTATCCATGTTGTGCTTGCACACGTTGTCCAGTAACAACATGGGCCCCTTGAACAACGACCCATCCTACGTACGTACGTACACACGTAAGGTAAATTGCAGAAGAGATAGATTAGCTTATACTCCATCCGTTTCATAATATTATTCGTTTTAGACATTGATTTTTATGTTTACATTTAAGGGAACGGATGATGATTAATCTATATATATATATATATATATATATATATATATATATGTATATATATATATATGTATATATCAAATATTGTATGAATAATCTATTAATTACTTAAAGCGAATTTTAATTTGGGACGGAGGGATCCAGTATATAATTTTGCATCATATTTGATCTAGATTAGCTTGTATACCTAGGGTTACTTAACTTAATTACCTCTTGTAGAGCCTGTATGCGGAGGTAGTTCTTGCATCCCTGACCCTCTAGGAGCGTGCTGGCGTGTGTGTCCACCCAGAAATCGCTGGCGTGTGAGAACATGTCGATGAGCGGGCGATGGCCGCCTCTTGAGATCCAGTCTATGTCGCGCCAGCAGGCGCATTCATGGGCATTGTACCTCCCCTTCTCCTTGGTTGACCCCGTCCCGATGGAGATGACGATGAACTTGCTGTAATCCACAGCCTGCTGGTCCTTCTTGAGAGGCTCGAAATCCGGGTTCCCGCACAGAATCTCCCTGGCGATCCTCGATAGGGCGAGCATGGTGGGGTTGTTGGCGCCCACGCCGCCGTCGACGAGGTGGAACTCACACCGGTACCTGCCGTCGGTGTATTCGGCGCAGAAGTGGCGCGGCTCGAAGTAGGTCGGCGCGGCCGTCGTGCCGAGGCAGACGTCCGACAGGGAAAGCTTCTTCTCGGGTTTGGTCATGTCTGGAGGATCGTACGACGAGAAAGTGACCGTGTTTAGCCTCCTCACGTCGAACGCCGGCACCAGGATCTTAGTGATGGTGTCGCCGAGGGTGAGGTCGCCCGTCAGCTTCTTGATCTTTCGCTCTAGAGACGTGGCGTCGTACTTGGGCCCGCCCGTGAAAAATGCGCGGTATAGGTCGTTCAAGCAGCTGCAGACTGGCCAGTTCCTGCGACACAATATCATCATCGAATGAGATGGTACGCACTCTGTCTGTCTGGCAAACAATTGAGGACGTACGTCCGTGCTAGCTAGCTTAGCTACCGTACGTTTTGGACACGGGAGTGAAGATGCTAGCCCCGTGCTTGTAGTAGAAGTCGCGGATGTCTTTGGCGGCAAACAGTGGCCGCCTGTTCTCGTCGCCTGGCCTCGGCGTCGCCAGCATCGTCGCGATCAGCCCGCCCGTGCTCGTCCCCGCGATCAGGTCGAAGTAGTCCGCTATCCGGGCGTCTTCCCAGTCGCCCTCCGGGTCCGCCTCCTTCTCCACCTCCTACACGCATCAACCACCCCTTCACAGGCTAGCCGCGCGCCCAATGCAATCCCTAATAACTCAAACTAATTAAAACAGGGCTAAATTAATAATCACTTTGAGTTTCTCCTCCAGAGAGGCGAGAATGACCGCCGGGATCAGCCCGCGTATCCCGCCGCCGTCGATGCTCAGCACCGTGATTTTCTGCCCCTCTTTGGGCGGCGGGAGCCGTGCACGTGGCCGCGAGGGCTGAGTAGTAGCCGGCAACAACTCAGCTTCATCCGGACCTTCATCCCGGCAGCTACCGCAGCGAGGCCGACAATTCAGCAACGCCTGGCTTAGCTTCCAGGTAACTCCAGCCAGGAGCAAACCACAACACAGTTTCCCGTTCCTCACCGCCATTATCAATACTCTCACACTCACGCAGTGAGACGGGCATGCCGCAAGTCCTCCTGCCTCCTTTTAACCTGCATCAAGACACTAGTGCACCTAACATTGGCAATAAGTCTGGGGCGCCGAGCTGGATTGGTTGTTCTATCATTTTTTTCCCGATGGTAGTGGGAGACGTCACTTTGTCCTTTTTAATTATATGGTAGTAGTAGGTTATTTGTAACGGGCCGGAGCCTCTATATCAATATGCTCATCTACCCTAAAAATAAAGAGCATTATCTTCTCTATAGCATATAGCGTGCGATGTCCTCTAAAGCCTCTTTTAAATATACACTACCGGAAACACGTTTTTTATCGAGTGCTTCAAGCTTTATCGAGTGCAAAATCTTAGACACTCGGCAAAGAATACTTTGTCGAGTGCCACTCTCGGCGAACAACGACACTCGGCAAAGACCGCATGTGCCGAGTGTAAACCACTCGGCATACAAAGACTCTCAGCAAATGCGGATTTACCGAGTGTCTGACTCTCGACATAACGCACTACCAGAAACAGCTTCTTTGCCGAGTGTTTGAAGCACTCGGCAAATCTTGGAAAACACTCGGCCAATGCTGACACTCGGCAAAGAAGGGTCGGCGAATTGTATATCGACAACGGCTTCTTTGCGGAGTACTTTTTATCTGGCACTCGGCAAAGACTTTGCCGAGTGTCACCAGGTACTTGATAAAGAAAAGTCGCTGTCACAGCGACTGGTAACGGCGACGGAGCCTGTGACGAGTGCCCACCGAGTAACACTCGGCAATGGCTCACTCTTTGCCGAGTGTCCACTGTACTGACAATCGGCAAAAATGCTCCCCGTGGGCCCCTTTACCAAGTCCTTTGCCGAGCGTATTAGGTGACACTCGGCAAAGGCTCCCTCTTTGTCAAGTGCCCACCGGACTAGCACTCGGCAAAGGCATCACCAATAGGCCCTTGTGTCAGTGCCTTTGCCGAGTGCACTAGGAGGCACTCAGCAAAGCTTGCTTCTTTGCGGAGTCCCAAGGCCACAACACTCGGCAAAGAGGCTTTACAGGTGCCCAGGTGTGCCTTCTTGCCGAGCGCTATGACCTCGACACTCGGTAAAGTACCTCTTTACCGAGTGTTACACTCGGAAAAGTGACTAGTATACCTATTTTTATTTGTTTTTACTATTCCATCCATCCAAACAAAAGATATATTACATAATCATCACATATACATCACAAATATCACATAATCATCATAGATATCACATATACATCACATATCTCACAAAGACCATAAATCTCATAAATCAAACAAGTTTGAACACAAACATAACTATCCAACACTCAAGAACATAAGTCTCAAGTATCTCACAAAGCATTACCAACATCAAGAAGCTCAGACCAAGTTATCTCACAAAGTATTAGCAACACTAACAAAGATAATATCATGTGCACAAAGTATCTCAGCGAGGTGGGCGGCTGGACTTGTGCGGCGATGGGCTGGCAGATCCATGAGGGTTGTTGGATGCCGCCCCAGATTGTCCGTGCACAGAGAAGAGAGTGTATATGTTATACCAGATGAATATATATCATGAAGGACTAGAATTTTCACACTCACATGAGGATGGAACCGAGCAGGGTCAACTGGAGGGAACAACAGAGGTGGTGGAGCAAAATCATGTGCGGCGCTAAGGCTCTGCATGTACTGGAACATCTCCGCCATCCTCTGCTGATCTGCCAAGCGGGCCTCCCGTTCCGCCTCCCGCTCCGCTATCATCCTCGCCTCCATCTCCTGTTGTTCCCACCTCTCTTCTTCTAGCTAGGCATGTAATATTTCACCTCAATGTTATAATAACTCAAAGAGAAGGTATATAACTCAAGGAATGACGAGTTATAGAAGCACTAACCTGGAGTTGCTGTATCCGATGATATGAGCTGTCCTACCGAGGTTGTATGGCTGGACTCGAGCTCTTGCTCCTTGCTCGCACCTGAGACTATAGGTGTACATTTGGGTCGGGCCTGATGGGCCAGCACGAAGCACAGAAAAAAGCACGGCCTAGGCACGGTACGACACGAAATATTTTAGTGTCGGGCCGGCATGGCCCGATATATCGGGCTGGGTTTGGGCCGAGGTAGCGGCCCATGGGCGGGCACGAGCATGACCCGTTTAAGGCAGGCACGAAATGGCCCATATAGAGGCACGAAAAGGCCCATATATTTATTAAAATCACACTTCATTCGACACTTTCATGTACTTGATAAAGAACACCAAGCTAGAGATAATGTTAGTTAGATATTTTTTGTAGCTTTGAATTAGAGTATGTGATGTAATTTTATTTTTGTTATGAACATTAGATAATGAACTGAACTTACGAACTTTATATAGAGCTGATTATACTCTTTTTCTTTCTAACAAATTGATTTGTAAACGAGGTAGTCATTGCATAGCTCTGGTAACTTAATACAAATATTAAGTTTGCTTTTGGTCAAATTTATTTGTCTTATCTTTTATTTGTTTTATTAAATTTGTTTTGAATTTCGGGCCCTGATGTGATTTTCAGGCCAAAAACTGAATTTCGGGCCAAAAATTGAATTTCGGGCTCTAATGTGAATTTCAGCCTTCTATAATTTGGGCCGCCCGAAATGAGCCTGGCACGTTTAAGCATTTACGGGCCAGGCCGTGGGCCGAGGGCTAGGCCCGTGGGCCGAGCTGGCCCGAAATTCAAACGGGTCAGGCCGGCCCGAAATTCAAACAATGCAGGCCTTTCTGGGCTTGGGCCAGGCCGGGCCGGGCGACCCGAATGTACACCTATACCTGAGACAGAGTGGGAGTGGACGACGAGTCAATTACCACGTCGGCAATCCAGTACCGCCCATGCCTCTTGCCTCCTCCGACCCTCATGAGGACATCTCCATCGATGTCCTCGGTCCTCGGATCATAATTTGGCCCATTGACCTCCTGTGCCATGGCTGTACTCACTTAGGTGGTTGTAGACGACGTGGTTGCTATACGCCTCGGGCCCATCATCCGGGTTGTAGGTGACATCGGGCGTTGCCTTGCGTTGTGGGCCATAGCATAAGACGAGAAGATGGAGCATGGCTAGCCACCATGTGACGCCGACTGCAAGAAAACCAATGAGATAGTTAGAAATAATATCTAAACTAGTGTTATATACCTAAATAAAAAAGAGGGCGTACCCATATGTGGAAGTCATGACTCTTCATCCCTAAGACTCGCAGAGTAGAAGTTCACCCCCTACTCAAGTTAGTTGCATACCCATTAGGAAACATCAACATCTTGATCCACTGCAGTACTTCCTTCCTTTGGGCCCTACTGAAGACGAAATCGGCCTTAGGCCTTCTCCATGTCTTTCCACCACTAGGTGGCTTCATCACTTGGTTTGGTCTATCACATAACTCTGCCAGATCCACTCTTGCCTTTACGTTATCCTTTGACTTATCAGGAATGTCCATAATTGTTGTCCAAAGTGCCTCGGCGACATTCTTTTCAGTGTGCATCACATCAATGTTGTGTGGAGGGAGTAGGTCGTCATAATAGGGGAGCCGAGTCGAGCCCGACTTATGTGTCCACATATGCTGCTCACCATATCCTAGAAAACCACCTTCTAGATTTGCCACGAGCCCATCTATCTATTGATGAATTTTGACAACAGTCATCATTGCAGGTGAGCGGTCTGTGACTATGACACCTTTCGTAAAGTTCTTGATGTCTTGGCGGAATGGATGGTCAGGAGGGAGATTGATGGGGATAACAAACACAAGCCAACATGTGTACGGGGTAGCGCTCATTCCATAGGGATTGAACCCATTTGTGGCCAGTGCAACATGTACATTACGAGCCTCTTTGGCTATCTCATGGTGAATGGCATCAAAGTGTTTCCATGCTTCACCATCGGATGCGTGCACCATCTTGTCAGGATTGTATCGTTTGCCATTTTTGTGCCATGTCATCTGTTTCGTGGATTCCTCGGTCATGTTTAGACGTTGGAGCCTCAGTATGAACGGAAGGTGGCATAGGATTGTCACGAGGATGTCGAGCTGCCACTTTGTCCATCACTAGAGTCTACCTCTATAAACCTAGACGATTAACACTTCATACAGTACTTTGCCTCCATGTATTCTTTCCTAAATAGCATGCAGCCCTTTAGACAAGCATATATCTGCTCATACGTCATCTTGAGTGCACAGAGGAGTTTCTGTGCCTCGTACATGCTCTTTGGCAGAACGTGATCCTCCGAAAGCAGGCTGCCAATAATTGTCAACAAGCCATCAAATATGTCTCGACTGATGTTGTACTGCGACTTGAACGCCATTACATTCCCAAAGGCATCCAGTTGAGAAACATTTGTCTGACTGTGAAGGGGCTTCTGTGCCGCGTCAAACATGTCGTAGAACGCCTTTGTGGTCGGCTCTAGCTCGTCCTCCATACATCCTCCAGCGAACTGTCCCTCATGATAGTCATTCAACATATCTGCTACCTTAGCATCAGCATCATAATCCTCGACGCGTTGTCTCACCACCTCCTCTCTCATACGATGTGCTTCACCATGGAAGATCCACCAAGTATAGTCTGGCGTAAATCCATTCTTCCAAATATCTTCTACCGTGTACTTCTTTGATTTTCTTTTTCGGTTGGCACATTTGCTGCACGGGCATGGGACTAGACTCGCTCCTTTAGTAGCTTCGCCATATGCCCGTTCCACGAAAGCACCGATCTTTCTAATCCATTAAGGGGTGACATCATTCATTCCTACATGGCCCGTGTACATCCACTCACGGTCCTCAATCCTCTAACATATATAACCGAGTATAATTTAATATAAATATGTAATGCATGTACACTACGTTCCTACCATCTAATAGGTGAGAATAGGTCCAAATCCCACCCACGGTTGTGTAGATGGGGTCTGTCACACCCGGATTTTAGGGGCACTAAGACCCGGGCGCGAACATAAACACCAGGTATGCTGGGACCAAGTCTCACACATATGATGTATAGTGGCACAGGATCGAATGTCACATCTTTATATATATAACAGGAGTTCTATACAAAATAAATAATTACATTATAAGGAGACAACGGTCCAGCAACCCAAAGTCGACTGGGAGACGACGACCTAGACCTCTCACGAACTCGTCACAGCATCCTCCAAGCGCTTCATCCTGCGGTACCTGATCTTGACCTGTGGGGTGTGTGAGACAGCAAGAGTGAGCTCACATACGTTCATCGCTCAACAAGTTGTGGGGAATAATGTGCATGAACTCGCCAAAGGTGGGAGCTCACGTGAAGTGTAAGGCTTACCAAAGAAGATGGTTAGAGCTGAGCATTGCTTTTAAAGTTGGTCAAAATTTTATTAGCAGTTACTAAGTATAAGTAAATACCAACCCAGTTAAATAGTAGAACAAAAGTAACAACATCACCTGCGATGCAATGCATATGACAAATTGAATTTAAGTTCCATAGTTTAATCATGTGAGGGTCCGAGCCGCTCATGACCGTGAGCACGGCTAGTATACTAGTTTTACACTCTGCAGAGGTTGCGCATCTTTACCCACAAGTCGTGTATCCCATGTCGCCAGGGTTTGCAAGGCCCTTAGACACTACCGAGGTGAAAGGCTAGGGATCCACTACGAGGCCTTTACAAAGTTCCACTAGCTTCCGAAAACCCGCTACAGTTTATAGGAAGTTCCAATGCAGGAATCCCTTGCAGGACCGCCATCGCAGCAAAATCCTCCCGAGGGCCTCCCTACACTGACCACTCCCCTACTGCCCTTGCCCCTTTCGGGTAAGGTAGTCTTCCACTAGCTTTCCTAATTAATCAGCCAAGGGGTCCCATTCCTCCCTTGTGGTAGCACTGTTTTTCCCGGGTGGTCGCTCCATGTTCCAATTAACATAATGATCTTATCATGAACAGTAATAATAAACATATAATAAAAGTGTGATCATGAATATTACACCTTCATACCCAAAACCACATAAAGCACTAGCAAGTACTACCCAAAAAGTTCAGTGGTAAACAAGGTATAAAGATAGACAAACTAGGGTAACCTATTGGGTCCCATCAAAATTAACCTATGCAGATCATTATGATTAATTAGAACATGAGTGGGTAAAAGAAGTGATCAAGGGCACAACTTGCCTGGGCCTTGAGAATCTAGGTACCAGGATGATCTTCAGATCCTCGTGACCTCACTGCTAATCGTAGCAATACAAACAAACAGTGTATAGGCAAAATTAACATTACACCAAACATTTATGCAAAGTACATATTAATAATCTACATATTAAAATAAGATCACAGGAACAGGAATTATTAATTTTGGAGTTATAGGTTTTAAGTTATGAATTTATGAAGTTATCAAGTACTTGGAATAGCATAACTCATGTGAATAATTTTAGTTCAAGTTTCATGACTAGACAAATTTACTAAGTGATAAACAATATTAAAACAGAATTAATGCCACTAGAATTAATTAATTTGGAGTTAAAATGAATTTAATATCAATTATACAAGTTTCTAGTATTGTTTTTGTATTAAAAATCATTTCCCATATTTAATTATCTGTTTCTTTAGCTCCCTGGACGGCGCGCCAATTACAGGAAACCGCAGGGGTCACGGTATAAATTTTCTTAAGACTTAGAGCGCCAGCAGCCGGACTGCGGGTTCATTATAATGAAACTGAGGGACTTATTCGCGAAGTAGGCTCAGCGAAGGGGTATAGGCCAATTCTGGCCGTTGGATCTAAAGCACATGGCGCAGATTAGCCCAGACTCATAAATGAACCGGTAACCTATACTGGCCAACAGATCGCCATCCAACGGTGCGCATTCGACAACGTGAAGAGGTATGCTTCAATTCGATCTCCACCGTCCATCCACGATCAGACGACCCCCGCCAGCCGACCGAAACGTTTTCTGAGGATCAAATCCCAGCCGCCCGTGGATGGATCAATGGCCCACGCACTTCTTCTCTCCCCAAATCCACACAACGGCCAACCAGGGCGGCGCCACCAGGGTCCCGCGGCGGCGCACTCACCGCCGTGAGGCAAACCCGAGAGGGACGACGCCGAACCCAAATTCCCATTGCATGAATCATGTAGAGCCTATGGCGAACACGATGAGGGCACTGCGAGCAGGCAGGAGGCAATGGACGAGGCAGGCCACGCGAAGCGGCGGGGATGGAAGTTCGGTGAGCAATTGCCGGCAGACACACGATGCACACACCCTACCGCGGGGTCCTATAGATTCCAGGGGGTAAAGGGAGTCAACCAGAGGATTACTTACCCAAGGTTGGGACGTTGGTGGAGCTGCCCACGCCACGCGTCGACTGCACGGCGGAGAGACAATCCCAACAAGAAATTCCTCCTCCCAAGTCGCTCAGCCGCCCGGGAATGTCTTCTGCAATGCGCCCCGGGTGCCGCGGTGAAGTCCAACGAGTCCCGCCCAGCTCAATTCGATGATTAGAGCTCGATTTCTCTCCTCCCTCTCCCTCAGGTTCTTGCTCACGGTCCGAGGTTGAGGAAATCTCACGGATGGATTGGCGGATGGGAAAGGAGGGTCACGATTTATACCCAAGGCTGAGTCCGAGTTCAACGGATTCCGGTTTGGTTGCGCGCGCGGATTTCGCCGGAGTCCACGCGGGGTCTGTTGCGGCCATCACGGAGAAGAGGTTGAAGAGGGCGCTGTCGGTCTGGACCCACCGAGCAGTGTGCGCGCGCGGCAGAGGGAAGATCTGACGAGGGTGGCCCGCGCGGAAGTGACTGGCGCGAGGGAGAGGCTGGCCAGTGGGCCCATGACGTCGGCACGCGCCTGCGGATGCACGATGGGCCACGCAGTGGAAAAGGAAAGGTGGGCCGAAAACGAATACGCCGGCCCAGGTTAGTGTTTTTCCTTTATTCTTTTCTTTTACACTTTTTTCTCCATTTTGAAATCCAATTCAAATTTTGAATCCAAATTAGTGTCGAATTTTATTCTCAAATGATATTGTGAAATCTAAAATCCCAATTTTAGAAATATAATTATTTATATTATTTATATCACCCTTTTCTCTCTTCCTTATTTATAAAATCCCACCTTCCACTTTAGGGTTTTAATTCCACTTCTAATATTCATTATCTTATTGTTATTATCCTTTTTATTTTTATTTAGTGCACAAACATATAAAACTCCAATAAAATGCACTTTCTTTTATTTTAGCATTATTGGTTTAATTTAATCATCCTTGATTTTATGTAGGCTCTTTTGATGATGCAATTAAGGCACAAAATGAGGAGATCCACAATACCCTTTGTATACAAATTTGGGTATTACAAATCCTACCCCCCTTAAAAATAATCTCGTCCTCGAGATTAGTAATAAAAGGAATGTATGCACATATTGTTCTCGGAACACATGCACAAACAAAGAAATCTCAGCATGAGGTATAATTCTTTAACAAAACATAGGGTCAATAGACCTTATTATTCCCTCTAAAATAATATCATATCATCTACTAACTAAAGTAACATCTAGATCTTACAAATCATCATAATTTATATTTATGTAGCTTGGTGGAGCTGGTGGTGGTGGTGGAGGTTGTTGTTGTTGTTGTCTCTCCAACCGTGCTTGCCTTATTTCTTGGCGGACCTGACGTATTTCCTCGCGTTCTTGTCTTATCTGATTTTGCATCTCGGTCACCAGGTCTGTTAATTGTTGTATTACCAGTCTTTGGGCAGCAACCACTTGATCGATTTCAACAGGTGGAGGATTTGGAGGATTCATTTCTGTTTGCTGTTACGTGATAATCTTTCCTTTCCTGGTATTGACCATGAAAGTTAGAAACATATGGTAATAGTTTTGCAAAGGAAATTATTCAATAAGCGGAATGAATAAGCTAGTAGCTGGTTATAATCTGAAGATTCTTTAGTAGGGCTTAATCTTTGTTTTACGTCCAGATTGGGGTAACCAGTTGTATAAGGTGAATATCCAAGGGTAAGATGGAATCTGTCAAGATGAGAGATATATATGGGTGAGATAGACTACAAGATGTAGGTTAAAAGTTTGTTTGTTATTAGGTGGGAATAGAAAGGTTATACCATTCATCATGGCTCTATTGGTTAGATCAGATCTCATGCATGTGGCTGAGTGGGTTTAAGGCACTAATTTATTTTTAAGTGCATGAGGGGTATGGATTTTATCTCTTGTACCAGCATTAAGTAACTTACTCTAGATTAGATCATAATAGATTAGATAAAATCTAGTTTAGGTTGGATATCACTAGATTAGACCGGTTAAGATCTAAGTAAATTTTGGATTATCACATGGTTGTTATTCTAGAGTGGGATCAATATGCTAATTAGGGCAATGTGAATCCATAAGGATAAGGTAAAATCTTTTGAGGTCAGTTAGATCTGGTACGAAAGGTTAGAATCTTTTTCGAGATAAGATGGATCTATTAAGATAAGGGAGAATCTTTTAAGATAAGATGAATTGGTTAGAATGAGAGCTTTTAGGATAAGATAAATCTCTTAAGCTAGATATGTTCCAATGGGGACAATCTAGGTTGTCTAGTTATTTTATAAATATATTTTTATACCTATGTGTATATACAGATGCAATTGTGGACATTATTCCACAACTCATCACACTCAATCAAAGACCCAAATCAGGCAAGTATCATAAGAACAAACATTCAAGTGCATAGATACTTATAAAAATAGTTCTGTTTTTTTTTTGTTCCTAGGATTAGGTCTCCTATTCCTAAAGTCACTTTAGGCACATGATTTCAAAGTGTGAAATCCACGTTTGTCTTTAGAAAAGAAAAGGTAAGAATAATCAGAGTAAAGCGGAAATAGATGAGAAAGATTAAGAGAAGTTTAGAAAAGAATCAGAGTAACAAAGGTAAGTAGATAATGGTTGTCCAGTTCTATCTAGGTTTCGTCTTACAGTCAACATTCCTCTGATACCACTTCTGTCACACCCGGATTTTAGGGGCACTAAGACCCGGGCGCGAACATAAACACCAGGTATGCTGGGACCAAGTCTCACACATATGATGTATAGTGGCACAGGATCGAATGTCACATCTTTATATATATAACAGGAGTTCTATACAAAATAAATAATTACATTATAAGGAGACAACGGTCCAGCAACCCAAAGTCGACTGGGAGACGACGACCTAGACCTCTCACGAACTCGTCACAGCATCCTCCAAGCGCTTCATCCTGCGGTACCTGATCTTGACCTGTGGGGTGTGTGAGACAGCAAGAGTGAGCTCACATACGTTCATCGCTCAACAAGTTGTGGGGAATAATGTGCATGAACTCGCCAAAGGTGGGAGCTCACGTGAAGTGTAAGGCTTACCAAAGAAGATGGTTAGAGCTGAGCATTGCTTTTAAAGTTGGTCAAAATTTTATTAGCAGTTACTAAGTATAAGTAAATACCAACCCAGTTAAATAGTAGAACAAAAGTAACAACATCACCTGCGATGCAATGCATATGACAAATTGAATTTAAGTTCCATAGTTTAATCATGTGAGGGTCCGAGCCGCTCATGACCGTGAGCACGGCTAGTATACTAGTTTTACACTCTGCAGAGGTTGCGCATCTTTACCCACAAGTCGTGTATCCCATGTCGCCAGGGTTTGCAAGGCCCTTAGACACTACCGAGGTGAAAGGCTAGGGATCCACTACGAGGCCTTTACAAAGTTCCACTAGCTTCCGAAAACCCGCTACAGTTTATAGGAAGTTCCAATGCAGGAATCCCTTGCAGGACCGCCATCGCAGCAAAATCCTCCCGAGGGCCTCCCTACACTGACCACTCCCCTACTGCCCTTGCCCCTTTCGGGTAAGGTAGTCTTCCACTAGCTTTCCTAATTAATCAGCCAAGGGGTCCCATTCCTCCCTTGTGGTAGCACTGTTTTTCCCGGGTGGTCGCTCCATGTTCCAATTAACATAATGATCTTATCATGAACAGTAATAATAAACATATAATAAAAGTGTGATCATGAATATTACACCTTCATACCCAAAACCACATAAAGCACTAGCAAGTACTACCCAAAAAGTTCAGTGGTAAACAAGGTATAAAGATAGACAAACTAGGGTAACCTATTGGGTCCCATCAAAATTAACCTATGCAGATCATTATGATTAATTAGAACATGAGTGGGTAAAAGAAGTGATCAAGGGCACAACTTGCCTGGGCCTTGAGAATCTAGGTACCAGGATGATCTTCAGATCCTCGTGACCTCACTGCTAATCGTAGCAATACAAACAAACAGTGTATAGGCAAAATTAACATTACACCAAACATTTATGCAAAGTACATATTAATAATCTACATATTAAAATAAGATCACAGGAACAGGAATTATTAATTTTGGAGTTATAGGTTTTAAGTTATGAATTTATGAAGTTATCAAGTACTTGGAATAGCATAACTCATGTGAATAATTTTAGTTCAAGTTTCATGACTAGACAAATTTACTAAGTGATAAACAATATTAAAACAGAATTAATGCCACTAGAATTAATTAATTTGGAGTTAAAATGAATTTAATATCAATTATACAAGTTTCTAGTATTGTTTTTGTATTAAAAATCATTTCCCATATTTAATTATCTGTTTCTTTAGCTCCCTGGACGGCGCGCCAATTACAGGAAACCGCAGGGGTCACGGTATAAATTTTCTTAAGACTTAGAGCGCCAGCAGCCGGACTGCGGGTTCATTATAATGAAACTGAGGGACTTATTCGCGAAGTAGGCTCAGCGAAGGGGTATAGGCCAATTCTGGCCGTTGGATCTAAAGCACATGGCGCAGATTAGCCCAGACTCATAAATGAACCGGTAACCTATACTGGCCAACAGATCGCCATCCAACGGTGCGCATTCGACAACGTGAAGAGGTATGCTTCAATTCGATCTCCACCGTCCATCCACGATCAGACGACCCCCGCCAGCCGACCGAAACGTTTTCTGAGGATCAAATCCCAGCCGCCCGTGGATGGATCAATGGCCCACGCACTTCTTCTCTCCCCAAATCCACACAACGGCCAACCAGGGCGGCGCCACCAGGGTCCCGCGGCGGCGCACTCACCGCCGTGAGGCAAACCCGAGAGGGACGACGCCGAACCCAAATTCCCATTGCATGAATCATGTAGAGCCTATGGCGAACACGATGAGGGCACTGCGAGCAGGCAGGAGGCAATGGACGAGGCAGGCCACGCGAAGCGGCGGGGATGGAAGTTCGGTGAGCAATTGCCGGCAGACACACGATGCACACACCCTACCGCGGGGTCCTATAGATTCCAGGGGGTAAAGGGAGTCAACCAGAGGATTACTTACCCAAGGTTGGGACGTTGGTGGAGCTGCCCACGCCACGCGTCGACCGCACGGCGGAGAGACAATCCCAACAAGAAATTCCTCCTCCCAAGTCGCTCAGCCGCCCGGGAATGTCTTCTACAATGCGCCCCGGGTGCCGCGGTGAAGTCCAATGAGTCCCGCCCAGCTCAATTCGATGATTAGAGCTCGATTTCTCTCCTCCCTCTCCCTCAGGTTCTTGCTCACGGTCCGAGGTCGAGGAAATCTCACGGATGGATTGGCGGATGGGAAAGGAGGGTCACGATTTATACCCAAGGCTGAGTCCGAGTTCAACGGATTCCGGTTTGGTTGCGCGCGCGGATTTCGCCGGAGTCCGCGCGGGGTCTGTTGCGGCCATCACGGAGAAGAGGTTGAAGAGGGCGCTGTCGGTCTGGACCCACCGAGCAGTGTGCGCGCGCGGCAGAGGGAAGATCTGACGAGGGTGGCCCGCGCGGAAGTGACTGGCGCGAGGGAGAGGCTGGCCAGTGGGCCCATGACGTCGGCGCGCGCCTGCGGATGCACGATGGGCCACGCAGTGGAAAAGGAAAGGTGGGCCGAAAACGAATACGCCGGCCCAGGTTAGTGTTTTTCCTTTATTCTTTTCTTTTACACTTTTTTTCTCCATTTTGAAATCCAATTCAAATTTTGAATCCAAATTAGTGTCGAATTTTATTCTCAAATGATATTGTGAAATCTAAAATCCCAATTTTAGAAATATAATTATTTATATTATTTATATCACCCTTTTCTCTCTTCCTTATTTATAAAATCCCACCTTCCACTTTAGGGTTTTAATTCCACTTCTAATATTCATTATCTTATTGTTATTATCCTTTTTATTTTTATTTAGTGCACAAACATATAAAACTCCAATAAAATGCACTTTCTTTTATTTTAGCATTATTGGTTTAATTTAATCATCCTTGATTTTATGTAGGCTCTTTTGATGATGCAATTAAGGCACAAAATGAGGAGATCCACAATACCCTTTGTATACAAATTTGGGTATTACAAGTTTCCATGGTCTACTCCGATCTGAGACAGAGTTTTGACAGCACCTCCCCGCTATTCTTTGGATACATGTCCTGGCAGGGAGAGTGTACTGTCCAGAGAACAACATGGAGGTGACACCGAAACTCTGTCTCGGACCGAAGTAGAGCATGGAAACTAACACCATCTACGCAACTGCAGGTTGTCCAAAAAACATGGATAATTCGAAATAGATACATTTGTGGATATGCAAAGATCTGCATATCTACATTGTCACACCCGATTTAAAGGGACAAAGTCGGGTGCATCTCATACATGCGCCAAAGAAGACAACATATATAATAACAGAGTGTATAAAGATAAATGTCACAATATAATCAGCGTACTTATTACATAGCGGAAGTCTTACAAAATAAAAGATAAATATAAAAGGATCTAAAATCCATCCTTGGCGCTAGAAAGTCGACTGGGAGACACCACCTAGATCGAATCGAACTCCTCGTTGTGTGGCTCCTCTTGAACCTCCTGTTCTTCTCCTATGAGGAGTGTGAGACAGCAAGGGTGAGCTCACACATGACCATAGCTCAACATGTTTGTGGGGAAACCAATGTGCATGAACTCACCAAAGGTGAGAGTTTATGTGAAAGGTAAGGCTGATCAATAAAATAAAGCTTGAAGCTGAGCATTGCTTTTATAAGTTGGTCAAAATTTTATTAGCAATTACTAAGTACAAGTAAATACCAAACCTTAGTGATAATAAGTAAAAGTAATAATAAAATAATCCCAATGCGATGCAAATGACAAATTGAGATTTAATTCCATAGATTAATCACGTGAGGGTCCGAGCCGCTCATGACCGTGAGCACGGCTAGTATACTAGTTTTACACTATGCAGAGGTTGCACATCTTTACCCACAGTCATGTTACCCATCTGCCAAGGTGTCATGAATCCCATACACCTCTACCAAGGAAGCGAGGCAGGGTAACACTACGAGGCCTTTACAAAGTTTCACTAGCTTCAGAAAACCCGCTACAGTTTATAGAAAGCTCCAGTGCAGGGATCCCTCGCTTGGCCACCATCGCAGCAAAATCAACCCAAGGACCTCCTTACACTGACCACTCCCCTACTGCCCTTGCCCCTTTCGGGTAAGGTAGTCATCCACTAGC
The DNA here is from genome assembly GCA_029449295.1 of Zea luxurians. Lineage (NCBI taxonomy): Eukaryota > Viridiplantae > Streptophyta > Magnoliopsida > Poales > Poaceae > Zea > Zea luxurians. Next base: position 152,112 of record JAOPSE010001275.1, read on the forward strand.
TTTCCTAATTAATCAGCCAAGGGCGTCCCATTAAACCCTTGTGGTAGCACTGTTTTCCAGGGTGGTCGCTCCATGTTCCCATTAACATAATGATCTTATCATGAACATAAATAACATAAAAAAATAATAGGAATATGGATATAATGAAATATTAACCCAGAAACTGTGTAAAGCAATAGCATAACTACCCAATGATTCAGGGGTAAACAAGGTAAAAAGATAAACAGTCTAGGGTGACCTATTGGGTCCCATCAAAATTAAACCTATGCATGAATAAGTGATAATAAAGAACATTATTGGGTAACAAAAGTGGATCAAGGGCACAACTTGCCTGGCACTTGAGATTCTAGTTACCAGGGTGATTCTTCGGATCCTCGTGACCTCACTGCTAATCATAGCAATACAAACAAATATGGTATAGACAAAATTAACATCACACCAAACATAAGTACAAGCTGAATAATATTAATTTACGTGTCGCTACGAGATCGCGGGATCGAGAACCACTAAAATCGGAGTTACGGTTAAGGAGTTATGATTTTATAGAGGATTTATGTGATTAAAATATTAAACTATATTATAAATTGGTTAGGATAAATCATATGAGAGGTTATTCTATAAATAATTATCTCAACTTCAATCTAAGTTATAAATTTACCATAAATTATATTTTGGTAGATAAAGTTGAGCACATTAACAAGACTAACCAACATGAGTTAAGTAAAGATCTAATTGTAAAATAATGAGACATGGTATAATAAATGTTGTTATTGCATAGTAAATATTTATACGAGGCTAACGCAACTTGAACGGGTCAAATCGGAGTTGAAATGGAGGAGTTATGAATTTCCTAAGGTTTTATGTATTTGATATAAGATTAATTAGGAAATTAATTTTAAAGTGGCTTTCATGTCAAATTAGTAGCACTATTTGATAAACAATAATATTATAAAATTATAGAAACTGGAATGGATCAATTTAGACTAAGTATGAATTTTATATGAATTTCACAAGTTCTAGGAATTATTTTTGTGTTAAAAATCAATTTCAAACATTATTTATATGGTTTTCCATAGTCTCTGGACTGCGCAACAAATGCAGGAAAGTACAGGGTCTTCTGCGCAAGATTTCCTAAGACACAGAGTACCAGTGCTAGGACGGCGGGTTGATTCCTAAGTTTCCTACGGGTTCTTTTGCAAACACGGGTCTGCCAAGAGGTATGTTGAAATGGTGATCGTCCGATCAATAACCGAGGGTGTAGATTAGATCGAAACGATCAAGAACCTCGGCCGCACGATCCAGGCGGACGCCCTAGATTCAAACACAGCCGGATTCGCCGATGGCCCTCAGATCAAAATCATACGGCTGCTATCAACCGAGCGAAGGGATATGAAGTCTTCTAATCCTAGCCGTTACTTTATGATCAAATGGATAGCACATCTTCTTCTTCCCTACGCTGTGAACGTGACAGCAAAGGACTTCAACCGCGGCGGCTCCATCGCTGGTAAGCAGGTCGGTCGGCCTCTGTCGCCCCAACCCGAGCGCCAATCAGTGCAAACAGAGAATAAGAAGATGCAGAATCTAATGGAGATAGTCGGCATTAGAGGTGATGATGATGCCGCCCCCAAACGAGTGGCACAGCGGCGCTCTGCCCATCGACGCGGCGCAAACCACTCCTAGATTTTGGTGCCCGATCGACCACACGACCCTGCGCTAAACCATCCTAAGGGAATAGCGAACAATCGGCGCGACTCCTTACCGAAGATCGAAGCATGGAGATTCCTGGTCACGCGAGCGACGGTGTTGTGGCGGATTTCACGACACCGATGAGCAATTGGGACGGCACTAGTGGTTGAAGACGGCGAACATGTTGGTGAGGAGGCGAAGACGGGGACGACGTCAGACTTGAACCCGCCCATGAGTTCTGCTACCCGCCCGCGCGCGCTCTTGGCAAAGCCAGACATGGGCGACGGATCTACTCTCCCTCTCCTCTTGATTCTCTCTCTTCGGCAAGGGTCTCTGCTCCCCAAGGTATCCGCGGTGGTTTCCAGTTGGCACAGACGGGGGTGGGGTATCGGGACCCGATCTATAGGGATGAGGAGTCCCCAGGTTGGTGCGAGGTACGCAAAATCCATGGGAGTTCCATTGCCGCAAGCTTCGGTCCAGAGTTGACGACGGGAATAGAGATAGTACTGGCCAACGGGACCCACATGGCAGCGAGTGGGGGTGTTCCCAGGCCGCACGGTAGGAAGAGTAAGTGGGCTGAGCACACGTTTAGGCCCACGCAGCCGAAGAGGAGGAAAATAAATTGGCCCAGGTACTGCTTATGCCTTTCTCTTTATTTATTTATTTATTCTGATTTATTTTCTTGTTTTCAAATTCTAATATTTGAATTCAAATTTGCGTATGAATTTCACACGGAGGTTAAATGCACAAATAAGAACACTAACATGATGAGATGTATTTAAATATTTTCTTTTATAGTATGTATCATTTTCCCTTTCTCATTTCAAATCCAATTCAAATTAGGTTTGAATTCTAATCTCAAATTTATGCCCAGCCAAAACTCAAAATCCCAGCATGGTGCAGAATTATATTTTATTAATTCATGTTGACCCTCTAAAGATAATATTCGAGCAAGGAGTATTCCTTCTGTTATTTATTTTCCCGAGTTTCATTTTATGTGTTAAATTTAAAAAGTCTAGTCTAGATTTGAGTCATCTAAATTTAATATTCATGTAAATAAATGCTTATAGTGCATCATTTATTGATATGCATAAATATTTAGTCGAATAGAGAACTTTTCTATTACCTTCTTTCTAATTTAATTCTTGGTTTTTTTCACAAATCTAGTCCTCAATTTTCAATACTCAAGTATAATTTGAGATCTCTGGATTTGCTATTTCATTTCTTCATATATTTACTTTACTATTATTTTTTTTCTATACACATTTTGGGGTCTTACATACATCGTATCTCTTTCGAACGGGAGATGCCTAACTGGGTTACGTTATCTACGACCATGATGCGGAAATAGAGGTTATACTTAGGGTGACGATGGAGTCAGGCTAGGGGGGTTGTGGCGACGCAACGCGGTGCAGGCAGACCTGCAACGCCTAGAAAGACAAGTACCTTCTCTGCAAAAAAGACAAGTCTGTCAACACAAAATTTTAACCGTGAGCATGACTGATATATCAGTTTCATAACACTCTGCAGAGGTTGCACACTTAACCCATGAGCCGTGATTCCCTTCCTAGGTGGTCTGGTAGGGTATCTGAAAGGGAAATGTGCCCTTGGGCCATTTCTATAAGATTTTGGTGATTAAGTGCTCCACACAAATGCCTTGAGTAATATTTGTGCCAAAGACTTAAGAAGTGCAAATCAAGATTAAAGGTATGTTTCTAGACTTAGTACATTGTTTTGAAGACTAATGTATTGTGTCTAAGTGCTAGAAACAGGAGAAATCGCTTTGGAGATAAGTTGGCTGTGTTCAGCCAAAAGGCTGCTCGGTCTGGGTGCACCGGACTGTCCGGTGGTGCACCGGACAGTGTCCGGTGTGCCAGGACCAGTCCAGATGAACAGCCTGCTCTCGAGTCTCGACGGCGGCGTACGGCTATAAATCACCCGGACTGTCCGGTGGTGCACCGGACTGTCCGGTAAGTCGTCTGCGGCGAAGTCGCCGCTCTCAGGAAGAAGTCAACAAGCGTACGGCTAAAATTCACCGGACTGTCCGGTGAGCCAACGGTCGGCCGCGCAATCCGCGCGTGACGTGTGGCTGAGCCAACGGTCGGATGGGGGCACCGGACTGTCCGGTGTGCACCGGACAGTGTCCAGTGCGCCAACGGCTCCAAATCTTCAACGGTCAGCTGCGTCAAATTTGGAAAGCAATCTGCACTGGGCTGTGAACAGTGCCTGTCCGGTGGTGCACCGGACTGTCCGGTGCGCCACCCGACAAAAGGCAAGATTTGCCTTCCTGGATTGCTTCCAACGGCTCCTAGCTACCTTGGGGCTATAAAAGGGACCCCTAGGCGCATGGAGGAGTACACCAAGCATTCTTTGATCATCCCTAAGCACCAAGACTCCATTCTAGCGCATTTGATTCTTTGTGATAGCAACTAGAGCTCCATTTGAGTAGAGACTCTTCGAGTTGTGTTGCGAGCTCAAGTTGTGACTTGTGTGCATGTTTGTGCTCTAATTTTGTGTCTTGTGTGCGTTGCTCTCCCTCCCTTACTTCCGTGTTTCTTTGTGATCATCATTTGTAAGGGCGAGAGACTCCAAGTTATGGAGATTCCTCGCAAATGGGAGATAGTAAACGAAAGCAAAACACCATGGTATTCAAGTGGGTCTTTGGACCGCTTGAAAGGGGTTGACTGCAACCCTCGTCCGTTGGGACGCCACAACGTGGAGTAGGCAAGTGTTGGACTTGGCCGAACCACGGGATAAACCACTGTGCCTCTCTGTGTTGATTTCTTTGTGGTTATCGTGTTTAGCAAGAACTCCTCTCTAGCCACTTGGCTTTATTGCTCTAACACTTAATCAAGTTTGTGGCTTTAAGTTTCAAGTTTTTATAGGATCACCTATTCACCCCCCCTCTAGGTGCTCTCAATTGGTATCAGAGCCGTTCTCTTCACGCAAGGGACTAACCGCCTGAAGAGATGGATCCTTAGGGAAAGGGATGGTGGTCAACGATAAGGAGAAGGAGTCCACCTTCAACAAGCCAAGAGATGATAAGCCCACCGACTCTGGCTCGAGTCATAAAAAGAAAGACGGGAAGAAGAAGAGGCGCATAAAGAAGATAGTCTACTACGACAGCGACGAGTCTTCTTCCCAAAAGGACGACGACGACTACGAGAAAAAGAAAATGGTCAACTCAAACTTTTCTTTTGATTACTCTCGTATTCCGCATAATTCAAACGCACATTTGCTTTCCATTCCTCTTGGTAAACCTCCACACTTTGATGGAGAGGACTATGGATTTTGGAGTCACAAAATGTGTAGCCACTTGTTCTCTCTTCATCCAAGTATATGAGAGATAGTAGAGAATGGAATGCAATTTGATAGTATGGATAATCCCATGTTTATTAATGAACAAATTCACAAAAATGCACAAGCTACCACTGTTCTTTTAGCATCCTTGTGCAGGGAAGAGTAACCATAAGGTGAGCGGCTTGATAACGCCAAGCAGATCTGGGACACCCTCAGGATCTCCGCATGAGGGAAATGATGTCACCATGCTCACCAACATGGAGTTGGTGGAGGGCAAACTGGGGAAGGTTCGCAATGATCAGGGGGGAGGAGCCAACCCAAACATACAACAGGCTCAAGACCCTAGTCAACAAAATAAGGAGCTATGGAAGCACGAGATGGACGGACCACGACGTCGTCCGGCTAATGCTAAGGTCCTTCACTGTCCTTGATCCTCATCTTGTAAACTCTATTCGTGAAAATCCTAGGTATACCAAGATGACGCCCGAGGAAATACTTGGGAAGTTTGTGAGCGGGCGAATGATGATCAAGGAGGCGAGATATGTTGATGAGGCGCTAAATGGCCCAATCCATGAGCCTCAAACCGTTGCTCTCAAAGCAACAAGTAGCAGGGAGACGCTACCTAGCAAGGTGGCGCAAGTTGAGGCGGCCGGGCTTAACGAGGAAGAAATGGCCCTCATCATCAAGCGCTTTAAGACGTCGCTTAAAGGAAGAAAGGAGCACCCAAACAAGAGCAAGACGAAGGGGAAGCACTCCCTGCTTCAAGTGTGGTAAGTATGGTCATTTTATAGCTAATTGTCCCGACAACACTAATGACCAGGAACAAGAGAAAGGTGGGAAGAAGGAAAAGAAGAAGGCCTACAAGAAGGCGAAGGGCGAGGCACATCTCGGCAAAGAGTGGGACTCGGAGTGTTCGTCGTCCGACTCCGACGACGAGGGACTCGCCACGTCGGCCTTCAACAAATCGTCGCTCTTCCCCAACGAGCGCCACACGTGCCTAATGGCAAAAGAAAAGAAGGTAATCACTAGAGAAACTCCTGAGTACTCTACTTCTAGTGATGAGGACTCTAGTGATGATGAAATTGATTACACTAGCTTGTTTAAAGGATTAGATAGAGCAAAAGTAGAAAAGATCAATGAATTGATTGATGCTCTAAACGAAAAGGATAGACTTTTAGAAAAGCAAGAGGATCTTTATATGAAGAACATGATAAATTTGTAAGTGTGCAAAGTCTCTTGCTTTAGAAGTTAAAAGAAATGAAATGCTTTCATGTGAAATTTCTGCTTGTCATGAGACTATTTCTAGTTTAAAGAGCATTAATGATGATTTAAATGCTAAATTAGTAGAATCAAATAAGACTAGTTTCTCATGTGAAACATGTAGTAATTTGCAATAGGTGTAAGGATTTTAATGTTGATGCTTGCAATGAACATTTAATTTCCATTTCTAAATTAAATGATGAAGTAGCTAGTCTTAATGCCCAACTTAAGACTAGCAAAGATGATTTTGATAAACTAAAATTTGCAAGGGATGCCTACACTAGTGGTAGACACCCCTCTATTAAGGATGGGCTTGGCTTTCGAAGGGAAGCCAAGAACTTAACAAGTCATAAGGCTCCCATCTCCGCCAAGGAGAAAGGGAAGGCCCCCATGGCTAATAGTGTTCATAAAAATCATGCTTTCTTGTATCATGATAGGAAATATTCTATGAATGCTCATCATAATAGGAGTTTTAATGCTTATGATTCACATGCCATGTTTGGTTCAAGTTCTTCCTTTGTGCATGGTAGAAATATGTCTAGGAACCATGTTGTTCATCATGTACCTAAGAAAATGCAAAATAAATCTGCTACTGTTTTCATGCCTGCAACACTGATTTTGTACTTACATGTAAAAATAAGAAAGTGGTTGCTAGGAAATTGGGGGCAAAATGCAAGGGAGATAAAACTTGCATTTGGGTCCCTAAGGCTATTGTTACTAACCTTGTAGGACCCAACAAGAGTTGGGTTACCTAAAACCCAAGCCTAATTTGCCTTGCAGGTTTATGCATCCGGGGGCTCAAGCTGGATTATCGACAGCGGATGCACAAACCACATGACGGGAGAGAAGAAGATGTTCTCCTCCTACGTCAAGAACAAAGATTCCCAAGACTCAATCATATTCGGTGACGGGAAATCAAGGCAAGGTTAAAGGACTAGGGAAATAGCTATTTCTTCCGAGCATTCCATATCTAATGTGTTTTTAGTAGAATCGCTCGGATATAACTTGTTGTCCGTTAGTCAATTATGTAATATGGGTTACAACTGCTTATTTACAAACGTAGATGTGTCTGTCTTTAGAAGGAGTGATGGTTCATTAGCTTTTAAGGTGTACTAGACGACAAACTCTATTTAGGTTGATTTTTCGAAGGAGGAGGCCGATCTAGATGCATGCTTAATCGCTAAGACTAGCATGGGCTGGCTGTGGCATCGCCGTCTAGCACATGTGGGGATGAAGAACCTTCACAAGCTTCTAAAGGGAGAACATGTGTTAGGTCTAACAAATGTAACTTTCGAAAAAGATAGACCTTGTGCAGCTTGTCAAGCAGGTAAACAGGTGGAA